>SJYA01002877.1:184241-333556 GCA_006410615.1 Neotragus moschatus
AAAAAAAAAAGAGTGCTCCTACATGGAGAGCTGGCTGTAGGCAGGAACAGAGTCTCAAGCCATGTCCGTATCCTGTCTACCTAGTGTCTGATGTGTAAAGATGCTTAAAGAAGTGTTTGCTGAGCGGAGGTCAACTGACTCTTTGTTGGTTCATAAACATGGCACCAGTGGTGGGTGTTTTTCCATTGTGCCCCTTTCCATCTGTCTCAGTTTGCTCCCAGGCTCGGTGCTTCCCCGGGGCAGCCCTGCCTTTGCCAACTGGCCCCTCGATCCTGGAAGCAAAGATCCCAGTTCGCAGAACCAAACCAGCCACTTTTACTCCACACTCCCCTTCTTCTTTTTAAACAAAATTTTGGCAGCACCTAGTAGTATATGGGATCCTAGCTCCCCAACCAGGGATCAAACCCATGTCCCCTGCATTGGAAGGCAAAGTCTTAACCACTGGACCACCAGGAAAGTCCCTCCACGTACCCACACACTCCCCTTCTTGTGAGAAATGGAGCCATAACAAAAATTATACTTTAAGTGCACATGAAATGCAAGACTCCTCTCCATGAGATAAACCCCAAGCCCGGTTTAAACGGAACAGGGAGGACTTCCCTGGTGGTAGAGTGGATAAGAATTCACTTGCCAGTGCAGGGGACACAGGATCGATCGCTGGTCCGGGAAGATTTCACGTGCTGTGGGGCAACTGAGCCTGTGCGCCACAACTTCAGAGTCTGCGCTCTGGAGCCCACGAGCCAGAACTACTGAGCCCAGGTGCTGCAACTACTGAAGCCCGCACGCCCTGGAGCCTGCGCTCCGCAACGAGAAGAAGCCACGGCAACATGAAGCCCGTGCATTACAACGAAGAGGGGCCCCCACTGGCCGCCAACTAGAGAAAGCCGGTGAGCACCAACAAAGGCCCAGNTGGTAGAGTGGATAAGAATTCACTTGCCAATGCAGGGGACACAGGATCGATCGCTGGTCCGGGAAGATTTCACATGCTGTGGGGCAACTGAGCCTGTGCGTCACAACTTCAGAGTCTGCGCTCTGGAGCCCACGAGCCACAACTACTGAGCCCAGGTGCTGCAACTACTGAAGCCTGAACGCCCTGGAGCCTGCGCTCCGCAACGGGGAGAAGCCACCGCAACAAGAAGCCCGAGCATTACAACGAAGAGGGGCCCCCACTGGCCGCCAACTAGAGAAAGCCGGTGAGCACCAACAAAGGCCCAGCACAGCCATAAACAAATGAATAAAATTATTAAAAAATGTAAAGGAACAGGGGTTCTTAGCCTATCCAAGTGCCTCACGGACACGTTGGACCACATGGAAGAGAGAGCTCTATGGGCAAAACTCCACCACCCGTGTGACCACAGGAACCCATCTCTGGAGAATTACTGTGCCCCCTGCATACCACAGCCACCACTTTCCACCCCACCTCTATCATTCTACTTTCTAAATAACTACGGCACGCTGAGCATGAAAGTGAGACAGGAGAAGAGTGTGTCCACCCTCAACGGCTACTGAGAAAACACACACTGCTCGTTACAGTCCAACAGAGTCTCCCTCAGCGATGGCTGGTCCTCCACCTGAGCCGCCCTGCAGGGCAGGCACGAGCCACATGTGGCAATGGAGCGCTTGCAGTGCGACCAGTCGACCGAAGAACTGAATTCTTACTTTTGGTTAGAATTTAAATAGCCACGTGTGGCTACTGTACGGGATTAGTAAGTCGGCCTTCCCAAGGCAGCCTGGCCACTTTCTGCCCATTGTCTCCAGGGATGTCTCCGACCCAGGCCCCAGCTCAGAGAAGAGTCCGTGTTACGAGCCCTGGAGTGAATGGGAGCGAGGCAGGACCCTGTGGATGGAGCCAGTGCGGCAGGTCTACCCTCAGTGGGGAGGAAATGAGGACTGTGATGCCCATGGTCACAGGGGACCCATGCCCTGCACCCCATCAGCACCCCAGGAACAGAGCTCCCAGCTGAGATAAAAATTCACATCCTATACAAGGCATAGAGTGGCACATCCTTTTGCCCTGAGGACTGTGCGGACAGGGGGGACGGCAGTGGGGGTTTCGGTGATGCCAGAGCACACAAAGGACAATGAGCAACGGTGCTCCCCAAGTCCACAGCATTCCAGGTCCTTCGTGCATCCTGGAGAAGAGAAGGGTGGTGCCAAGTGATAATTAAGTCTGAATATCCTGTCAGTTTTGTAGAAGGGAGTTTACATTATGTCTATTGACTAAAAAGATATTTCTTGCAGACTGAAGCTGCTGCACCAATATTGGCTATATTCACATTTCAGAAACTTCACTGACATGGTTATAAATATCACAACTGCTCTAGAAAAACTGACTGCTTCGTGGTGGCAGCCGAGGGCGCACTTGTTCATTTTTTTTCTGCCTCATTTTCAGGAAGAGGTTGTCACTAACTTCAGGACTGCTGTTTTGGTGGGACTGAATTAAGAGAGCCCACGTATATACATCCATTTCCACAGCCACGTCTGCACGGAAAATGAAACATATCTAAATTTATTTAAAAAAATTAAATAATGTCATCTCTTTAACAGCTTTTGAATTTGTTCATATTGAGACTTTTGGGATCTTAAACAGCACATCTTTTATAAAGAGGCTGACAAACTTCTCGAGGTGCCTTAGCTAAGTGCTCTTGTAAGAGTTGCTGAAACCATATACAGTCAACCCTCCATACCCCAGGTTCTACATCCATGGATTCAACCAACCTTGGATCAAAAATATTTGGAAAAAAATCCAAAAAGTTCCAAAAAGCAAAACTTGAATTTGCTGAGTGCTGGCAACTATTTACATAGCATTTACATTGTACTAGGAATTATAAGTAACCTAGAGATGATTCAAGGGGCGTTCCAGGTGGTGCTAGTGGTAAAGAACCCACCTGCCAGTATTGGAGATGCTGGAGACAAGGGTTTGACCCCTGGGTCAGGAAGAAGGGCATGGAAACCTACTCCAGTATTTTTGCCTGGATAACCCCATGGACAGAAGAACCTGGTGGGTTATAGTCCATAGTGTTGCAAAGAGTCAGACACAACCACAGCGACTTAGCACGCACATTCACAGAAATGATTCAAAGTACACAGGAGGATGTGTGTAGGTTATACAAAAATACTATGCCATTTTATGTAAGGGACTTAAGCTTCTGTGGATTTCAATATCCACCAGGGGTCCTGGAACCAGTCCCCCATGGATACCGTGGGATGACTACATTAATAGGAAGCATATGAAATTGCTGTTGTCTGTCTGACTCACATAAACAGCAACTTCATACAGTGACCTCCTAATTTATAGACACAGCGACTGTTTGCGGCTCACACGTGAGTGTAAAGCAAGCAAGAGACCCGTGGCCCTCGATGTCCCACTGTTACGGGATTCAAGGATTGAAGCTGACCTCCGAAAGGAGTTCTGAATGATGTTGCTGGTTTACCCAAAGAGAGTCCTCTAGAAACAGCAGTGGAAAAGAATTAAGCAGAAGTCCCAGAGGAGCAGTGATAAAATCTTGATGTTTTCTTTCTAAGATTATCCTTCTGAATTCTCATCAAAATGCCGTATGAAAATAGAAATATCTTTTTAGTTCAAATGCCAGTATTGACCCTCCAGTACCAGGAGACTGAGCTGGATAACAAAACTGCAGCGGAAAGTAATTAAAAGCAAACTGAAGTTGGACATTTCTATTTCTCTGAAAAGCCTAGGAGATTATTTTTTTCCCAGGTATCTCGAGAGTTCAAATGTCAATTTATTTATGTTCTACCTGCTTCTGAAAACGGAATGAGGCAGGTTCAAAAATACCAGATGTGGATATTGTCCAAAACTGTATGCATCAAGGTTGAAATGTTGCGTGCACTCAGAGACAAACAGGGCCAATCAGATTACAGAAGTAAACCTCATTTGGGCAGATGTGCCGACAGAAACCGCAGACAACGCAAAGGCCTGATTCCTTCTCCTCCACAGGCCTGGGGGAGTCTACAGCTCGAACTTATTTGGCTACAAGAGCTCATTTCTCATTCTATTCAAGTTTGTTAACTTTTGCAGAAGCTGTAGGCATGAAGCATGCTTTGAAGACAGCACAGATTTTTTTATACAATGTGTGGCCAGTAGGGATGGGGAGTGGATGTTGTTGGTTCAAGGAGGGGGAATGGGGAAGGGGGGAGGCTAAAACAGGAGATGAAAATGCATTTGGGGATGCATCCAATCAGCAGGTGGACCCTTAAACAAGGAGCAGAAATACAGGCTGGTTCTTTTGGGGGGTATAAACCCCTCCTTCACTGGATAGCACTTGAAGTCATTCATTGTAGATCTCCCGAAATCTCCATGCCGGGAAACCCCCTGGACCTCCGTCTTAGTTTTGGTTCCCACGACATAAAGTGAATGTACGTGATTGCACAGTTGTGAAGTCAACCGGCCAGAGCAGATGGGCCAGTCTAGATATTCTGATGCCCAAAGGGGGTTACCCAGGTTGCTCTTAACCACCCAATGGCTAACTCCTGATTTCACCTTATGTAACAGGCAAAATGATCTTTTGTTTCTTTTTTTAAAGTTCACTGAGCCATAGTACATGAAACTGATTAAACAAGATTCCCTACTAGATAACAAGAAATTCAAGTGAAGACCCTTTCCTTAGGGAGCATGCTGCTGCTAAGTCGCTTCAGTCGTGTCTGACTCTGTGCGACCCCACAGACGGCAGCCCATAAGGCTCCCCCGTCCCTGGGATTCTCCAGGCAAGAACACTGGAGCGGGTTGTCATTTCCTTCTCCATATGAACCCAATTTTCCTCTTACTTTTAAAATAAAAAAGGATTTAACTACTTAACACTTGGGGAGTAGAGGAAAAAATTGTGTCTCTGGTCAATTAACTCTTTTCCATGGCTTTCTGCTTCCAGAGTGGGGATGGCCTTTCATCCCTAGTTATTTTGCTGATGGTGCTCTAAACTCAAGACCTTGGAATGCCAGCCTGGAGCTCCACTGGGCACTTGCTCTTTAAAGGATCACAATAGGTTGAACACTTATGTGTAAATAATTTAAAAGCCAATTAAATATTAACAGGATTTCCAGGTCCTGCAAAAACAAGAGAGCTTTGTGGTGCAGAAAGAAAAGCTTGAAAAGCTGGGTTAGGAAAGAAAATACTACTTGTTAGCTCATTTTAATTAAGAGCTCATACATCCACCGGAACTCAACCACACAGCATTTTATCATCGTCTAAGAGATCCTATTTGTCACCTTGTCAGATATGGTACAGCCGCCATCTTGGACTGGGCCTGCCCCCTTCTATCAGAGCAGAGCGATATAAAATCACAGTTTAGTCAATGGAACAATGCCCAGGACTGACGGGAAAAAGTGAAATCAAAGCGGCTTTTAGTCCGGAAGTCCAGCCTCTTTCACACTCTGCGCTTCATTGATAAACCACCCCTCCTCCCCACTTGGGTAACTGGCAGACAATGAAGGGACCTTAACACAGCTTACACCAAAACCTTTGTCTAAAGGCAGTGCCTATAAACAGCAGGGTAATAGCATGATTCACCCATGAGATCATTCCTGAATCTGTCTCTGTGTGGAAATATGCTTGGTGTGAGGAAAGAAACACAATTTGTGAATGTGCAATTTTCCACAACGAAAAGAGATGTTTTTGGCAAAAATGGGTGGGGAGGAAGGGGGGATGGGCCGGGAGCAAGGCAGGCAGCACTTAGGCTTGGAGGCCCTAAGAACAGAAGAAGCTGTTCTCTGTGTCACAAAACGATCAACTCAGGAAATGGACCCAAGAGGATGACCTCATCTGAAATGCCCCAATGTCAAAAAGCTAAGCACATAAACACCCACGTGGAAGTGCTATTTTATATCATGTCCCCCAGAGGTAGCTTGTGCTCCACTGGGAAGCCATTTTCTTCATCATATGGTTTCTGATACATTTGTTATTTTTTTAAAGTCTTTATTGAATGTTACAATATTGCTTCCTTGTTCTGGTTTTATGGGCAAGAGGCATGTGGAGTTCCCCAACCAGGGATGGAACCTGAATTGGGAGGCAAAGTCTTAACCATTGGACCACAAGGGATGTCCCTCTGATACATTTATCATAAAATTAACCCAATGACTATCATTCAATCAGATATGGTTATCTGAATGAGTCTGTACCCACACACATCTCAGAAACCTGTTTCTGCTAGAAATTACAAGTTAATTGGATTCATTCCTACTTCGTTTGGTTGGATCCATACATATAAAAGCTCCCCAGGTGGCTCAGTGGTAAAGAATCTGCCTGCCAGTGAAGGAGACACCCGTTCGCTCCCCAGATCAGGAATATTTCATGGTGGAGGAAATAGCAACCCACTCCAATATTCTTGGTTGGGAAACCCCATGGATAGAAGAGACTGGCAACCTATAGTCCACGGGGTCATAAAGACTCAGACACAACTGAGCACACACAGACACACATATAGGAATACCTACGGATGTCCACATGTTTCAGGAAGTAAGAGTATGTGGGCACCCACATCACTCCCCACAGGGACAATCCCTGGACTGGTCGCCAATACAATGCCTGCATCTCTCACTCACCAGTAGGTTGTTATCCAAAAGCTTTTGAGTTGGCCCTCTGGACTCAGAATGCATTGTCTACTGATGCAATGTTATAAATGGCAGTTAGCCCATACAGTGTCCTTTTGGCCTGCAGTGTGACTCAACTAGCACAACAGTACTAGCGAGAGCTTTGGTTGAAGGAGCAACAGCTCAGAGGGTGAAAGATGGTGAAGACATAAGATGAAGCTGGGTTTCTCTTGTGGTTTCCTGGTTTGGGGCTGACCCTCCATAATATTTTAAAAGAGGTCAAATTTGCATTATTTCCACCTCCCCTTCTGAATTTGCTTTTTCTTCTCAGAACTGCAGGAGCCTTTCTCCCAAGCTGTTTCTCCGTTTCACAATTTCCTCTCTCTCTAATTCTGAACTCATAGATTCCTTTAGAGCTCCCAGATTTTCCACTCCAGCCCCGATGGTGATGGCACACCAGCCCAGAGGATGGGGTGTGAGCTGAGAAGCAAAAGGAGGGGCAATGGTTTTAGAACCGTGGATGAGCTGTTTATCAAGTAGGATCTGCCTACTCAGGAAAGTTGGGCATCTTGCTTACGATTCATTTTATAAGTGGAGGGTCGCCAAGCCAAACCACAAATCCATGCTAGAAAGAGAAGGCAATGAGTAATGTGGATAAAAAGCAACAAGACTCAGTCGGGCCTTGGCAACTGGTTGAGAGAAAAGGAGCTGGTTTAAGGCTGGGACTCTTCCCAGAAAATGGCATAATTTACAAGCTTAATCTGAGAAGAGTGTTTACAGCTATGGGAAGGTTTGATGTTTCAGTTATAGTGAAAAAGACAGGCAACATCTGTTCCTCTTCTCAGCAACCAGCTTCCAATAGCTTGTTTTGAAAGGTGGGATCTGGCAGAGCCTCTTACCACCAGCAAGAAAGATCAAAACAGAACAATCATCTTGTCATATTCCATACAAGCACATGTTCCAGTGGAGGGAAAAAAAAAAAGACTGGAAGGAAACAGACCAAAATATTCATGATGGCTTTGAGGTGAGGCTCAGTAATTTTCATCTTCCTTTTGTTTTTATGTACTTTCCAGATTGTTTTTTCTTTTCTTTTTGAAGTGTGTTATTTGCTCAGTTCTGTCTGACTCTTTGTGACCCCATGAACTGTAGCCCGCCAGGCTCCTCTGTCCATGGGATTCTCCAGGCAAGAATACTGGAGTGGGTCACCATTCCCTTCTCCAGGGGATCTTCCTAACCCAGGGATCAAACCCAGATCTCCTGCATTATTGGCAGATTCTCTACTAACTGAGCCACGAGGGTCCTTTTAATATTTATTTATTTGGCTGCACTGGGGCTTAGTGGCCCCGAAGCATGTGGGATCTTCCCTGACCAGAAACTGAACCTGCATCCCCTGCACTGGAAGGCGAATTCTTAAAACCACTGGACCACCAGGGAAGTCCTGATTTTTTTTTAAAAAATGATGTATCACTGAGGAAAACAAAGACCAACTCCAAGAGCAGATGAATCCCTTGGGTTTGTGTTTGTAGGCACTGGCTAACTCACCACAAAGAGGACTGAGAACTGCCATATAGGGCCAGATCTAGAAAGAGTGATGAAGCAGCTGTGAGCAGACAAACACGTTCCCAAAGTTAACATTTAATGGGCATCTACTGTAGCCTGGCAGGGTACTCAAGAGTGTTCATATGTTAATCTTCCACTAATGTTCTCAAAACTCTGAGGTTGACATTATAGCTGATTTTACAGACAAGTAAGCCTGGGCCCAGAAAAGCTGCTTAATTTGCTGGGACTGAGGATCCAGCCTGAGCCACCTCTCTAGCACGCACCTGATGACTCCCTGGCTTGAGGGATGGATAGAGACTATGGTTTCCCTAATGGGACCATGAGGGACAGAGTGGACATGAGTGGGCGTCTCATCCTCACTCCCACTTTGCTGGAATAACTCTGCAGTTAGGGATCTTATTTATTGGTACTTTGTGTGAACTTGTATTGGAAAAATGGCTTCTTCAGCTAAAAAGAAAAAGCCTGCAAACCACAGGACTAGACAGTCTCCAAGTTCCTTCTAGCTCTAAAAGTCTATCTGGGGAGCTGAAGAGCAGTCCCTGTCACTGAGCTCACATGAGCTGGTGTTAGCTGGTGCATTGTCCACACCAGATGACCTTTAATGAATTAGCTGGGGGATACCTGAGGAGAAATCTCAATGCCCTTATGTCCAGGAAGAATTGATGCTTTTGAACTGTGGTGTTGGAGAAGACTCTTGAGAGTCCCTTGGACAGCAAGGAGATCAAACCAGTCAATTATAAAGGAAATCAGTCCTGAATATTCACTGGCAGGACTGATGCTCAAGCTCTAATACTTTGGTCACCTGATTCAAAGAGCTAACTCATCGGAAAAGATCCTGATACTGGGAATGATTGAGGGCATGAGGAGAATGGGGACAACAGAGGATGAGATTGTTGGATGGCATCATCGACTCAATGGACATGAGTCTGAGCAAATTCTGGGAGAGACTGAAAGACAGGGAATCCTGGCATGCTGCAGACCATGGCGTCACAGTCGGACATGACTGAAAGTGACTTAGCACTAATAATAGTCCGTATTCCATGAACAAGATGCATGATGGAGGTTTTGGTGTAGAGTAAGAATCAAGATCAGAGTGAGTTTAACAGGCTGGAAGTCTGACAGGTTTGGGGGGGTGGCGTGGGGAAGGGAAGGTCACGGTGAACTGGAAATGACCAGGCAGAGCCCACGGAAGGGCATGGAGAGGAGTAAATGGTCAGGGGCATAACGCCCTCGGAAGGGGCAACAGTCGGGTGTCACTGTTACAGTGACCAGAGGGCAACACCAGATTTGGTCTGCAGAAACCAGACCTACCATCTCACAGTACTCCTGTCATCCTCCACATTTAGGGCAGTGTCCTGCCCTAAATAATACCAGCAGCGCCCTGATGACAAATAGTGGATGCAGTGAACAGGTGAGGGGGCGAAGGAGTCAGACTCAGGGTGGGGGGTGGAGAGGAGAAACAACACAGAGTTCCGGGATGCAGAATGACGAGGCGACGAGGCGGGCTTTGCCACGTCAGAGCGTCACTTAGTTCTTTTTAGAGCAAAGGAGGGGCTTGTTGATCGAGAGACGCGTGCATTCCTCCCTCTGAATCACACAGGTCTGTTCCAATACTGCTTTGCTTTAATAATTGCTGCAGCTCACTGGTCACTGCCCAGTCCCCGGTTCAAGGGCAAGGATGCAGGAATGCCACCCAGTCATCTGATTCCTTTCTTGACCTACCTTTCTCCAAAAGTTGACGAGGCCCTGCAGGATGGGTGGGCCCCAGATTGCTCTTGCCTTATAGTATTGCAAGAGGTTTAGAAACAACAGGCAATGTGGTACAACACATANCTGATTTTTTTTTAAAAAATGATGTATCACTGAGGAAAACAAAGACCAACTCCAAGAGCAGATGAATCCCTTGGGTTTGTGTTTGTAGGCACTGGCTAACTCACCACAAAGAGGACTGAGAACTGCCATATAGGGCCAGATCTAGAAAGAGTGATGAAGCAGCTGTGAGCAGACAAACACGTTCCCAAAGTTAACATTTAATGGGCATCTACTGTAGCCTGGCAGGGTACTCAAGAGTGTTCATATGTTAATCTTCCACTAATGTTCTCAAAACTCTGAGGTTGACATTATAGCTGATTTTACAGACAAGTAAGCCTGGGCCCAGAAAAGCTGCTTAATTTGCTGGGACTGAGGATCCAGCCTGAGCCACCTCTCTAGCACGCACCTGATGACTCCCTGGCTTGAGGGATGGATAGAGACTATGGTTTCCCTAATGGGACCATGAGGGACAGAGTGGACATGAGTGGGCGTCTCATCCTCACTCCCACTTTGCTGGAATAACTCTGCAGTTAGGGATCTTATTTATTGGTACTTTGTGTGAACTTGTATTGGAAAAATGGCTTCTTCAGCTAAAAAGAAAAAGCCTGCAAACCACAGGACTAGACAGTCTCCAAGTTCCTTCTAGCTCTAAAAGTCTATCTGGGGAGCTGAAGAGCAGTCCCTGTCACTGAGCTCACATGAGCTGGTGTTAGCTGGTGCATTGTCCACACCAGATGACCTTTAATGAATTAGCTGGGGGATACCTGAGGAGAAATCTCAATGCCCTTATGTCCAGGAAGAATTGATGCTTTTGAACTGTGGTGTTGGAGAAGACTCTTGAGAGTCCCTTGGACAGCAAGGAGATCAAACCAGTCAATTATAAAGGAAATCAGTCCTGAATATTCACTGGCAGGACTGATGCTCAAGCTCTAATACTTTGGTCACCTGATTCAAAGAGCTAACTCATCGGAAAAGATCCTGATACTGGGAATGATTGAGGGCATGAGGAGAATGGGGACAACAGAGGATGAGATTGTTGGATGGCATCATCGACTCAATGGACATGAGTCTGAGCAAATTCTGGGAGAGACTGAAAGACAGGGAATCCTGGCATGCTGCAGACCATGGCGTCACAGTCGGACATGACTGAAAGTGACTTAGCACTAATAATAGTCCGTATTCCATGAACAAGATGCATGATGGAGGTTTTGGTGTAGAGTAAGAATCAAGATCAGAGTGAGTTTAACAGGCTGGAAGTCTGACAGGTTTGGGGGGGTGGCGTGGGGAAGGGAAGGTCACGGTGAACTGGAAATGACCAGGCAGAGCCCACGGAAGGGCATGGAGAGGAGTAAATGGTCAGGGGCATAACGCCCTCGGAAGGGGCAACAGTCGGGTGTCACTGTTACAGTGACCAGAGGGCAACACCAGATTTGGTCTGCAGAAACCAGACCTACCATCTCACAGTACTCCTGTCATCCTCCACATTTAGGGCAGTGTCCTGCCCTAAATAATACCAGCAGCGCCCTGATGACAAATAGTGGATGCAGTGAACAGGTGAGGGGGCGAAGGAGTCAGACTCAGGGTGGGGGGTGGAGAGGAGAAACAACACAGAGTTCCGGGATGCAGAATGACGAGGCGACGAGGCGGGCTTTGCCACGTCAGAGCGTCACTTAGTTCTTTTTAGAGCAAAGGAGGGGCTTGTTGATCGAGAGACGCGTGCATTCCTCCCTCTGAATCACACAGGTCTGTTCCAATACTGCTTTGCTTTAATAATTGCTGCAGCTCACTGGTCACTGCCCAGTCCCCGGTTCAAGGGCAAGGATGCAGGAATGCCACCCAGTCATCTGATTCCTTTCTTGACCTACCTTTCTCCAAAAGTTGACGAGGCCCTGCAGGATGGGTGGGCCCCAGATTGCTCTTGCCTTATAGTATTGCAAGAGGTTTAGAAACAACAGGCAATGTGGTACAACACATACACACACACACACACACACACAAACAGCAACAACAAGGAAGCTTCTTGGCTGAAAAGAAAGTGAAACTTTTTTTTTCTTTCAAATTTACAAATACTGAATTGGCAAGGCAAGCTCTTTGAAATGTAAAGCACGGCCACATCACACACAGGGTGTCAGAAGTTTTCGCCCAGAGGGCTACAAAGCAAGCATGCATATACATACCCAACTTGGGTACTGTCCCGATACGGCAGCACTGAAAATATACTACAGAAGGATCTTCTGCCACTGATAAGGACTATTCTAAAAAATAAAAATAAAAAACACAAACACAAATAAACAAACTAAATGCAAAGCGTCTTAAGTTAAAAAAAAAAATTCTATAGCAATTCAGCATTCATGGAATTCACAGCAGTATCTGCACCCTCCCGCCACCTCCTCCGACAGATGGTACTCTGTTCTGCTTGCAAAAATGCAACCTCAGGGCAGCAGAAGTACGCTGCCACTCCTCATTTCAGTGTTAACATAGTGAGACCCCGGCGAGGGTCTCTAAGGAACACATGTTCGTGAGTCCATTTTCTGGTGGGAGGGNCCTCCGACAGATGGTACTCTGTTCTGCTTGCAAAAATGCAACCTCAGGGCAGCAGAAGTACGCTGCCACTCCTCATTTCAGTGTTAACATAGTGAGACCCCGGCGAGGGTCTCTAAGGAACACATGTTCGTGAGTCCATTTTCTGGTGGGAGGGGCTGGCTGTGGGCAGCACGGGGCAGATGGAGCTATGAGTCTAGGGTGCCCTATGCTGGGTGAACAGTCCTGCCACATTTAAACCATCAATTTCTACTTTGCAGTGAGTGATGCAAAAGCAAAGGTGCCAGAAACCGTGAGCAGGAAAGACACTCAGATGCCATTGTGATCATCAGGGCTTTTCATATGCTGGCGGCGTGTTAGGTTCTGAGAATAAATTGAGGGAACAATTACATAATCAGTCTTAGCCTCCATTCCTGCTAAAAAGATACGACTGGAAACAGTTCTACATGACGCTCTTATGCAATCAAAGGCACTTAAAAAACATTTAAAAAAAAGAAACAAAAAACCTCCCCAAAGTACTTATCTTGGCATCTTAGAATAACTTTTGCCAAAGAGGATTGCTGATGAAAAAAATGAAGAAACAGTGGGGGAGATTAAAAACCAACATTCTTCCGCATGATGGTAACACACATCAGATATGGAACTTACTGAGTCTGATTATCTTTTCCTTCAGTAATTATTGTCAGGGAATAAAGCAGTAGTACTCAAGCTTTGGGTATTTCGACCTTGTTTTGAAACTATGATATTCAGTTGCCTACATGCCCAGAATTAAGTCAGGTTCTCTGGCATGGGGCTTCCCTGGTGGCTTAGACAGTAAAGAATCTGCCTGCAATGCAGAAGACCCAGGTTCGATCCCTGGGTCAAGAAGATCCTCTGGAGAACGGAATGGCAACCCACTCTAGTATTCTCGTCTGGAGAATCCCATGGACAGAGGAGCTCGGTGGGTTACAGTCCACAGGGTCGCAAAGAGTCGGACATGACTGAGCGACTAACACTTTGATACTTTTCCTGGCATGGCAGGTTCCCAGGCCCTTTGTTTGCTGGCTCTCTCTGCCTCTCTGGTCTCAACACACACAATATTTACCCCTGCGCTTTATCACTCATCCATGACAGAAGTACTTGCAGTACACTCACCTTCTTTTTTCATAAGGTCCCTCTTGGGGACTTTTTTTTTTTTGGTCAAGCAGCATGCATGTAGGTGGGATCTTAGTTCCCCAACCAGGGATTGAACCTGTGCCCTCTGCAGTGGAAGTACTGAGTCTTAACCACTGGACTGTCAGGGAAGTCCCACCTTCATTTTTCAAAAAAAATCCCTGCTTTTTCATATCTCCGTCCTTTGCATGCTATTTCTTTTGACTGTTGTGTCTTACTAAGTATGCTGGGTGAACTCCTCTTTAGTCTTCAAAACCCAGTTCATAAGTAACCTCCCTAGGAAGAATTTCCTCCCCTTTCACTGAGTTACTCTTTCCCTTTATGGCGTGGCCTCCACTATGTTTTTACTTCCAGGAACATCCTGATCACAAAGTGCTGCTAAACATTTGCTGCCTGCTTCTTCTCCATACATGACAGCTGCTCCAGAAACAACCTGGGCAAGGTGGTGCTTCAGAGCAGCCCCTGAGTACCCATCCCTGGGAAAGGAGGACCAAAGCTCCAACCTCAGCCTCCAATACCACCTCTGACACCTTTCTGTGACCTCAGGCAGCTCACTCATTCTATAGTTTCCTCATCCAAAACCATGGCACAAAAATCAGTAGCCATCTCATCGGACTGTTGTAAAGAGGAAATGAGCTCCCATATTGCAAAGCCTACAGAACAGGGCCAGACAAATGACACGAGCTCAATAAATACTCACTATTTTCACCAGGAGCTGCCCTTTGGGGTTGAGGTAAGTTTTCTCAACACTCTGTGGATTCAGACCCTAAAATACACAGGCCTGGTAAAGGCGAAAGGTTGAGAAAGGACACAGCTGAAGGCCGAAACACGCAGCCTCACAAAGGTGAACAGGGACACAGAGGTCCGCCTCTCCTCTCTCCAGGGAGATGTTTCTCATCAGATATCACAGATGCAAACCCTAGCCACAGCTCCGAGAACAGAGCCAAGAAAGCGTACTCAGGTAGCCCGAACGCACACCTTAAGTGTCAATTAGGTGCCTACATGCTAGGTCATCTCTGACTCTTTGCAACCCCATGGACTGTAGCCCACCAGGCTCTTCTGTCCATGGGATTCTCCAGGTGAGAACACTGGAGTGGGTCGTCATTTCCTTCTCCAGGGGATCTTCCGGACCCAAGACTCAAACCCGGGTCTCCTGCATTGCAGGCAGATTCTCTACTGACTGAGCTACGAGGGAAGGCAATTAGGTATCAGATTCTAAATGCTTTAACTGATGAGGCATGAATGAGTCAGTGATAGAACCGATGTACTAGCTGGTGTGACTGAGGATTTGAACCATGCACTTTAACATCCTGGGCCTCAATGCCTTGCTCTTCTCTATTATTTACTAGAAAAATCTGCTCCTTCAGGTTTGACTGGGCACCCATGGATGCTTTTGTCAAAGATTTTCTAGGGCAGCTTTCCAGACTGGCCCTCGGCGCACCAGGAGAAGTGTGGGGTGGGGCCAGAGGGTGACCAATCACAACAGCCCTGATCATAATCACACAGGCTCAGCCTGGGCCCCTTTCTAGATGGAAAGATAGAGATTCTCCACACACAGCTCCCCTGCCAGCGGGGGCACCCACCCAGGCAGGAGGAAAGCCCGAGTCCCTCGTGGTCCTTCCACATACAGAGGAAAGCATGTGTTGCACAAACTCAACAGGCTTAGTTAGTGGTCCTGCACTTCCTTCATTTCTCACTGCGGATGTGGCCTTCCTTCCCACACAGAAACTGTTTGTACATTTTTTGAAAATCCATTTTTAATTAGAGGATAAATGCTTTGCCATGTTGTGTTGGTTTCTGCCAAACAGCATGAATCAGCCACATGTCCTAATGTGTCCACCTGATGCAAAGAACAGATTCATTTGAAAAGACCCTGATGCTGAGAAAGATTGAAGGCGGGAGGAGAAGCGGACAACAGAGGATGAGATGGTTGGATGGCATCACCGACTGGATGGACATGAATAAGCTCCGGGAGTTGGTGATGGACAGGGAAGCCTGGCGGGCTGCAGTTCATGGGTTCGCAAAGAGTCAAACACTACTGAGCGACTGAACTGAACTGATACACATGTCCCCTCCCCCTTGAACCTCCCTCCCACCTCCCACCGCATCCCAACCCTCTAGGTCATCACAAAGCACCAGGCTGAGCTCCCTGCACCATACAGCAGCTTCCCACTAGCTAGTTATTTTATACAGGGTAGCTACTCTCTCAACTCGTCCCATCCTCTCCTTACCCTGCGGTGTCCATAGGTATGTTCTCTATGTCTGCATCTCTATTCCTGCCCTGCAAATAAGTCCATCAGTACCATTTTTCTAGAATTTTTGGACACTTTTAATAGAACAAGAAAATATGCTTAGTCGCTCAGTCATGCCTGACTCTTTGTGACCCCATGGACCGCAGGCCGCCAGGCTCCTCTGTCCATGGGATTCTCTAGGCAAGAATACTGGAGTGGGCTGCCATGCCCTCCTCCAGAGGATCTTCCCAAACCAAGAATCGAACCCAGTCTTCTGCAGATGCTTTACTGTCTCAACAACCAGGGAAGCCTGAACAAGAAAACCAGAGACTATAAATGTAAGCCTNCCTCTGTCCATGGGATTCTCTAGGCAAGAATACTGGAGTGGGCTGCCATGCCCTCCTCCAGAGGATCTTCCCAAACCAAGAATCGAACCCAGTCTTCTGCAGATGCTTTACTGTCTCAACAACCAGGGAAGCCTGAACAAGAAAACCAGAGACTATAAATGTAAGCCTTCTTTCCAAGGTTTCAACCGGGATGTGCCTATAGTTAAATGGTACATTAATTCAGTCGCACACTACTGCTGTGTGACCCTCACTTCGAGGTGCAGGAGAGGCTGGCAGCATGGGTCCCATTCAGAAAAAAACCTTATTCTAACGCCCCGTCAAGTCTCGCTCCTACAAGGTGATTGTTTTACATCCGTTACAGGAGGGTTGGTCCTCCTCTGGTTGGCCGTTTCTGAGCAGCTGGAGGCGAGGGCAGGAAGGAAGGAAAGAAAGAAGACACCATCTTGGGGCACCTTCTTTCCCTTCTTGGGTCCAACTACCCCTAGATGCCCACTCTTGGCAGGAACCAGAGGAGGAATCCAGAGTAGAGACCGGCACGGCACCCTGCAACAGGTCTGCAATTCTTCCCACCCTGGAGAGCTGAAAGGTAGAGCTCCTGGTAGACCTCCCAAGAACACATCCTACGTGTTTCCCGAAACATCTTTGGAGTCAAGGAGGGACTGAAGTCTTTGCCAGAGCATGCAAGTATAAACAAGTGGCCAGCTCTTGACAGTTTCTTGCTCTAGTGACTTCAAATGGCATGAGTCTCAAGATGGGTCCCACGTGACCAACTGCTGTGTCTAGAACCTGGAGGGCTCACGTGAATTTGTAGCTTTGCTCTTTACAAGCATCAGGGCAATGTCCGTCATAACTGAGATAATCACAAAGAAAGTCAGATTTGTTTGCCTCCTTTGAGGGCATCTGTGAAAGAATTAAATCACATGCTAGTTGTCTGGAATGATGTTAAGACAGCCAAACTCCATTTCCAATGGGCTTTGGAAATTCACCAGGTTTTCCCCTCCAGTGCTACAGTTATCTTCTTCTAGGCCCAAATGTCATGCAAGAAGCCCACAGAATTTTCCATCTGTAACATATAACACTCAGAGTCAAGATGGCCAAAAAGCATTACACAAAAGATTAGGACTTCAAAAGAGGGATTAACTCCGGGGAGATGGGTCTTTAAGGAATTAAAGATCATATTTCCATACAAACATCTGCTGGAGGGGAAAAAAATAGCAAGCGGAAAAGTTCCCTAGGGCTGCAGCTCACGTGGGCAGAGTTCCCTCTGGACATACCATGTTTTCTGAGCCCTTGGGAAACACTGAGTGTGCTCAACTGCTGGAACACCGTCTGATCTTCTTTATGTAGCTCCATTTCCGGGCTTAGGAAGTGTTTCTGGTATGAGGGAATTTACAGCTTCAGATCACAAAGCCTCCAAAGGCACACTTTGCCCGTGAGATGCTGGAGCCCTCAGAAACAGCATGGAGATGCATGAGGGTCACCACAGCTGATCCAGGACTGTAGATCACTTTCACTGCATCTGCTTTCAAAATATCTGACCAGGCAACGTCTAACAACACCCAAGATCCTTAAGTGTTCTCTCATATGCCAAATACTGGCTTCTTGTTCTATTTCCAGCCCCCTGGGGAGTCTCTGTTGGCTGTGAGAAGTTTTGATCTCTTCCACGTGGAATATTCCATGATAGCAATGGTATTCACTTAAGGACATTAAAAACAAGCAACCAACTTTGAAAGTCTAAAGCAAAGAAAAGCACATTTGCAACAGCAGAGGATGAACACAGTGATATAGGAACACGGCCAGGGTGCCCACCGCCCAGGGGTCCATGGTGGGTACTGGACACTGTGTAGAAGCACATCCTCAAATTCTGTATTTCATTCTCTATAGGCCAAGGAAGCAAGAGAGAACACACTTAAAAATGCTGGTGTTGTGGGTTGAACTGAGTTCCTGCAAAAGACATATTCAGGTCTTAATCCCTGCAGACATGGCTTTATTTGGAAAAAGGGTCTCTGCAGATGTGATCAGTTGGTATGAGGTCATACTGGATTGCACTTCTTGGGTAACACCCACCAATGTAGGAGATGCAAGAGATTCGGGTTCGAACCCTGGTTGGGAAGATCCCCTGGGGGAGGAAATGGCAACCCATTTGTGTTCTTGCCTAAGAAATCCCATGACAGAGGAGCCTGGTGGGTTACAGTCCATGGTGTTGCAGAGTCAGACACTACTGATTGACCGAGAACACACAGGCTGAGAGGAGCAGAAGGCCCAGTGGGGGAACAAAGTGTGCAGTGAAACTCCCTTCACTGACTTCCCTTGCTTGGCGCACCATGGTCTCCACTCCCCTCTGTAAATCACTTTAACCAACAACCACAGCACGCCCAAAGCTCAGGCTGGTAGGCTGCTCTCTAGAACACTGTGTGAACAGTGAAAGCGTGAGGTCAGCATCACAACTCACTCTGCTCAGGAGCCTCACTGCACAGAAAGACCTGCATCACACGACTGTGGAATGGCTGATCGCCAATGTGCCTGAAATGAAATCCGAGGTATTTAAACTACGAAAGTTAGGACTTCCCTGGTGGTCTAGTGGTTAAGGCTCTGAGCTTCCGAGGTAGGGGATGTAGGTTTGATCCCTGATCAGGGAACTAAGATCTCACATACTTGTGTGGCCAGAAGTGAAAACTACGCATGCCATTTTGTGAGTGTTTTTGCCCACTGTTTACTGACCTCTTCCCCTTAACCAAGCAATTGCTGTGAATAATTTAGCAGAGCTGGACCTGGTGCTCGGGGGGCCTGGGGCAGTTAAGATGGCGATGGCGACAGAGCCGTGGCTGGGTGAGCACCCCCAGGGCTGGGTATGCAGTGAGGAGAGGGGATGGGAGACAGGAAGTGACAAAGCCTGAGAGACTGCAGCGAGAGAGCCTAAGGGAGCGTGTGAGTTCGCCGGGGCTGCTGTAACAAGGAGCCCATGTGCCCTGCTCCATGGCTATGGCTTCCACAACAGAAATCAGTCATCGCATGGCTGTGCAGACCAAGGCTCCCCTGAGGGCAGGATCTGTCCCAGCTTCTGGGAGCTCCTTGTATTGGGGCAGCAGGACAGGAGCCTTCACAAGGCTGTGTGTGCACATCTGTCCCCAAGGTTCCCTCTTTTATAAGGACACCAGTCATTGATGAGGGGCCTACCTTCCCCCAGCACAATCTTCTCTTAACTCATTACATCTGCCACGACTCTATTTCCAAATAAGGTCGAATTCTGAGGTACAGAGGGCCGGGGCTCAGCATAAGAATTTTGGGGGACATCATCCAGCCTAAGAGAATGACAGGAGGAATACCAGCTGAGTGTGGTGTCACAGAAGTCCCCTCTGGGACCCTCTCGTCCTTGCTCTTCCAGGACAGCACTGGCATCCACGTCCTAGGCATGGTTTGGGCCTCCCACCAGCCCTAATGATGGTTTCCCTCTCAGACGGCTGGGTACCACTGGTGGAGACCAAGGTCTGGTCTCTCCCAGGCTCCCAGGCCCTCTCATCAAGCAATGTTGAGACAGAATTAGCAAGAGAAGACCCTCTCCAATCCCTTACACTGTTTTTTCCTGTGACTCACTTTATTTCCTGTAAATCAAACTGGTTAGAAAGAAGCAACAAGCATTCTCAGGCTGAGCGCTTTACAGCAAGGTATTAATACATCTGCTCAGGAGAACCATGGTTGCTTATGTTTGAAAATCATTTTCTCAAAAGCCTCAGGCAGAGTCACAGAAAAAGCCAGCATAACTGTTGTGCTTCTTAAAGAGGTATGGACAGGGTCTTCCCTGGCAGTCCACTGGTTAAAACTCTTGCGCTTCCAGTGCAGGGGGCACAGGTTCGATCCCTGGTCAGGGAACTAAGAGCCCACGTGCTTCAAGGCACGGCCAGAAAACAAAACAAAGCCCTTAATTAAAGAAACAAACAAGCAAGAAATACGGATAATAATGTAATAAACCCTGCATGCAGTGCTGAGCCAGTAAACCCCAGTTTGTCCCTGGTGGCTATGGTCTGGCTCCTCCTTCCTCCGGTGGCTCAGAGAACCAGGGAAGAAGCAGAAGAAAATCAATGGGTCAGTTTGAGAGCATCTCTGGGAGACACTTTGGTGGCAGAAGAGGCTGGGCTTAGGAAGTCTCAGTGAGGTCTGGAGGTTACTAAAGGCTTCCTCAGGGCTTCCCTGGTGGCTCAGACAGGAAAGAATCCGCCTGCAATGCAAGAGACCTGGGTTTGATCATTGGGTCAGGAAGATCCCCTGGAGGAGGGCATGGCAACCCACTCCAGTATTCTTGCCTGGAGCATCCCATGGACAGAGGAGCCTGGCGGGCTACAGTCCATGAGGTTGCAAAGAGTCGGACAGGACTGAGTGACTAACCCTTTCTTCCACTTCCTTCAAGTCTATCCACTTGATGTCCTTTAGGTCTGAGGTTGTGCTGANGCAACCCACTCCAGTATTCTTGCCTGGAGCATCCCATGGACAGAGGAGCCTGGCGGGCTACAGTCCATGAGGTTGCAAAGAGTCGGACAGGACTGAGTGACTAACCCTTTCTTCCACTTCCTTCAAGTCTATCCACTTGATGTCCTTTAGGTCTGAGGTTGTGCTGACAGCTGGTTATAAACCCAGATGAAGACACTGATAAAGATGCTTCTCTTCCAGCCTACTGCTGCCGGGGGATGGAGGGGTCTAGTCTTTTAAAACACAAAAGTTCTGGAAAGAGAAAAGCATGCTGGGGAAGAAGCAGACAGAAGTCTGCTCACAGAAGATGCCATGCATCTGTCGAATCAGAAGGCTTTGTTTCAGGGAGAAAAGGCGCTGGTGACATATTTCTGCTTTCTAGAAGGCCCGCTCAGAGCTGTTGACTAGCTGTTTTGTTTTTTGAAATGTGCTACTTCCTTCAACACATCTTTCAAACTAAACGAAGCTGACAGATCGGAACTGATGAGATGACAAACAAGGTTTTAATTTAGTTATTACCCATTCGCCTAGTTCCCTCCACAATTTTCAGTATAAAATGAGAAATGACAGCTTGACTTCAGTTACTGCACTTTTTTTTTTTTTTAACATCTTACTTTACAAAGCAGATGAAAGGTGTTGGAATCTTTCATATTTTTGTTTTTCCTACTGAGTTCACACTTTAGAGAGAGAACCCTCTGGCACACATCTCTGTCCACATTCTCAAATCTTTTTAAGTCTCTTTGACAATTTCTGTCAACGGACGAGACAGACCAGTTCACGCACTACAAAAAATATTTCTTTGCCTGTGCAGAAGGCAATAATTCCCACGGCAGACCCAGGAAGGGAGCACTTCCGGTGCACGTGGCAGCCATTGACTGTGTTCAAGGCAGACATTCGAAAACCAGATGACTTCAAAAGGATGTGAAATAATGTTTGGAGGCAGGTGATGCCCACTTGAAGCCATGGCTCTTGTCTCCCACTGCTCTCAAACATTTTGAGTCCTGAGGCTGGAAGTGCCCAGAGGAGAGGTCCTGTCCTAACAGGACCACGAGGGTCACTGGACATGAATGTGTCTTTGGCCGGTGGCTGGTCTTCAGTCTTCACGCTCACCTTCCATTCTGATGATCTACCTGGCCAGCAGTCAGCTCCCTGTTGGCACCCGCTTTGGCCTCACAATGTTCGTCATTTTCAAGGGTGTCTCCTCCCTGAGGGCCAAGATCTGTCTTCACTTCCAGTTAACTTCCTCCTGCAGATGAGACTGGACGCTGACTGGCTTTTCTCTACGGCAGCTCCCAGTCCCCACTGACCATCCTCAGAATGTTCAAGGGTCCCCTCCAGACGCCAGGTCACAGGGCCCTGGACTTCTTTCTACCATGACATATAGTTTGCTCACACATGTGTGAAAAGACTTCATGTCATTTCTGGAGAAGGACATGCCAACCCACTCCAGAATTCTTGCCAGGAAAGTCCCATGGACAGAGGAGCCTGGTGGGCTCCAGCTCATGGGCTTGCAGCGCTGGGCACAACTGAGCACGCATGTGCTGTGCAGCGCGTGGGATCTTAGTTCCCCAGCCAGGGACCGAACCCTCGTCTCCTGCATTGGAAGCGTGGAGTCTTAATCACTGGACCCTAGTCCCCATTTGAGTTCTTTAATGACCATCTCCAGGCATCTCGGCAAAGCCTCTTTCCTCCCAACATGGCAGGAACCTGAGTCGAGAGGCTCCAACACTGGGCTGTGAGAAGCAGTAGGTGTGGTGGTGTGTGTGCCCTGCACGCCTGAGGTGGGGTATCAGAGACCCAACCCCCCCCAGCCATCTTCCCAGTCCCACCCTCCTTAGAGCACACCCAGGCCCCCTGGTACTCAGCACCGCTGCCCTGAGCTCAGCCCTGCCCCGGCCACCTCCAGCAGGACGTGCTCTGCCTGCTGCTCAGCTGCAGTGGGGACCTCTCCTCGCCCTTCTCCAGAGGCTGGGTCTTCTCCCACTCATCAGCTCTTGACCACAATTTCCTTCTGTCACCTTGGCAATTCTAGGCTCTTCCTGGTGTCCTCCTGAGTTCTTCCGTTCTACCTAAGAACGGGCCATCCTGCTAATAAATCAGCTGGAGGGAGGAAAGAGTGCATCTCCAGCCCTTTTATCTTCACTGGCACATAAAAAGCAGCTCTCACCTGGGCAAGTATGACCGTCTGTCATTGCAGCCTATAGCCAGTGCTGAAGGCTTGCTTTTCTGCCCGAGATTCCAGTTCCTAGATCTTCAGATGAGCTAAAAGTCCTTCCTGGTTCCGTCTGAAAATTCCCCAGCGAGACTACCAGCAACTGCATGCTTTCTGGGCTATTTCTGTTGTTTCTGGGTCAAAAGTGTGCCAGGAAAGGCAGCTTCCAAATATGCTAGACACTGGTGATCCCATTAGTTCAAATCTTTTAACTACATCCCTTCACTGCTTCCCTGGTGGCTCAGACAGTAAAGAGTCTGCCTGCAGTGCAGCAGACCTGGGTTCAATCCTTGGGTTGGGAAGATCCCTTGGAGAAGGGAATGGCTACCCACTCCAATATTCTTGCTTGGAGAATTCCATGGACAGAGGAGCCTGACGGGCTACAGTCCATGGGGTTGCAAAGAATCAGACACGACTGAGAGACGAATACAACACTGCAAACCATGCCAGGTGATTATCTGACTATCCTCGACAGCATTGAAAAGTGGGGAATACTGTTAATGTGGCCCACTTTTTGGCTTTGTCATTGATTTTATTTAGGAACTCGCGGTTTTATATGTTTGGTTATGGTTCAAGAGATTATGAACCAAAACACCAACATAAATAAATGATGAGTGATTTATACTAAAAATGGTACAAGTAAGGTTCAGATTCAGTAAGTAAAAGACACAACAGAAAAGAAAAACACGGTGGTTAAATGCATAAGGCACAGTAATGTGACAGTGAAGTCAGGGCGAGAGAAAGAAACCCAGAGTGTATTCTATTTCACAGATGACTGTTGGGTTCCTTTTAACTAAAAGCTTTGTACTTAAAATAGGAATGCTTACTGACTACGTAAAAATTATCTGACGGGAGAATTCAATCGTGCCACTCTGAAATTGTTGAATAGCCTATAAAATTATGTTCTCTATTCAAGAGAGGTTTAAAAACTTCAAGAAAAGAAGTCTTTACACATTGTAATTGTTAGTGTTAGTTATTCAGGTTGTACAGAGTATTTTACACTAAATCATAGTAATGCTGGGCCTTAATCATGCCATGAGTCTAAGTTTTTAGCAATTTTCATTTGGTATAGATTAGAAAAAATTAGTGGGGCCCATATGAGCTTCTGAAAATCAGGAGGAGATTAAATGAAATGGTCTTGTGGCAGGAACTCCACTCTGGGATGTGTCTCTAGCTACGATCTAGGTCACAGATCAGAGAGGAGGAGCCACCCTCAGGGAACAGAGCTTCAGGGATCCCAAGAGATCTTACAGCGTTATTCCCAGCACTGCTGTGAGGCTACCATTAATAGGCTTCACCATTCAATCATAATCTATGCTGGCAACAAAGATTCATGTCCACTTGTCACCAGGACAGTTTTAATACCAAGATCATATTGCAAGTTCTTTCGATTGCAAGATCAAACCAGTCAATCCTAAAGGAAACCAACCCTGAATATTCATTGGAAGTGCTGATGCTGAAACTGAAGCTCCAATACTCTGGCCACCTGATGCAAAGAGCTGACTCATTAGAAAAGGCCTTGATGCTGGGAAAGATTGAAGGCAGGAGTAGAAGGGGATGACAGAGGATAATATAGCTGGATGGCATCGCTGACTCAATGGATGCAAGTTTGAGGAAACTCCAGGAAATGTTAAAGGACAGGGAAACCCAGCGTGCTACAGTCCATGGGGTCGCAAAGAGTCGGACACGGCCGAGAGACTGAACAACAACAATATATACATGTTAACCATAATTTTCATTTAACAGCACTTTCCCGAAGAGCAACTCTTTGCTGGAGAAACACATGCTCCCAGACGTCAGCTGGCCCAGGAGTCTGAACTGGCGCCCGGGATGAATCTGCTGGCAAAATCAGGATCCTCCTCTCTTAATGAACATCATCAGAGAGAGAGAGCCAAACCCGACTTTAGGCCCAAGATCTAGCAGAATATTTACTGACCAGAGCACAGAGTCCTGGTGAAGACAGAAAACAGAATCCAACAAAGCAGCAAAAGAAACGATGACAAACCCTCGCCAGAAAAACTCAACTGTTTTTCTGTTCAAAGTTTTCTAATAAAAATATATTTCAGTACTATTGAAAATTCAGTTTTAGTCTAGAAAAACCAAGCCTTGGGTTACCATTACAGAGCAGCATTTTCTACAGACTTCTTTGCAGGATTCTGGTGGGAGAGGGGTGGAAAGAATGGTCTGTTTGGGAAGGTTCAATGAGATCATGTTCATCTTCACGGTGGGTTTCCTTCCGTGAGGCTTGGCCATGCAAAGCCCCCTTCCCTTCCCTGCGGGACCAGCCCCTCCCGAAGCTCCTATCAGTACGGTACCTGCCGTTCCTGGTGTCGTGCTGGCGCATATTCTTGATAAAATGAATCTTCTTAAAGTTCTTTGGTCTGGGTGAACCTGAGAGAGTTCGACATCTGAAAAATAAAGCCATTTCAAAAACACAGTCAGTTGGTTCCGGATAGCTGAGACATCTCCACACAAAGACAGGAAGGAAAGACCAGACAAACGATTTGAGTGACCCCAAGGATAACGAGGACCTTGTGGCTGGAAGCGAGGAAGCTTAAAAAACAAACAAAAACCAAAAAAACAAAAAAACCAACCCAACAGACAGACAACTTCCTTGATAATACTGATAATAATGTATATGGCTCTGAAGAGCCAGCTAATGAAAACTATTGCCCTCAATTGCAATAACATAACCTACATGGATTCCCAAGACATTATTCGTTCCTGTCATCTTAAAAAGAATCCTACCGTATCAACACAGATATCAGGAACAGAAAACTGCAAATTCAACGAATTCAGAGGCAGAGAAAAACACTGGCAAATTCAGTTTAAAAACAACCCCGAATCATTTTTCTTCTATAGCAGGACTCTGGCTTGAATCATCTGGACTATTGCCTCAACACTCAACTTGGCTATGCTTGGAAATGACAGCTTTACTTTGAATGGGAATCAGAGGCCTGGCTAGTGGCTGTTTGTTTTTGTTTTTCTAGATAAATTTTAAATAAATATTTGTTGAACAAATTGACTTGGATTCTAATTAATTTCCCCTAGAATATATGCAATGTGAGTGCACTGCAGGAATAACAGAACAGAAAGGTTGTATTTATGTATATTTTTTTCAAAGCTACCTGGCAAAATTAGACACATAACTGCAATAACAGCTAGGATAAAAAGCAAAATCCCAACAAACGACAATCTGAAGTTTGGTCTTGTCTTGAGAAAGGGAGCAACGTCCTCTCTAGTTGGGTTTTTGCTGCCAAAATTTTTGTTTACTTAAACCTTTCTGACCATAGATCCCAAGGGGTGGTTTCTGGGATCATGTCAGATGTGGGTCCCAAGGAGTGGTGCCCAGGTTCCCAAAGCCACACTGAGTGTCTGAGCTGGGCTGTCACTTGAGTTCAGTCAGTTCTGAACTTGGAGGCTTCAGGTAAGAGAACAGCAAGGTGACCCAAACAGGAGGTAAAGCTGAGGGCAGTGGGGTGTGGGGGCCCTTCGGGGGGCAAAGGATTAAGGAATGTTCAGAGTCACAGACCTGCCCCTCAGCTCTGATCTTTACTCTCCCCCAGAGGCCTGAAGGGGGCTTCTCAAGTGGTACTAATGGTAAAGAACCCACCTGTTAATACAGGAGACATTAAGAGACGTGGGTTTGATCCCTTGGTTGGAAAGATCCCCTGGAGAAGAGAATGGAGCCTGGTGGGCTACAGCCCAGGGGGTTGCAAAGAGTTGGATATGGCAGAAGAGACAGCACGCACGAAGGCAGGGGCCTGAAGGGAAATTAGGGGACAGCCCCAGTCTAGACCTCAGGGTGTCCATTCCCCTGAAACCCCCTTACCTGCCTCCAGGAAGGGCTAGTCTTCCTAGAAGCCACTTCCTAGGGAGCACTGAAAATTATTTATTTTTTCCCCATAGAAACAGCACCTTAAAATAGAATTTATCTGGAAAAAAATACAGTGAAGTGAATGAGTGGTCAAAGCAATGACATGGTAGCCGTATCTGGTGACTTTTATCACGAAAGGGGGGTTCCCTGGGCATTGGGTCTAGAGGCAGGAAGATCCCCTGCCAGTCATGTCTGCCTCACCGGAGTGGAGTGTCCACAGCTCATGGCCACAGCCTGAGTGGCCCTGCCAGCACCCACCCCAACTCACTACCAACCCTAGTGATCTATCACTAGTAATGTCCCCTGGAACTCTTGTGATGATTACACGTGAAGATTTCTATAAGAGCTTCATACACTGTCAAGGGATGTGTTCAAATACACGTTCATGTCCGTACATGTGTGTGTGTTAGTCGCTCAGTTGTGTCTGACTCTTTGGAAGCCCCCATGAACTGTAGACCACCAGGCTCCTCTGTCCACGGAATTCTCCAGGCAAGAATACTGGGATGGGTAGCCATTCCCTTCTCTAGAGGACCTTCCCAACCCAGGGCTCGAACCTGGGTCTCTGGCCTTGAAGGTGAACTCCTTACCATCTGAGCAGTCAGGGAAACCCACTCTTTGGGGCCCCATGGGCTGTAGCCTGTCGGGCTCCTCTGTTTCTCCAGCCAACAATACTGGAGTGGGTAACAATTCCCTTCTCCAGGGGATCTTCCCGACTCAGGGATCAAATCAAGTCTCCTGCATTACAGGTGGATTCTTTACTGTCTGAGCTACCAGGGAAGGCCCATATGTACACACAGGTAAATATTCATAAACATATTTCAAGTGTTGTGATTATTATTAAAACTTTTAACTACAAAGGGTGCATATTTTGTTACTATTTGCCTCCTATATTCTTAAAACTGTATTCCTGGGACTTCCCTGATGGTCTAGTGATTAAGGCTCTGAGCTTCCAATGCATGGGGTGTGGGGGATCTGATCCCTGGTTGGGGAACTAAGATCCCACTTGCTGTGGGATGTGGCCAAAAAAGTGTTTAAAAAAAAACAACAAAACCTGCAGCCTTTATTAAAGGTTCTGATTTCTTGGTTTTTAAATAGATTCTTTTAAAGATAGGCAATGCCCTACCTGAGGGGGTTCTATAGATGCTTCCTGTGGACCTCAGGAAGGGTTTGAATCAGGAAAGACATTCACTGGTCCCACTCCCCACTCTGAGCTTCCAAACCCAGATCCAGCCTTCCTGGGGTCCAAGGAGCTACAGTCTCACTCTGCCTTCTCAAGGCCACACTCAGAAGCAGACCCAGCACCTTGAAGGGTCTCAGTTCTACCCCCAGAATGACTGTTAGAGTCTGCAGGCCACTCAAGGTCCCCCACTGTCTCTCTCACACATGGCAGAAAGTTCTAGAAATATGTAGTCACTGGAAAGAGGAGGATCCTTGAAGGCATAAATGCTTGCTTCCATGGGTTTCTGGACAGGCGTTCAGGAGCATTCTTACACGCCCCCGCCCCCCTCCCCCACTGCCCCTAACCAGATGCAGAGTTTCCAGGCCCCCAAGTCTAGATGAGGGCAGTGGGCTAAAAGCTGGACTGTGACGACGCCCTCCTATGACCTCGAGCTGCTCCCAGTCTCCATGCCTGCAGAAAGAGGTGCTGTTACCCTCGGATTTCGACACAAAATCTTTCAGTCTTCAGCTGGAGCCAGAAGTTGGCAAAAGGGCACTGATGCATGTTGGCACTGGTAATTACTGAATGGTACAGCAGACGGTACCCCTCAACCCAGACAGGCTGGAGACCAGGGCTGGTGGTGATGGCTGCCACACCTGCGGTAGCCAAACAGAGGTTTTTCTAGACACCTAACAGACAGCCTAGGTTCTTATTTCTGGGAGACCAGGTAACCACCAGACAATGTGGAAATCTCAAT
This sequence comes from Neotragus moschatus, assembly GCA_006410615.1. Classification (NCBI taxonomy): domain Eukaryota; kingdom Metazoa; phylum Chordata; class Mammalia; order Artiodactyla; family Bovidae; genus Neotragus; species Neotragus moschatus. The sequence goes on from SJYA01002877.1 coordinate 212,897, forward strand.
CTAAATGCTCTCACGGTTAACGCTCAAGTCTTGGAGTTCAAGGTGGATACAAGAAACCAACTTGTGATGTACAAGAGAAAAGCAAAACTTTTAAAAAGATAATTGAGTGCCAAGTCGCTTCAGTCGTGTCCAACTCTTTGTGACCCTATGGACTGTAGCCTGCCAGGCTCCTCTGTCCATGGAATTCTCCAGGCAAGAATACTGGAGTGGGTTGCCATTTCCTACTCCAGGGGATCTTCCCAACACAGGGATCGAAACTGTGTCTCTTACGTCTCTGTATTGGCAGGTGGGTTCTTTACCATTAGCTCCACCTGAGAAAGGCCCAAAAAGATAACTGAAGAGGTGCTTTCTTTCTTTTTTTTTTAAATTTGATATTGTTTATTTAATATAGAACAAGCGAGAAATCAACAGCAACTCATCATTTGGGAAAATCACCATTTAAATGTTGGAATAACTGAATATTAGTATAATTAGTACAAAAAATTTGGAGACACACCTTGCCTAGTATATTGGTATATTTGTATGAATATTTTTTTTATTTTAATTTTTATTTTTATTTCTGAAGTTAGAGGGTTTTTTCTTTCTTTCTTTCTTTTTTTTTTTTTTTTACTTTATTTTACTTTACAATACTGTATTGGTTTTGCCATACATTGACATGAATCTGCCACGGGTGTACATGAGTTCCCAATCCTGAACCCCCTCCCACCCCATATCAGCTTTCTGGATCATCCCCGTGCATACAATTCTAACTGCAAAGGGACTTCCCTGGTGGCTCAGTGGTAAAGAATCTGCCTGCCAGTGCAGGAGATGTGGGTTAGATTCCTGTTGTCAGGAAAATCCCTGAGAAGAAAATGGCAACCTGCTCCAGTATTCAGAGAAGGCAATGGCACACCACTTCAGTACTGTTGCCTGGAAAATCCCATGGACGGAGGAGCCTGGTGGGCTGCGGTCCATGGGGTCGCGAAGAGTCGGACACGACTGAGCGACTTCACTTTCACTTTTCACTTTCATGCTTTGGAGAAGAAAATGGCAACCCACTCCAGTGTTCTTGCCTGGAGAATCCCAGGGACGGGGGAGCCCGGTGGGCTGCCGTCTATGGGGTTGCGCAGAGTTGGACACGACTGAAGCGACTTAGCAGCAGCAGCAGCTCCAGTATTCTTGCCTGGGAAATTCCGTGGACACGTCGAAGGAGCCTGACCCACTGTAGTCCATGGGATCACAAAAGAGCTGGACACGACTGAGTGACTACACAACAACAATGCTAATGATCTAGCCCTCGGAATTTCAAGCTGTTTGTTGTCTTGTGTGTGTGTGTGTTTAAAGCATTCAGCTATCACCACCCCCAACCTAAGAAACACTTTAAGAGAGCTGTGGCATTGGCAACAATTGCCAAGGAAACTGGAAGACTGAGCACTCAGGTTAAAGCAGCTTAAGCAAGAAGAAACTAATTTCAAAGCTGCCTGCATTAATGTGTAAATACCCACTTAAAACCATACATTTTGTGACGCAAAATTAAATTAGGATAGAATTAAATTAAAAACTAATTTAATGAAAGATTAGCTCTTTCTTGTCAGCACTGATTACAGGATACACCTAATTATGCAAAAGGTTTTTAATAGATGCCTTGGAGCAGTTTGTTCTGAGAGCTGACTTTGAAAGCAAGTTGGGCTAATAGCCTTCCGCCCCCGCAGTTCCCAAAACACTTTGGCGTCATTACTGGTATACTCATTTCACAGAATGGAAAGGCTGGTAAGGACCTCAGAGATCAGTCAATTTGTCCCTTCCATTTCACAGGTGGGAAAACGGAGGCCTCAGCAGAAGTAAATGAGTTTCCAAAGCCATGTAAGCAGTTAGTATAAAAATGGGGCCAAAAATTCAAATCCCCAACTCCCAAACTATTGCCCCTTCTGCGACTTTTATCTCTTAGGAACAAGTTTCTAAGTACATATCAGAATTTTTTATTACAACTTTGTGTTGGTTTCTGGTATATGGCAAAGTGATTCACATACGTATCTCTGTGTGTGTGTGTATTTATTCTTTTCCATTGTGGCTTATTACAGAATACTGACAACAGTTCCCTGTGCTCTACAAAAGGATCTTGTGTTGATTTTATACATGGTTGTTTGTATCTGCTAATCCCAAATTCCTAATTTATCCCTCCCCTACCCACTTTGGGGCTTCCTTGCTGGCTCGGTGGTAAGGAATCTGCCTGCCAGTGGATTCAATCCTTGGGTCAGGAAGATCCCCTGGAGTCGGAAATGGTAACCCACTCCAGTATTCTTGCCTGGGAAAGCCCATGGACAGAGGAGCCTGGCAGCTATAGAGTTGGACATGAACAAGACAACCTCCTTCAATAACCATGAGTTTGATTTCTATGTCTGTTTCTATGGTAAACATCAGAAATGTTTATTTATTTATTTTTCAAATATAAATTTATTTATTTGAATTGAAGGCTAATTACTTTACAATACTGTATTGGTTTTGCCACACATCAACATGAATCTGCCATGGGTGTACACGTGTTCCCCATCCTGAACCCCCCTCCCGCCTCCCTCCCCAAATCATCCCTCTGGGTCATCCCAATGCAATTAAAGAAGGTCCACTAGGGAAAATCTAGACTTCTTAAACTGCCCAACTCCCCTGATTTTGACTTATTTTTAAAACTTTATATTTATACAAGATTTGCTGGAAATTAAGTACAGCACTCTGTAAGTAGACGCTGGATGAATTTACAGTTATGGCAAATCAGCCATTCCATTTTGACTCTGACCGTTTGTGCCATCATAGGCCTAAGAGCCAGAGGACAAAGGACCAGCCTGGGCGATGCTGAGAGAGGATACAGGGGTGATGGGGCACCTGACCAGGAACATGGCACCCGGCTCCTCCTTTGCCCTCTCTTTACCACAGGAATCCCTAAGGGGGTGACATTTAGAGCCTGAGATTTTTTTTTAAACCTGGTTTCCTTGGTCACAGCTACCACCTGGCTCGAATGACCGTGCTCCCTGCAGCCTCTCCAAACTCCAGGGCCTTTGCAGTTCTGTTCACTGATGGGCATCAATTGTGCTCCAATGCTGAAGCCACTCGGTGCCACCTGAGGACGTTTCTCCCCCGCATTCGCTGATTAACTTGGGCCACTTAACAGAGACTGACAGGGGAACACTTGTCCCTGGGCCACATGGATCACAGCCACACGCCATCAGCCTAACATGGTCCCAGAAGTTAGGAACATTTTCTTTTTTTCAATATTTATTTTATTTACTATTTGTTTGGCCGTGCCAGGGCTTAGTTGTGTATCAAACCTGGGTCCCCCTGCACTGGGAGCATGGAGTCTTAGCCACAGAACCATGAGGGAAGTCCCTTGGATGTTTTCAAAAAGCCCTCAGAAGTAGAAATCGGACTGTCTGGCCCCGACTTTCTGTTTAGAATGATGTCAGTGATGAGACTCACAGTCACGGACGCTTTGGAGCTGATCACAGGCCTGTCTATGCTCCACGCTTTATAACCAGGTGGTCCGTGGACATGACCTGTGGCCTGGGAGTGAGGCTCCATGCAGGGAAGGGGCAGGCTCCAGGGGGAGACTCTCCCTCCATCTCAGCCTGCCAGCATCCCCCATAAACCCGCAGCACACCATCCTACCTGCCTACCCCCTGGCCCAGCCTCCTGTGCTGACCCCGTCTTCCCTTGGCCACTCCTCCACTGGCCAGCCCAGTTGGGGCTTCAGTGAGGACTGAAGGGGACGTGGTGTGGGTCCCCTGCACTCCAGGAGGGCCGGGGAACCGAGCACAGATGACCGGAAGGAGAGCTGCCAGTCAGAAGCCAGGCACAGCTCCACAACTGCTGTCGCCCACCGCCACCCCTCCAAAAAGATGCCTTGAAAGCACTTTTCTAATCTGGAGGGAGAAATGGAACACTTTCAGCCCTGAGGGAGCACTCATAGCTGTCTTAACCTTGTCCCCAGCACCTGATCGTGGAGGAACTTAGCGGCCCCGGTTAACCAAGTCAGAGACTGCAATGCCTGTGTCCCCTCTGGGAAAGCCAGAGCAGGGGCACGTTCTTCTCCATCAAGCTACAATTTTCAAAGAGAAAGGGTCATAGCACCTGAATTCACACGCAAACTGGGCTATTCTGGTACATGGTTGGGATTTCACAGCGTTCTCCTTCTAATATTCCAAAGGGTTGGGGTTTCCAAACTGAGTCTGAGGATCAGATTGTCATTTTTAGAATTTAATTCTGTAAATCAAGATCTGGAAAAAAAAAAAAAAAGAGCAAACTTTGGCCTCCTTCTTATATTGCAGGCCATTCACAGACATATAAACGCAACCAGGAAACTGACCTCCGTAGAGGGGCATTCTCCTCAATGTCTTCCAGGGTCTCCAAGGATGATCGCTGAGAGATGAGGCGACGTCTGCAGAGAGAGGAAAAAAAAAAATCTAGGTGTTAAAACTGCGTCATGAGATGGATCAGGAATTTCCACAAAGCTAAAACTGTTCTAAAAAATGAAGTCTGTTAAAAAAAAAAATCAGATGAAAGGTGTCTTTAAGAGGCTGTCATACTCCCAGACTGTACCCTGAATGCCAAGCCCATATTGCCTTGCTGAATCCTGACGTTCTCCCTGGGAAGAAACGAGACGTGATGGAGACATTTTAGCTGCCAAATAACAAAATCAGACAAGGTGCCTCTTACTGCATATAATTTTGGTACTGTGTGTGTAGGTGTGTGCTCAGTCGCTAAGTCGTGTCCCACTCTTTTGAGACCCCATGGACTGCAGCCCTCCAGGCTCTTCTGTCCATGGGATTCTCTGGGCAAGAATAACGGAATGGGTTGCCATATCTTCTTCAGTGGATCTTCCTGATCCAGGGACCTAACTTGCATCTCCTGCATTGGTAGGCAGATTCTTTACCACTGAGCCACCTGGGAAGCCCATTGGTACTGTGTGCACTTTTCCTAAAGCATTAGATATGTTTTTAGTATTAAAATACTGTTAAATATTGAAATATCAGTGGTCTGAACCAGCTTTAGCTGATAAATATTAAAATAAAAAAATCTGATTCAGTCTTTACCTTGGAAAGGACTAAAATTAGAAGGATAAGTCTATTTTATAGTCACTTGACAACATTTAGGTTCAGTTCAGTTCAGTTACTCGGTCGTGTCCAACTCTTTGCGACCCCATGAATCGCAGCACACCAGGCCTCCTTGTCCATCACCAACTCCTGGACTTCACTCAAACTCACATCCATCAATTCTGTGATGGATTTTAAAACCACACTAAATAAAATATCAAAATCATTAGGAGGCAATAAATAAAGCTTATGGTCTCAGGGACTTCCCTGGTGAGACTTCATGTTGCCAAGGCAGGGGACTCAGGTTCCATCCCTGTTTGGAAAGCTAAGGTCCCACATGCCTCGTGGCACAAGCAAAAGATGAAAAACAAAAACAAACAAGCAAAACTTATGGTCTCTGGTTGGCCATGATTTCAAAAGCAACTAGAAACACAGATGATATCATTCCCCTGGGAGGATTTCTCAGCGACCATTAAGAATATATATCAGGACATAACTAGGCAAAACACAAATGCTTTCCAGATGCTAAAGAACTGAAAACCACCTGTCCAAACCTCCTTGATCTTCTTGTGTCCAACTGAAATAAGAATGGGTCCTAGCTGACTCAGAATATCTCACAGAGGGACCAGGCTGGATGATGGTTGGCAGTTTCACAGTAAATCCATCTGAACAAAGACCATCACTTCATAGTACAATAGGTGATTTGGCTGATGGTGGTGGTGGGGGGCGGTGGTGATCAGAAAAAAAGTCTGATTCAGTCTTTACCTTGGAAAGGACTAAAATTAGAAGGATAAGTCTATTTTATATCACTTGACAACATTTAGGTTCAGTTCAGTTCAGTTCAGTTGCTCAGTTGTGTCTGACTCTTTGCAACCCCATGAATCGCAGCACACCAGGCCTCCCTGTCCATCACCAACTCCTGGACTTCACTCAAACTCACATCCATCGATTCTGTGATGCCATCCAGCCATCTCATCCTCTGTTGTCCCCTTTTCCTCCTGCCCCCAATCCCTCCCAGCATCAGAGTCTTTTCCAATGAGTCAACTCTTCGCATGAGGTGGCCAAAGTACTGGAGTTTCAGCTTTAGCATCATTCCTTCCAAAGAACACCCAGGGCTGATCTCCTTTAAAATGGACATGTAATTATAACCAAGGTCTAATTTGTCATAAAGAAAAAAAATGAAATGTTTTTTGCTTTGTTCTGTGTGTATTGTTTCTGGCCAACCATGCGGCTACCTTTTTGTTTCACATTTTATTTTTAATAAGAAAGGTCATTTTTGCAAACCATTTGAGGGCTTCATTGATTTTCTCAGAGCCTGTCTTCATCTTTTTAAAAAGTATTTATTTATTTATTTGGCTATGTCGGGTCTTAGTTGCAGCATATGGGATCTCTGATCTTTAAGGTGGCATTCAGGATCTAGTTCCCTGACCAGGGATTGAACCCGGGCCCCCTGCATTGGGAGTGTGGTGTCTTAGCCACTGGACCGCCAGGCAAGTCCCGTCGTCATATTCTGACATCAAGTCCTTTCTAAAACACTCAGCATGTTCTCTCTGCTTTTCTCTCCAGTGACCCTTGTCTGTCCATGTGTGAGAACTGTAAGCACTCCAACATCACCTTCAGTGCCTTCATGACATGCTGACCTTTTGTAAGATATGCAGTTTTATTCCACAGTTAACTTACACTGAATTTCCATTTCTCTAATGTTGCCAGATTTCCAACAGTCAGCCAGACTGGAGGCAATGGCCTTGGGGAGATACTGGTCTTAACTGAGGGGTTGGGGAACTGATCTTATAGGTGGGGATTTGAAAGGAACTCAGTTCTTGAGCAAGCAGGACCTCTCTATGCGCCCCATGAGTCCGGGGACTCAGCTCACCAGGAGCCCTGGGACCCTGTGGTTGAAGGAAGGGTCCACTTCATCTACTGAGGTGCAGTTCCTCCGGGTTCCAGGTCTGGCTGGAATGTAGCTGCAGGCTGGGATGAGGGCCTAGTTAGTCCCACTCCCACCCACCAGAGCTCTCAGAGATAGGCGTCACCACGCTCCCCACTCAAGGGACGATGTGATGCTACAAGCAGCATGTGTGCTGGGGCAGATAGACTCAGATTTCAATCCTGGAGTCTGGAAGCTTTGGGACCTTAGAATACTTCTTAATCCTTGAGCCTCAGTCTCCTCATCTATGAAATGGGGAGATGAGAAAAACTAAGAGAGAGACATAAAGTCCATGGTACAGAACAGTTCATGACTAGGAGCTCCTGGGTCTTCATTATCACTCCAGTTCCTGCCACTGGGGCTGCACCCTGAGCCATAACCCTCCCCACTCAGTTGATGGGGTCGGCTTGGCTCTCTTAGCTCTGGTAGCTTCTCCAACCCCAGTCAGTGTCTAGGTTGTCACTCCAAACACCCTGTGCCTGAGTCAATTGGTGACACGTGCTCCTCCACTCCTACCCCTCCTTCTAAGCAGAACTAACTTGGTATCACATGCGCTGATGCAACGGCCACCTATAAAATTAGCACCCCCACACTTCTCTGTGCTGCTTCTCACTTAATACCAACATCTCCTCCAATGGGCATGTGATTAAAATGATAATTTACTCTGTCTACTTCTGGATAATGTTCTGAGTTTTTTAACCAAAAGTGAACTATTATTTTAGGTATGTACCTCTAGATTGTCATTAGACAACCTATTCACAGGCAGAAATAAGTGTATGGGTTTTGGACCCTGAAAATCCCAACAAATTCCGTCAAACTCCAAGCCTTCCCTTCTAGAATAGCATCATCAGGTGACAGGTAAACAGATACTTGATATTTGGCTCAACCTGAAACCAGGGTGACTGCAACGACCATACAGCTTCAAGCTCTCCGTTCCTACAACTAAACCATGACAGAGGTCAACCAGGAAGCCCTGTGATCAGCCCTGGGCAACAAAGATATAACCAAGGTTGCAGGAAAGGCCTGACAAATGCATTCTGCCCACACTTCCGACCACACCGACAGTGAGCCTGGCCTGTTGGGACCACAAAGTTGACCCCGGCTTGATTCCTGTCTCTTCAAGGGCTCATATTCAAGGGGGAATCCGTGGGACCATCAGCAGAGAGTTCCATTAACAGTCCCTCGAGCTCTTCTGGCATTTGGGGCTGCCCCTCCTCCCAGCTCAAAAGTGGGGAGGCCAGTCCTCCAGTTGCGAAGGCCAAGTGAACCCACAGAGGACACACGAAGCCCTGTAGGGTACGCTGAGGCTCATAGGCTCAGGTCACCTGGGAAAATAGGTCCATTCCCACAAGCACACAATCTGACAATTTCCTAATCTTAAAGCCACACCCAGCATGCTCCCTGAAAAATCATCAAATTAGGATACATCTTTCTATGTATTTATAAGGATTTGTTTTCTAAAAGCTATTAAATCAGATATTCTCTTCATGACTTGAACAGCTATAAATTCTCTCTTTCTCTCGCTCACACACACAGAGGCACTCTTAAGGATTCCTTAAAGGGAAAAAAATCCAAAACTCAAATGCCCAACTGTTCCTTTAAATTCAGCAAACGTGCCTCCCGTCTTCACGAATAGAACCAGGCTATATACTCTTTAAGATGCACACATAGAGCTTGGAAAGAACTACCATGGATCCTTATACAGAAAGCATCATATGCATGTACACACCGCTATATTTAAAATGGATAACCAACAAGGATCCGCAAAATAGCACAGGGAACTTGGCTCAGTGTTACGTGGCAGGCTGGATGGGAGGGGAGTCTGGGGAAGAATGGATACGTGTATATGTTTGGCTGACATACGTATATACGTATGGCCGGTGGATATGCTGTCTACCAGCATATCACAGTGTTAATCAGCTATACTCCAATATAAAATAAAAAGTTAAAAAAGATTGTTATATGGCACCAGGAAAACAAAGATGCGATCCCTGCCCTTCCTGCCACAAAGGGCCCGCCATGTGGTGATCACTCATCTCTGGCCCCTACCACCTGGCTACATCCTTCCAGTCTGTGTAAGGACCTCTTCCCTTGCCTTCTGTCCTCAGAAATCCCCAGATGGAAGGGACGGCTAAGAATAGGTGGCCAGCCTTCACCAGGCACTTTTCACACTGCAGTCGGCCTCATTAACCAAGCCCATGACTGTGCAGACTCCTAACCATTGGGCACAGTTAACAAGCAGAGGTCTTTGCATATTTTAATGACTGATGAGGAATACTTAGCCTTGGACCAAAACAGCATGCCCCCTTATTAACCAAGCAGACATTCAATAACAGCCCAAGCATTCTGCGTCGACATCACTGCGTGGATGGCTGAGTCCTCAGAATTCAGGGTCCCTTGTGTTGTCTGACAACTATCATCTGGGTCCTTCCACACTGACCACCAACACTTCTGAGGCCGATGTGGTTCACATTCAACACTCATAGGTGAGTCAGCCTCCCTAAAGCCCCCAGGCTCATTTTAGAATATTATCCTTTAAAGGCTGGACTCTGACGGAGCAAGAAAATGCCAATCCATGATGTCTTTGTCTATCTAGATATACCTACATGGACCGAATAATTCACTTCTTGTTTGAGCTAACGGTTGACGGCAGTGCAAGTCACCTAGGACCCAAGGCTGGTCACAGTGGGAGTCCTGGCAGTGGAGCCTCATCATAGTGGACCCTGGATTCACTGATGTCCCTGCTGACCAGTGAGGCCAGGGCAGGGTCATCCTGGGTCCCTCTGGCTCAGAGTAATTCCCTTATGGAGTGACCCAGGGCAGCAGCTTGGCCCCAAATCCAGTGTCAGGCAGTAGGCACCAGTGGGGACAGCTCTGGCCCCTGATTTAGGACCAAGAAGGGAGAGGAAGGTGATCCCTGGTCCGAGAAGTAACTCGGGTTGGATCAATGCTCTCCACTCTGGCTGCACCCAGGGAACGCTCACCATCTCTGGGAGAAAAACTCAAGCTTTGGGTGTAAGAGGGACACTGACCACCTGGGCCAATACATCATTATCCTGTGTGGCTCTGGTTCTCCCCATGTAAGGAACCCCCCTNGGGAGAGGAAGGTGATCCCTGGTCCGAGAAGTAACTCGGGTTGGATCAATGCTCTCCACTCTGGCTGCACCCAGGGAACGCTCACCATCTCTGGGAGAAAAACTCAAGCTTTGGGTGTAAGAGGGACACTGACCACCTGGGCCAATACATCATTATCCTGTGTGGCTCTGGTTCTCCCCATGTAAGGAACCCCCCTTCCCGGCTAGAAGACAGGCTGCTGGACAGGGCATGAGGGCCCCACGGATCGCTCAGCTACACAGGGCATGTGCCAGCTGAGGTCATAATTACTTCAAATCCATCTAGACAGTTATCATGATCAAAATACCCCAAAGAGACAAAACCTCCAACCACAGAAAGAACTTTTTCCTCTAGTCACCAGATACCCATACACTTGTAATTTAATTGCTTTGTTACTTGTGTCCTTCTCACACTGACTACCTCCTTCCCGTTGGAAAAAAAGTGACGACTCCAGGGGACTTCCCCAGTGGCCCAGTGGTTAGGACTCCATGGTCCCACTGCAGGGGGGCCTGGCTTTGATTGCTGGTCGGGGAATTGTGGTCCTGCATACATTACAGTGTGACCAAAAAGGAAAAATTAAAAAGCCAAAACAAGTACAGAGATAATAACATGGAAACATATACATTCAGTTCAGTTCAGTTCAGTTCAGTCGCTCAGTCGTGTCCGACTCTTTGCGACCCCATGAATTGCAGCACGCCAGGCCTCCCTGTCCATCACCAACTCCCGGAGTTCACTCAGACTCACGTCCATCAAGTCAGTGATGCCATCCAGCCATCTCATCCTCTGTCATCCCCTTCTCCTCCTGCCCCCAACTATATGTAAAATAGATAGCCAATAGGAATCTGCTATATGACTCAGGGAACTCAAAGTGGGGCTCTGTGACAACGTAGAGGGGTAGGGGGAGGTGGGAGGTGGGAGGGAGGTTCAGGAGGGAGGGGCCATATGTATACCTATGGCTGATTCATGTTGATGTATGGCAGAAACCAACACAATATTGTAAAGCATTTATTCTTCAGTTAAAAATAAACTTAATTATAAAAAACAAAACAAAAAAAGGCCCCTCCCGCCACTGAGCTGCTCAGGGAGGCACGCACTTCCCTCACCCGTGCAGGCTCAGGGGTGGAGTGTACTTAGCCAACAGCAGGGACTCGATTGAGGCCAGCTGAACAAACTCATAAAGTTCACCATCAGCAGGTGGGTGTTTGGGGAATCTTCCCAGACAGCGTTTTCGTGGCCTTCCACTCAAGGGTTCTCTATACACAGTTATTACTGGGATTTCTCTGTTCAATCCACCAGATCCCAGTCTGATCACCAGAGCCCAGAAATCATCCTCAGAAAGCATCACATAGCCTCACTACAGTGAGAAGCAGTAGACGGCAGAAGATCCTACCGCTGCAGGAGGTGGAAGGGGGGGGCAGGGAAGATGGGGAGAAGGGCCAGTGCCCCTAGCACAGCCCAGCAGTGTGCAGGTAGAAGGCCTGATCTGTTTAAAATGGATTTCTTCTGAGTTTATGAAACATTCATTTCCCACTTGCTTTTTGACTATAAGAGTAATAGGTTTCGTTGTTTAAAAAAAATTAGAAGATGTGTGAAGTAGAAACTGAGGAAATGACCTGCAAACCCCAGGGTCCAGAGGACACCCTCTAAGAGTCTGGTGTGTGTCCCTTCAGACTTGCTCCTAGTTTTACATATACTTGTAAACACACACACACACACACACACACACACACATATATATACAGATATACACACAGCCTCCTCTGTCCATGGGATTCTCCAGGCAAGAATACTGGAGTAGGTTGTCATGCTCTCCTCCAGGGCATCTTCCCGACCCATGGATCGAACCCATGTCTCATACGTCTACCTGCACTGGCTTCTTTACCACTAGAGCCGCCTGGGAAGCCCTTTCAGACATACACTTCTCATTTATCTGGCTGCATCGGATCTTGGCTGCAGCACGTGGGCTTTTCTGGCTTTGGTGCTTGGGCTTCTCTCTAGTTGTGGCACACGGGCTCAGTAGTTGCGACATGTGAGATCAGTTGTCCTGAGGCACGTTGGGATCTCAGTTCCCTGATCAGGGATCGAACCCAAGTCCTCTGCATTAGAAGGCGGATTCTTAACCACTGGACCACAAGAGAAGTCCCAGAGATGGACTTTTTAGCAGGTAGAGAATCCTTTTGCAAAATGTCATAAGATTCCATCTCTTGGTCAACATATCTCACCTACAAGAGAGGGCTTCTTACTTCACTAAGCCATAAAGAGAAGAACCCCTGTGAATCCAAGAATTGTACTTTCATTGACACAGCTTTTGCGAAAATGCTGGCTTTCAAATACCTGGCTCTCAAGGTCAAGTGCTAACGTTTCCCTGTTCTTTCCTTCATTCTCTCACACAGCTTCTGATTGTTGGGGTCTCAGCACCAGAAGCTCGAGCTCCAGACTCAGCATCTAAATTGAGATGATTTTGGTCGTGATTTGGCAAATTTTAAAACCAAGATCCCAGATGCTTCTGTAGCAGAAATTGTCAGATTGTGCTCCTTGAAGAAGCAAACTGTTTTGCACCAGTACATATGTGTTCACAGATGAAGGAAGAGAAGTCAGCTGCCACCTCTCAACAGAAGCTACAGAATCTTCCAGCAAAACGGCCCTGGCTTCAGCCAGAAGACGTGTTTGTTCGTTAGACGCATGCGCAGTTCTGCTTTCCGTGGATCCAAAGTGATCTGTCTCAGCAAAGGTGCTGGCGGAACTGAGTGAGGCCCTAGCTTGCTCATGTGGCAGCAGCTGCTTGTCAGACTGTGGAAGAAACTGCAGAGGAGAGCTGGGGACTCTGACATCACAGTCTTGCTGGGCCAGGTCACTAGGCTGGGGTGACTGCAGAACCCCCGGCCTGGACCAGTCAGGCCCTGCAGAGGCATTAGGCAAAGCGCATGGCTGGTTTGCTTGAGCAGGGAAAAAAACCCTCTCCCCTGTGGCAGCATAATGCATGTACAGCCAGATCTACCCTCAGAATACCGATGAACACAGTTCACACCTCCAGAGGATCATGGGAGGTTTCCTTGCAAAGGAAGAAAATAGATCATCTTTAATAAAAGAAGAGCTGTGTGGATCCAGAAACAGACCAAAAAAAAAAAAAAAAGAAGGCTAGGAAACTGATTTTGAATCTGACTACATTTTAAGAGTATCTAGTTGATGAGCTGGGGAAAGAATCACATTGAGATCAATGTGCTGAGATGCTAATCAGCTTGTTCAATTAAGATCTGTTTCTATGTTTTAAAAATTCAGCATTTATTTCCTGTTTTTGCAAACATTTATTTATTAATGGACTATCAAATAGCGAGNCAAAAAAAAAAAAAAAAAAGAAGAAGAAGGCTAGGAAACTGATTTTGAATCTGACTACATTTTAAGAGTATCTAGTTGATGAGCTGGGGAAAGAATCACATTGAGATCAATGTGCTGAGATGCTAATCAGCTTGTTCAATTAAGATCTGTTTCTATGTTTTAAAAATTCAGCATTTATTTCCTGTTTTTGCAAACATTTATTTATTAATGGACTATCAAATAGCGAGTAGCAAGCTGGATGCTGAGAGACAGTAGTGTATAAATACTGTCCCCTCCATCATTGAGTTTACATTCACGATCAGGAGGACAGACAAGAAACAAGTAAAATAATTCTGGTTGTGAAAGAGATGAACACAAAGAGGGAAGAAAACAAATGACCTAATAATACTGTGGGGCTACTAGCAAGATGGACTTCCCAGGTGGTTCAGTGGTAAAGAATCCGCCTGCCAAAGAAGGAGCGGCAGCAGACACAGATTCAGTCCCTGGGTGGGGAAGATCTCCTGGAGTAGGAAATGGCAACTCACTCCAGTATTCTTGCCTGGAGAATCCTATGGACAGAGGAGCCGGGTGGGCTACAGTCCATGGGGTTGCAAAGAGTCAGACAGGACTGAGCAACTGAGCACACACACACTCTCAGGATACATTTAAGTCATCTGTCAACGTATTTAGTTCTTGTTGCCACATTTTTATACTCCTGTCAACAAAGCAACTCCAAGTGTTTACAGGGAATACAGAGGCACTCAGCTTGTCTGAGTTTGCTTTTGTTTCAAGGTTCTCATCAGACTCACCAAAACCTGGAAAACCAAGGTGTGAGGTCATCTTGGCATGGAGGGCTATGTACAGACAGACTTGTGGGCAGGGTTTAATAACTGGCCAGGTATTTACACCTCAGATTCCCAGTCCACCCTACCCACTGGGCCCTGCTGATCTTACAAAATCCCTTTCCATCATGTCATTCCCTAATTTGAAGATCCACAATGATTCTCCCTGGGAACAAGTTCAAACTCCTCTTAAAAAGGGACTAAGACCTCTGACTAGAGGTCAGAAGACAGAGCAGACACAGCACAGCGCAAGGGGCCATCCTGAAAGCACGTCTCCTGGGGGGCATTCCTGGGGTCCCAGGGAATTGGGGTGGGGGGCTCGGCCAGGGCCACGAGCTGACAGTGCCACATTCTAATTCCCCCTCCACCCCATCCTGGAGGGAAGGGCCTGGCACTGCAGCTGGAGGGAGCAAGTTGGCCAAATGTACAGAACAGGAACCAAGAGCAGGTGTTGTTTTTGTTTTAAAGTCAGGACCCAGAAAGGTTCGGGGCTTTGTGTGACTGATGAGATAAACAACAGTGTTCTTCAAAAGAACATGCCAGATACCCATGGGGGGTGAACAGGGTTGGGGGGAAGGGGAAGGCCAGGACAGGGTGAGGATGGAAAGGAAACATGAGCAATAAAAAGACCAGTCAAAATAAAAAATCAGCTTCATACTAGAAAGGAAAGAGGCCTGTCTATCGAAAAGAACCAGTGGGGCCAACTCACATTTGTTCTGAGTAGGAACCAGAATCTAAAGAATCAAATCCAAGTATTTCTGTGAAAAGGGTGCCCTGAGCCAGGTTCGGAGAATGTGGGAGGCAGGGGAGGGTGCTAGTGAGCTCAGACAAGAGCCAAGATTTAACTGGGAGAGGACCTCCTGGAGAAGGAGCAGCCGGTCTAGCACAGGAGGTTCAAGGGTAAACTCAAGGATGGACACACATGCCTCACGGGAGCTGGATAGGACAGAACACTAGGTTTTGCAAGACATAGAGGCATTCCCTGAAGCAACGTCAGGGAAGAAGCCCAACAGAAGCCAGGAGCCAGACAGGTCCCAATCAGATGGCGGTTCCAGGAGGAGCTGGTGAGACCCCAAAAGTCAAGTGAACATGCAGATGGGTGGGCTGGGAGCTGCACCACAGCGCAATGAAACAGCCATGCGCACCCAGAAGCGTGCGTGCACTTGTGTGCGCATTTATCAGCAACCTCACCTTTCTTTCCCAATCCTTAGGTGGACTTAACTGTTGCTTTGCAAGGATGCCTTTACATGCTACAAACCTTCTGGGACTTCCCTGACGGTCCAGTGGTTAAGACTCTCAATTTACAACACAGGAGGCAGAGGTTCTATCCCTCGTTAGGGAACTAGGATCCTGCATGCTGTGCAGCCAAAACAACAAATACATAACAAGACCTTCTAAGCCATTAGAAGACAGAATGGGGGCCCTCTATGCCCAGCGCTATGGGGTCTGCAGCACAAAGACTGGAGACGGACAGGAGGAAGTCGAGCCCTACCCCGGGAGGTGAAGTCCGCTCCCTGACTCTCCATTTAAAGAGCTGAGATGTCAGTGGAAGCTGATTTAATTAAAACCAGCAGAAGCAGGCGGGGCAGGTGACTTCCATGCTGGTATTTCACAGAACCTTTCGAGGCCGCCTTCCAGCATAATCGTTCCCCTGAGTTTCTCCTTCGGTTTCCAGCTTGACCTTTCTCTGCTCCGAAGGGCCTTCTGTAGAAATGGCTTCTGACAGCTCGGAAACAGCAGGCAATTATTTATAGCAAATTTGGGATGGATGGGGTTCCATCAATCTTTATTTTCTGGTTTTCCCGATTAACCATGGCCTGCACTCAGTCACAGTGTACAGAAACGAAGACAGATGCGCCCTTGTCTTTCCAGCTTCAAGCATCAGCCTCTTGCCCACTGAGGGACTCAAATGACCTCATTTATCTCTGGAGCCTTTTAAAAAAATCCCTTGTTTTTCCTTGGCTGCCGAGGTTTAGTCTCTTTATTGAAAACTGATGGGGACTGGGCACAACGGAATCGCTGGGCTCATAAGGGGCTTATGGGGTAAGGAATGTGCCATGGTGACCAAATCCTTATTCAAAAGAAAACTCAGGATCTGTTTCACCTGCTCTTCATCCAAATCCTCCCATCCTCCTAAGGCACCGTGCAGCGTCACCTGCTCTGCCAAGCTGTCTCTGACATTTTCTGAGCTATTACAACATTTCTGAGTTCTTACAACCATACTACATGGAAATATTGATGTCTAGATACTTGTAGAATGATTGATTTTATTCTTATTACACTTATTATGTATCTCCATGATGCATGCAAGCTTAGTTGCTCAGTCGTCTTTGATTCTTTGTGACCCCACGAACTGTAGCCCTCCAGGCTCCTCTGTCCTTGGGATTTTCCAGGCAAGAATACTGGAGTGGGTTGCCATTTCCTTCTCCAGGGGATCTTCCCAACATAGGGGTCAAACCTGCGTTTCCTGTGTCTTCTCCATTGCAGGTGGATTCTTTATCTGCTGAGCTATCAGGGAAGTTCCCTTATCTCCAGTCTGACTGCAAATACCTGGAAAAGATAATTATGTCTTCCCTTCTCTATTGTTTATTTTTCTGGCTGTGCTGGGTCTTTGCTGTGGCGTATGGGCTGTTCATTGCAATGTGCAAACTTTACCTAGTTGCAGTCTGTAGGCTTAGTTGTTCTGTAGCATGTGGAATCTTAGTTCCCCAAATAGGGACTGAACCTGTGTTCTCTGCATTGGAAGGACCACTGGACCACAAGGGAAGATCCTGTCTTCTCTTCTTTGAAACCTCCTTAATGACTAGCACAAGTCATAACAGCTGTCTGCAGCTACAGCAGGCTCACAAGAAGCAAGGATAGATCTTAACTGCTCCAAGGAGTCAGATGAACACTGCTCAGGGGGACTCTTCTGAGTCCTCTCAAAAACCCAGCAGAGGCCCAAACCATATCACAAATGAGGTCCAAATGAAAGCGGGGACCGCAGAGATCATCGTTGGTCAAACTTCTGAGCAGCAGAATTTTTTTTCAAACTAAATGTTAAATCAAGTCCCAAGATATAAAACAGATTAGAGTAATGATAAGTTTTACAAGTAGTTTTTTTTACATTGAGATGTATAACTCCATCACTATTAGAGCAGTGAAGCTATTTTGATGCAAAAGCAAATTTGAAACGAGGAGTTACAGATGATGTTTCTAACCTGAGGTCAACGGAGTCTCGTTTATGTCTTTTTAATCTTGGTTGTACAGTATGGAGATAATCCCAGTTGATACACATAAGTAGGTACCTATGGTAACTATTTTCAAACATCTCAAGACTCACTTCAATTAAATAGATGTGGCCAGTTAAACTTAGTTGCATAAAATCAACTTACTCTGGAAGCATAATTAAAGCAAAATTAATGTACCAGAATGATAGGATTTGGTATAGAAAGCTACTGATTTTGTAGTTCTCAAAAACAGTTTATATATATGTATACATTATAAGTGTATAACATTGTACCCCAAAATGTTAAAACATTACCCCATATAAGTGGCAATTCCATTCCTAGACATGATCCAAGAGACATGAAAGTTCAGTTCAGTTCAGTTCAGTCGCTCAGTCATGTCCGACTCTTTTCGACCCCATGAATCACAGCACGCTAGGCCTCCCTGTCCATGACCATCTCCCGGAGTTCACTCAGACTCACACCCATCAAGTCAGTGATGCCATCTAGCCATCTCATCCTCTGTCCTCCCCTTCTCCTCCTGCTCCCAATCCCTCCCAGCATCAGAGTCTTTTCCAGTGAGTCAACTCTTCGCATGAGGTGGCCAAAGTACTGGAGCTTCAGCTTCAGCATCATTCCTTCCAAAGAAATCCCAGAGCCGATCTCCTTCAGAATGGACTGACTGGATCTCCTTGCAGTCCAAGGGACTCTCAAGAGTCTTCTCCAACACCACAGTTCAAAAGCATCAATTCTTCGGCGCTCAGCCTTCTTTACAATCCAACTCTCACATCCATACATGACTACTGGAAAAACCATAGCCTTGACTAGACGGACCTTAGTCGGCAAAGTAATATCTCTGCTTTTGAATATGCTATCTAGGTTGGTCATTATAGTCACACAAAAAGTTGTATGTGAATGTTCACAGCAGCATTATTTATAACAGCCAAAGGGTGAAAACAACCTAAATTCCATCCGACTGATGAATGGATGAATAAAATGCAATATTCTTCAGCCATAGAAAGGAATGAAGTACTGACGCTAAAGCTGCTTCAGTCGTGTCCGACTCTGTGCAACCCCACAGATGGAAGCCCGCCAGGCTCCCCCATCCCTGGGGTTATCCAGGCAAGAACACTGGAGTGGGTTGCNAGTCACACAAAAAGTTGTATGTGAATGTTCACAGCAGCATTATTTATAACAGCCAAAGGGTGAAAACAACCTAAATTCCATCCGACTGATGAATGGATGAATAAAATGCAATATTCTTCAGCCATAGAAAGGAATGAAGTACTGACGCTAAAGTTGCTTCAGTCGTGTCCGACTCTGTGCAACCCCACAGATGGAAGCCCGCCAGGCTCCCCCATCCCTGGGGTTATCCAGGCAAGAACACTGGAGTGGGTTGCCATTTCCTTCTCCAATGCATGAAAGTGAAAAGTGAAAGTGAAGTCACTCAGTCGTGTCCGACTCTTTAAGACCCCATGGACTGCAGCCCACCAGGCTCCTTCGTCCATGGGATTTTCCAGGCAAGAGTGCTGGAGTGGGTTGCCGTTGCCTTCTTCAAAGTACTGATAGAGGCTACAAAACAAATGGACCTTGAAAACACTATGCAAAGTGAAAGGAGATCGCTGCACAAGACCACATGGCGTGTGAGTCCAATTAGACAAACTTCATAGAGGCAGAAAGTGGATTAGAGGTTGTCTAGGGCTGGTGTGAGAAGCAGAAGGAATGGGAAATGACTGCTGATGACCACAGGGCTTCTCTTTAGGGTGATGAAAATGCTCTAAATTAGAGCATGGTTGCACAAGTCTGTGAATATACTAAAACCCAAGAACTGTGGTTTGTTGTTCGGTCACTAAGTTGTGTTCGACACTTTGTGACCCTGTGGATTATGATCCTCTAGGCTCCCAGTCCTTCACTGTCTCTTAGAGTTTGCTCAAATTCATGTCCATTGAGTCAGTGATGCCATCCAATCATCTCCTCCTCGGCCCCCTTCTTTTGCCTTTAATCTTTCCCAGCACACGGTCTTTTCCAATGAGTTGGCTCATCCTGTTTTCTAGAAAGGACAGAGCCTGCGGGCAACTTCCAAGAAGCAAGAAGAAAGACAAAACACCCTCCGAGGTGCTTCTGTCAGCGTCTGGGGAAGTAGTTTAATTTTTTAACAGCTTATTCGGAACCCTTTGAAAATACATTATTAGCACATCGGTCTCACTGTCTACCTAATTAGCAACTGCAGTTCTAATTACCAGGCTGTTCAGGAAAGGTTTCCAAAGGGAATGTGCAGTCGGAGAGCGATGCTGAAAACCACATGGACACTCACTTAAGTGTCCTGCGGATCCAACCGCTTATTGGATGCTCTGGCAAAAGTCCAACCCAGAGGTCTGAGCAGCAACTTATGCCAGCACTTCGGTGTGATACGCCATGGTTGCTATGGGAAATAATCTGTTTTTATTAAACATTTGTATTGAGGGCTTCTCAAGTGGTGCAGTGGTGAAGAACCCACCTGCCAATGTAGGAGATACAGGAGATGCAGGCTCAGTCCCTGCGTTGGGAAGATCCCCTGGAGTAGGAAACAGCAATGCACTTCGGTATTCTTGCCTGGGGAGTTCCATGGACAGAGGGGCCTGGTGGGCTACAGTCCATGGCGTCACAGAGTCCAACAGACTGAGCATGTGTACACACACACACACAGTTGAGTTATTATATTAGTTTCAAGTGTACAATATAGTAATGTAACACTTTTATACGTTATACTCCATTTAAAGTTATTATTAAAATATTGGCTATATTCCCTGTGATGTACAATACATCCTTGTCTTTTAATTCTCCCACCCTTACCATGCTTCTCCTCTCTTCCCTCGCCCCACTGGTAACCACTTGTTAGCTCTCTATACCTGTGAGTCTGTTTCTGTTTTGTTATAATCCATTTGTTTATTTTTTAGATTTGTATATAAGCAATCACATATAGTATTCGTCTTTCTCTGTCTTTCTCTGACTTATTTCACTAAGCCTAATGCCCTCCAGGTCCACCCGTGTTGTTGCAAATGGCAAAAGTGCATTCTTCTTTATGGCTGAGTAGTAGTCCATTGTGTCCACGTGTGTGATATATCACAAATTATATATTCTTAGCAACCTCCAAGGTGAGGGATATATTATTTTCAACTAATGTTTCCAAAAGCAATGGGCTAAAATAAAGGCAACTGGCTGCCATTTTATCTTCCTAAGGATATTCGCTGGTGTTGTTTAGGGCAGGATCCTTATGCCAGATCTCTGGGATCTCTTAGGGGGTCTGCCTGCATACCTTTAAAATCAGATGTAAGGCATGCACGCATACATGTGTGTCCAAACTCTCTCTCTTCTAAAAGAATCTATGAGATCCCAAGAAAAGATTAGAACCCACTGTTGTCAGGCAAAGAATGATGCCAGCAGGGGTGATAGGGCAGAGCCCCAGATCCAGTTCTGGCCCTATTACGTAACTTGAAGCAAGATATTGTTACCATTATCAACGTCATGAGTATATACACACAAATATTCAGTCCTAGGTGGTGGAGATACAGAGAAAAGCAAAGAAATGTAAGACCTGGTTCCTGTTCTGGGTGGTTCATGACTATTATGGAGACAGGGCAAACACAGCTCTGAAGCTTGGAGAATTTGACCAAGTACTCACAAGCCAGAGCATGAAATGCAGGTGAGCTCTGAGCCATGTCCACTTGGCAGGGAGGCAAGGCTGACGGGCTTGTGGGGAACCAGAGTTCCATTGAGGATGTGTGTAGAGCCTTTGGCTCTGCTTGTTGAGGGAGGCGTGGAGCCCAGGTGGCTAGGGTTTTACTAGGTGGCAGGAATCTTGGAAAAAGCTGAGGGATGAGGGTCAAAGCAGAGATGAGGCTAGAGTGTGAAAGCTGGGTAGACTCTAAAGATCGCAGGAGAAATAATAACACTTAAGATCTAGCAAAAGGAGAGTAGCAAAACAGACGGATTTTGTAAAACGTTACCAAGGGATGCTCAGGACTTCCCTGGTGGTCCAGTGGCTAAGACTCCACACTCCCAATGAAGCGGTCTGGGTTTGATCTCTGATCAAAGTCAACTACAAACTGGTACTTGCCAAAAGCATTGCCAGTGACTGAACAACAAGGGCATTTGCCATCTGCCTCTGCAGACTGAACCCTATGTTGCTACAGCTGTTGACCTTCAACACCCACTGCGGGAGCTGAGGGTGGAGTGAGGCACTCTGTGCTCCAGGCAATCTGGTGGGACAGGTCTTTAGACAGGTAGATATCTTCAGGAACTGATTTCACAATCCCAATCCTTGCATCTCCTCTTATCCACAAAAGCATTAAATCCATTCATGATGATGTCAGCTCCTCATGACAAGCAGAAAACCTTTCATAAAATGAGTACTTAATTGCACTGAACTCCTTCTTCACCAAAATCTTATATATTGACCTTCCCCCAGTGCCTCTTCAGAGCAGTATCTCAGAGCTATCTGAGGTGCTGCCTAGGCTGCAGTCCTTATTTGGCCCCAGCTAAAACTTCCCAACTCCCACATGGTGCATCTTTTATAGTCGACATCAGGGACCTAGATCCCACATGCCCCAACTAAAGATCCTGCATGTTGCAACTAACATCTGGTGCAGCCAAAAAAACCCAACGAAATGGAGGTATAAATCAAGACACGCAGAGCAGACAAGAACTACGCATATATACTATGCGGAGTTTCCACACACATGAACCTACTCCTCCATCACGGGCACAAAGCTCATCTGAATTATAAACTATTATTCATTAGCGCATTCAAACGTCCATCCAGCATTTACTAAGTACCCACAACAAGGGACTAGGGGACCAAGGATGAACGGAGCACAGTCCCAGCCTCCAACGACAAACTGATGGGGAGACACCTTAACAATGATTAGGACGTCCCTGGTGGCCCAGTGGTTAAAATTCTGAGATCCCACTGCAGGGGGCTCAGGCTCCATCCCTGGTTGGGGAAATTTCACATGATACGAGATGTGGCCGAACAAAAAGAAAAAAAAAGAGAGAGAGATTATAAAAAGGGAGAGGATGTGTTGTAGGGGCAAGGGGAAGGGGGAACCCCAGGGCAGGGCCAGGGAGGAGACCTGGGAAGGCTTCCTGAGTGTCAGTGCTTGGACAGACCCTGCAGATCACTTATCCAGGTGAGGAGACCACACACTGTCCGGCTGCAAGAGTCACATGTTAGCAAAGCCCCAGGAGGAGCTCCCAAGGATGTACCACACCACCCGGTCATCTCCAGAGGGAAGAGCAACTCTGCCCTTCTCTGCAGCCAGCACGTATGAAGGTTAAGAAGGCGACCTTAACNCAAGGAGCCACTGCTTTGAGGTCTCCCATGATCCCACGGGGCTGGCTTCAATCTGGGGGAAACCCCAGGTTTCAAAGGAGTCTGGGAGAGCCTCTGCAGGTCACATGTGGCTTTAAACCCCCTCATGTACTTATCTGAACACTAGGACATCTGCCCCCATGGTCCTTTCAAATTCTGACGCATTCTCCAGATGCTTGTTTCAAAAGAAGTGAAGTTCTAACCGTTTCTGCTAGGTTTGAAAGAAAGCTCTTTTACTTCAAAGTTTATTTCAAATGAAAGCTATGTTGTCAAAGAAATTAGACAGCTTTACCAAACTAGGTAGGAATGGTGGTTTCAAAAAAAGATTCACTTTGGAACCTTGATTGTGCATAGCAGAGCTTCACTCTTGGAACTCCAAGGCTCGATTCACATTAGGAGTAACTGAGTTTTCATCATAGATTAGGCTTTTTTGTTTTTTTGGTCACCTGGGTTGTGGGATCTTACTTTCCAACAAGGGATGGAACCTGGGTCCCCTGTAGTGGAAGCGCGGGGTCCTAACCACTGGATTGTCAGAGAAGTCCCTCACAGGCCAGGCTTAATGTGTTGACTCACTAGATCAACATATCAATAGATCAATCTTTCGACTTCAGAGGCTGGAGTCTAACGGAGATCCTGTACTGAGGGTACCTAGGAGGGGAGCCCCCCAGTGCAGGTCTGAGCCCTTGTATCCTGCACTGAGGACCTCATCATGGTGGGGGCAGGGCTCAAGTATAGAGCCGGGGGGCTCTTCTTCCAGGCTCAACTGTCAGTCCCACCCTGGGGCTCAGCTTTGCTCTGTGTCCTGGTTTTTCCCCACTAAAAAAAAATTTTTTTATTGTGGTAATATACAGGACTTCCCTGGTGGCTCAGATGGTAAAGAGGCAGTGCAGGAGACCTGAGTTTGATCCCTGGATCGGGAAGATCCCCTGGAGAAGAGAATGGCAGCCTACTCCAATATTCTTGCCTAGAGAATCCCATGGACAGAGGAGCCTGGTGGGTACAGTCCATGAAGTCGTATATATACAACCTAAAATTTAGCATTTTAACCATTTTTAAGCATACAGTTTAGTGGCATTAAACACATTCACACTGTTGTAAAACCATTATTTTCCTCCAGCCTAAACTCTGTACTCATTAAATGCTAACTCTTCCCTCCCCACAACCCCACCCCAGAAACCACCATTCTCCTTTCTGTCTCGGTGGATTTGACTATTCCTGGTTCTTCATCCAAGTGGAATCATACAGCATTTGCCCTATTTCACTTGGCATAATTCATCCAAGTCTCATGTGCTGGAATCTCCTCCCTTTGAAAGCTGAATAAGTAATACAGATCACATTTTGTTGAGTTTTCATCCATTATAGGGCTTCCCCGATGGCACACGTAAAGAATCCACTGGAAAGGCAGGAGACAAGGGTTCCTGCATCAGGAAGATCCCCTGGAGGAAGCAATGGCTACCCACTCCAGTATTCTTCCCTGGATTATCCCATGGACAGAGTAGACTGGTCTATAGTCATAGTGTCGCAAAGATTCAGATACAACTGAGCCACTGAGCACACAAACACACATCCAGTGATAGATACTTGAATCGCTTCCGAGACTTCTGGCTATCGTGAATAACGCTGCTATGCACATGGGTGGGCAAACACCTGTTCCAGTTCCCTGCCTGGCTTTTTTGTTGTTTGAACTCTGAACGGGCAAACTGGCATCAGTCCTATCAGATGCCCCGAGGTTGTCCCTGGGTGGCCTGGAGGGGTGAAAGGAAGGGAGGTAGTCCCCAGGGGGTGGCCCATACAGACACAGGTGTCTCCCAGTGAGCTGCCAGTGAAGCTCCGGTATTCATGGGAGCCGGCTTTTAAGTGTGGGAATGAGCGAACAGGCACAAGCCCCTACGTGCCCATCTCCTTCCTTGCCCCAAACATACCCTTCCGTCCAAGAAAGGAAAGCCGCCCACTGAGCCGCCTAGGGCACGTGCGGGCGGCTGGAGCCCTGGTGTGGAGCATCTCCATCCTCCCTCCTTCCCCCTCGCCCCCTCTGCAGGCAGAGCCCCCTCCTAGCTCCCGTGACATCCTGGACACGGCTCTGTCACAGCAGCCCTGCGCCGTCCTGGTGGATTTCCCATCTGGCTCTCTTGGGTGACTCAGGGCTTCCGAAGTCCAGGACTAATGCATATCACCAAAGGTAGTGGCTCAGACAGTAAAGAATCTGCCTGCAATGCGAGCGAGCCGGGTTCGATCCCCGGGTCGGGCAGGTCTCCTGGAGAAGGGAATGGCAACCCACTCCAGTATTCTTGCCTGAAGAATTCCGTGGACAGAGGAGCCTGGTGGCTACAGTCCATGCGGCGGCAAAGAGTCTGACACGACGGAGCAACTAACACTAACGCATATTAGGTCCACAATAAATATCCGTTGAAATGTCATCAGTCGCTCAGTCGTGACTGACTCTGCGATCCCATGGACTGTAGTGTGCCAGGCTCCTCTGTCCATGGAATTCTCCAGGCAGTGCTGAAGGATGGAACAAGGTAAAAGAACTGGCTCCTCAAAACTCCCTAAACAACCCCAAATGAACACCACATAAACTATCACCGACAGAATCAACCTAATACATGTTTCCTAAGGATGGCACCTTGCTAGCCTTTTCAAGTGTATTTTGATTGAGCTAACACAACTGCAAAAAAGGGGGATCTGGCAAGTAACACGAACCATGAATTTCCAAATAACTTTTTGAAAAAATTAGTCTGCAGCTGGACCATCCGGAGCTGGAAGTTTCTCCGTGGGGGTGGGGGTGGGGGTAGTAGGGTCCCAGGCTGTATCTGTTTGAGGCTCTGTTTCCTGACACATGAAGGGAAAAATCCAGGAAGTCTCCCAAAGAAGCCTGGAAAGTTTTTGTTTTTTTAAGTGGAAAAAAAATAATAAATGCAGAATTGAAGTTAACATTAAGCAAACATGAAAATATGAAAGCACACTCCCAGGAGAATAGGGAAAATAATTTCCGCTGATAGTGATCTTGAGGTCAGTTTTATGGAGTGAATCAGGCACCAGGCAGAGAGCAAGGGATCGGCTTTCTATTCCCAGCTTCCCGCACCCTGGTTCAGTCATTCAGAAATAACTCCTACTCCTTGCTTTTTCTACTTTACAACGAGGGAACTGCCGCCCTTCCTCCTCCATTAAGACTGTCAGGAGAGAAACTGTGCCCGACACAGAACCTGGAGGATGCCCTGACTTCTGACAGCACAGAGAGAACTCCACGAGCGCCCACAAACATAGCCACCAACAGACACGTGCAGGATTCGACCTTATAACAAGAGGAGGTATTCATAATGTGATACTTAGTGAAGAAAGGAAACTTGCAAAATTGTATGTGCAGTTTGGTCTCTGTTAAAAGAGAGAGAATATATACACACACTATAACCAACTGACAGACTGTAAAGCACCCAGTTCTGTGTATTCGAGCATGCTCAGTCACGTCCGACTCTCTGCAACCTCATGGACTTGTGGCACACCAGGCTCCTCTGTCCATGGGATTTTTCTAGGCAAGAATACTGGAGTGGGTTGCCAGTTCCTCCACCAAGGGATCTTTCTGATTCAGGGATCAAACCTGCGTCTCTTGTGTCTTCTGCATTATAGGAGGATTTTTTACCACTTGAGCCACCTGGGAAGCCCCATGCCCTACACCAAAAACAATAACTGGTCATTTCTGGGTAATAACAGATTTATAGGTAATTTGAATTTCTGGCTTTTTTCTAAATGTTTCACAAAGGTATTCCTTTCTTTTATCAGGGAAAAAAATACAGTTTTTAAAAAGATGTATAATTACACAGAGACATAAATATATATTATATGTGTGTGTGTGCATGCACGCACTGTGATCGTATTCTGGGTGATAGGGAAGAGTCAACTGGTGCCATTATTAAAGAAAATAGGTGGAAAGGCAAAAAATTAAAGCTTGATAAGACAACCCTTTTGATTAAGTGATTTCTTGGCCAGTGGCTCACACACACATATCAAAAAAATCCCTAAAATTGCTTCTTTCCAGCAGACAGGAAATCACTCATTTCCCCTGAATTGTGAACTTTCGGGCACCAAGTCTGATGAGGAATCACTGCATTCAAACCAACCTTCCTTTTCCTTCTATAAATCACCTCTAAGTGAGAGCTTGCTTCTAGACAGTTTGCAAAAAAACAGCAAAATCTTTAGTTGTGTCCACCCAGGTTCACAGCAGTATGAGTCACAATAGCCAAAAGGTGTAAACAACCCAAGTGTCCATCAGTGGATGAACGGGTAAAAAAAGTGTGATATATACACAACGGAATATTATCCGGCCTTAAAAAGGAAGGAAATTCTGACACATGGTACCACATGGGTGAACCTCAATTGCTAAGGGAAATAAGCCAGTTATAAAAGCACAAAACGCAACACGATTCCACTTATATGGGGCTCCTAGAGCAGGCAAGTTCATAAAGACACGAAGTAAAATGCTGGTTGGTGTCCAGGAGCTGGGAGAGGGGGGCATAGGAACTTATTGTTTAATGGNAGTCTGATGAGGAATCACTGCATTCAAACCAACCTTCCTTTTCCTTCTATAAATCACCTCTAAGTGAGAGCTTGCTTCTAGACAGTTTGCAAAAAAACAGCAAAATCTTTAGTTGTGTCCACCCAGGTTCACAGCAGTATGAGTCACAATAGCCAAAAGGTGTAAACAACCCAAGTGTCCATCAGTGGATGAACGGGTAAAAAAAGTGTGATATATACACAACGGAATATTATCCGGCCTTAAAAAGGAAGGAAATTCTGACACATGGTACCACATGGGTGAACCTCAATTGCTAAGGGAAATAAGCCAGTTATAAAAGCACAAAACGCAACACGATTCCACTTATATGGGGCTCCTAGAGCAGGCAAGTTCATAAAGACACGAAGTAAAATGCTGGTTGGTGTCCAGGAGCTGGGAGAGGGGGGCATAGGAACTTATTGTTTAATGGGTGCAGACTTACAGTTTTGCAAAATGAAGAACGTTCTGGAGATCAACTGCAAAACACTGTGAATGTTGAACATTACTGAACTGTACATTTAAAAATGGCTAAGAGGGTTGTGTGCATGCATGCTAAGTCACTTTAGTCGTGTCTGACTCTTTGTGACCCCACAGACTGTAGTCTCCCAGGGTTCTCTGTCCACGGGGATGCTCCAGGCAAGAATAGTGCAGTGGGTTGCCATGCCCTCCTCCAGGGGATCTTCCTGACCCAGGGATTGAACCTGAATCTCATGTTTCCTGCATTGGCAGGTGGGTTCTTTACCACTAGCACCTCCTGGAAAGTCCTAATGTAAAACTTAAATCATAGAAAAAGCAAGAGAGTCCCAGAAAAACATCTACTTCTGTTTTATTGACTATGCCAAGGCCTTTGTGTGGATCACAACAAAGTGCAGAAAATTCTTAAAGAGATGGGAATACCAGACCACCTGACCTGCTTCTTGAGAAATCTGTATACAGTCAAGAACCAACAGTTAGAACCAGACATGGAACAATGGACTGGTTTCAAATTGGGAAAGGAGTACATCAAGGCTGTATATTGTCACCCTGTTTATTTAACTTCTATGCAGAGTACATCATGTGAAATGCTGGGCTGGATGAAGCACAAGCTGGAATCAAGATTGCCAGGAGAAATATCAATAACCTCAGATATGCAGATGACACCACCTTTACGCCAGAAAGTGAAAAGGAACTAAAGAGTCTCTTGATGAAAGTGAAAGAGAAGAGTGGAAAAGCTGGCTTAAAATTCAACATTCAAAAAACTAAGATCATGGCATCTGGCCCCATCACTTCATGGCACGTAGATGGGGAAACAATGGAAACAGTGACAGACTTTATTTTGGGGGGCTCCAAAATCATTGCAGATAGTGACTGCAGCCATGACATTAAAAGACGCTTGCTCCTTGGAAAAAAATCTTTTGACCAACCTAGACAGCATATTAAAAATCAGAACAGTACTTTGCCGACAAAGGTCTGTCTGGTCAATGCTATGGTTTTTCTAGTAGTCACGTATGGATATGAGAGTTGGACCATAAAGAAAACTAAGTGCTGAAGAATTGATGCTTTTGAACTGTGGTGCTGAAGAAGACGCTTTTGAGTCCCTTGGACTGCAAGGAGATCCAACCAGTCCATCCTAAAGGAGATCAGTCCTGAGTGTTCATTGGAAGGAGTGATGCTGAAGCTGAAGTTCCAATACTTTGGCCACCTGATGCAAAGAGCATACTCATTGGAAAAGACTCTGATGGTGGGAAAAATTGAGGGCAGGAGGAGAAGGGGATGACAGAGGATGAGATGTTTGGACGGCATCATCGACTCAATAGACATGAATTTGGGGAGCCTGGCATGCGTGCTGCAGTTCATGGGGTCACAAAGGGTTGGACACGACTTGGCGACTGAACAAGAAAGAAACACATCTACTTCTGCTTTATTGACTATGCCAAGGCCTTTGTGTGGATCACAACAAAGTGCAGAAAATTCTTAAAGAGATGGGAATACCAGACCACCTGACCTGCTTCTTGAGAAATCTGTATACAGTCAAGAACCAACAGTTAGAACCAGACATGGAACAATGGACTGGTTTCAAATTGGGAAAGGAGTACATCAAGGCTGTATATTGTCACCCTGTTTATTTAACTTCTATGCAGAGTACATCATGTGAAATGCTGGGCTGGATGAAGCACAAGCTGGAATCAAGATTGCTAGGAGAAATATCAATAACCTCAGATATGCAGATGACACCACCTTTACGCCAGAAAGTGAAAAGGAACTAAAGAGTCTCTTGATGAAAGTGAAAGAGAAGAGTGGAAAAGCTGGCTTAAAATTCAACATTCAAAAAACTAAGATCATGGCATCTGGCCCCATCACTTCATGGCACGTAGATGGGGAAACAATGGAAACAGTGACAGACTTTATTTTGGGGGGCTCCAAAATCATTGCAGATAGTGACTGCAGCCATGACATTAAAAGACGCTTGCTCCTTGGAAAAAAATCTTTTGACCAACCTAGACAGCATATTAAAAATCAGAACAGTACTTTGCCGACAAAGGTCTGTCTGGTCAATGCTATGGTTTTTCTAGTAGTCACGTATGGATATGAGAGTTGGACCATAAAGAAAACTAAGTGCTGAAGAATTGATGCTTTTGAACTGTGGTGCTGAAGAAGACGCTTTTGAGTCCCTTGGACTGCAAGGAGATCCAACCAGTCCATCCTAAAGGAGATCAGTCCTGAGTGTTCATTGGAAGGAGTGATGCTGAAGCTGAAGTTCCAATACTTTGGCCACCTGATGCAAAGAGCATACTCATTGGAAAAGACTCTGATGGTGGGAAAAATTGAGGGCAGGAGGAGAAGGGGATGACAGAGGATGAGATGTTTGGACGGCATCATCGACTCAATAGACATGAATTTGGGGAGCCTGGCATGCGTGCTGCAGTTCATGGGGTCACAAAGGGTTGGACACGACTTGGCGACTGAACAAGAAAGAAACACATCTACTTCTGCTTTATTGACTATGCCAAGGCCTTTGTGTGGATCACAACAAAGTGCAGAAAATTCTTAAAGAGATGGGAATACCAGACCACCTGACCTGCTTCTTGAGAAATCTGTATACAGTCAAGAACCAACAGTTAGAAGCAGACATGGAACAATGGACTGGTTTCAAATTGGGAAGAGCAGCCACAGACAAGTATTACTTGATTAATTCTCCAGAGACAAGAAAGAAACCGAGCTCCAGGTGAGGCTGTCTTAATGGTGTAACTTGACAGTGAATTTTTAAAAAAACCGTCAAACCTTCATGTTCTCTACCTAGATTTTTAGGATGAGATAAAAATAGGAAAAAAATCATAAAATCTCCTGAGAAAAATACAGTCTTTGGAAGAGCAGACTAATTTTAATCTCGCTGGGAGCAACCAACTTTTTGTCTGCATGTGTTTTACTTACTTATCTTTAAACTTCAACAGATGTCTTTTATAAGCTCACAGAGCCAGGATCATCTGACTGGAATCTATTTAGCAGCATATCTCGCACTGACGCCTTGGGCTGAATAAACACTGACATGGAAGAAAGAATCACTGTTCACTGATAAAAGTGTACACAGTAGAAAAAAAACCATTGAGGGGAAAAGGTCTACTTGAAATGTGTCACAAAATACTTGCTTGTAGGAAAGGTGTCCTTTCCCCTTAAGGAAACAGGAGTTTTCTTTCTTTTTAAAAAACTTTTACTGAAGTATAGTAGATTTACAGTGTTGTTAATTTTTGCTGTATAGCAAAGTGAGTCAGTTTTTACATTTTCTTTTTCATATTCTTTTCCACTGTGGTTTGTCACAGGGTACTGAATGTAGCTAGTTCCTTGTGCTATACAAAAGGACCCTGTTGTTTATCCATCCTATTAATTACTAGTTTGCATCTGCTAATCCCAAACTTCCAATCCTTTCCTCTCCTTGGGCAACCACAAGCCTGTCCTCTACGTCTGTGAGTTGGTTAGTTTCATACATACATTCGTTGTGGTCATATTTTAGATGGCACATTTAAGTCATATCATACGATATTTGTCTTTCTCTTTCTGACATACTTTGTTTAGTATGATAATCTCTAGGTCTATCCATGTAGCTGCAAATAGCATTATTTCATTATTTTTAATGGCTGTAGTATTCCAGTGTGTGTATGTGTGTGTGTGTGTGTGTGTGTGTGTGTGTATCACACCTTCTTTATCCATCATCTGTCAGTGGACATTGAAGTTGTTTCTTTATCTTGGCTATTGTAAATAGCACTGCTATGAACAGAAGGGTGCATGTATCTTTTTGAGTCTCAGTTTTGTCTGGGTATATGGCCAGGAGTGGGATTGCTGGATTACAAGGCCACTCTATTTTTAGTTTTTTGAGGAACCAGAAAATAGGAGTTTTCTAACAAGAGAATGCTGGCAAGCTCATGTTATGAAGGCAAGCAGGTTCAGTTCAGTTCAGTTCCGTTCAGTCGCTCAGTAGTGTCCAACTCTTTGCAACCCCAGGAACTGCAGCACGCCAGGCCTCCCTGTCCATTACCAACTCCTGGAGTTCACCCAAACTCATGTCCATCGAGTCAGTGATGCCATCCAGCCATCTCATCCTCTGTCGTCCCCTTCTCCTCCTGCCCCCAATCCCTCCCAGCATCAGAGTCTTTTCCAATGAGTCAACTCTCACACGAGGTGGNACCAATACAGTATACTAATGCATATATACGGAATTTAGAAAGATGGTAACGATAACCCTGTATGCGAGAGCAAAAGAGACACAGATGTAGAGAACAGACTTTTGGACTTTGTGGGAGAGGGCGAGGGTGGGACGATCTGGGAGAATGGCACTGAAACATGTATAATATCATATATGAAACGAATAGTCAGTCCAGGTTCGATGCATGATACAGGATGCTCGGGGCTGATGCACTGGGACGACCCAGAGGGATGGTACAGGGAGGGAGGAGAGAAGGGTGTTCAGGATGGGGAACACATGTATACCTGTGGCGGATTCATGTTGATGTGTGGCAAAACCAATATAATACTGTAACTAGCCTCCAATTAAAATAAATAAATTTATTTTTTTTTAAAAAGCATCAATTCTTCGGCGCTCAGCTTTCTTCACAGTCCAACTCTCACATCCATACATGACAGGAAAAACCATAGCCTTGACTAGATGGACCTTTGTCGGCAAAGTGATGTCTCTGCTTTTGAATGTGCTATCTAGGCTGGTCATAACGTTTCTTCCAAGGAGTAAGCATCTTTTAATTTCATGGCAGCAATCATCATCTGCAGTGATTTTGGAGCCCTCCCCAAATAAAGTCTGACACTGTTTCCACTGTTTCCCATCTATTTCCCATGAAGTGATAGGACCGGACACCATGATCTTCGTTTTCTGAATGTTGAGCTTTAAGCCAACTTTTTCACTCTCCATTTCACCTTCATCAAGAGGCTTTTTAGTTCCTCTTCACTTTCTGCCATAAAGGCGATGTTATCTGCATATCTGAAGCTATTGATATTTCTCCCAGCAATCTTGATTCCAGTTTGTGCTTCTTCCAGCCAAGTGTTTCTCATGATATACTCTGCATAGAAGTTAAATAAGTAGGATGACAATATACCTTGTCAAGGAGCCTTGATGTACTCCTTTTCCTATTACGCCAAGTTTAATGTTCCATGCAAATACAAATATGAATTTAGGGCTGCAATTTTTTATAGGGAAATAACAGAAAGCCCCATCCCAACCCCCTAGGACTGAAAACTTCCAAACTCTGCTTCGAAAAAGCAAACGGGAGTTTCCTACATTGCTCTCACAGTCAGCTGCTGTCTGTCTTTGTGCCGCAGCCTCTCCTTCAAAAGATTAATTTTGTACCACTCAGCTGTGAAGCCTAGGTCTGTGGAGGGAGGGAAGAAATGCAGAAAGTAACTTGACTGCCTGAGAGCTGAGACTCTGGAGAGGGCAAAAAATTTATTTTCCAAATCACTACCATATCATGATTACGCAGATGTGGAAATGAAGCGACATCCTTTATTTTCTGCTGGTGACATGAAATGCATTACCAAGGAAACAGGCAGGGTCTGCCTGGGGTCTGCTTAGAAAGGTGCATCTGTGATGGGCACTGAGATGACTCCAGGTTGGGGGGGCCCCATAAGATCTGGTCTCCCCGGCCGTGGGACACAGGATT
Organism: Neotragus moschatus; assembly: GCA_006410615.1. Lineage (NCBI taxonomy): Eukaryota > Metazoa > Chordata > Mammalia > Artiodactyla > Bovidae > Neotragus > Neotragus moschatus. Next base: position 246,403 of record SJYA01002877.1, read on the forward strand.
GCTTTTGACTAGCATCGGTACCAGATGCTGAGTTGCAGATGGAAGGGAAAGAAAACTCTGGTGGTTTTAAATACATTTGAGTAGCTGTAAAGATGGAGGTTTGGGGGTGACATGGAAATTTGCTGTTTACATGCCTTAATTATGCTCTCCCCATGTGACATCTCATATTCTTGTCCTCTGCCACTTGAATGTTCACAGACAGGGACTATCAAAGCCAGCAGGGTGCCTGGAACCCAGCAGGTGCCTGCTAATATTTGCTCATCTGATTAGCTGTCCACTCATCAAAAATGGTGGGGATTTGACAAAAGTCTGTTTAATCTGCTGACTGCTGACAGTCAAACTGGATAAATAAAGCTCTAAAACAGATTTTCCAGGTCCAAACTACATAACCCAAATGGATCAAAAGGACTGGAAAATTGCAAAATCTCCTCTTGGCTCTGGGCCGTGCAATTACAAGCAGACTTTACTATTTGCCTAATTTAAGAGCCATCGTTGATGACCGGACACTCATTTCCTGAGCACCTGTCAGCTTGATAATCATCACGGCTAATGCACAGAGGGTCTAAGGCAGGCGCAGGTCTAAGCACTGACTGTGAATGAATTCACAGAATTCTCACATTAACCACACACACTGGGTGTTCATACTATATTCGTTTTATAAAAGATGAAACCAAAAGCCAGAAAAGGTTTTACTTTACTAAGAAATTGCCCAAAGTCACGCAGATAGGGAGTAGCAAAACCAGGATTTATTTTTTAGGGTCCAGAATTTATGTTCTTAGCCACAATGCTATACTGCCATCATGTACTTAAATCACAGAAAAATCATTACGAAGATAACTTTTTCAACAGTATTAAACTATGATGTCAGCATTTCAATTCCATTGTTTAAAGCACTCTTGCCCTGATGAAGGAAATGGCAACCCACTCCAGTATTTTTGCCTGGAAAATTCCAGGGACGGAGGAGCCTGGCGGACTACAGTCCATGGTGTCGCAAAGTCAGACACAACTGAGCGACTAAACAACAGCAAACATGAGTGCTAATCTCTTTTCTTTTTACTTGTATGTGTTTTAGAATTTTCCATAATAAAAACTTTAAGAGGGGAAAAAAAAAGTACTCTTGTACTGTGCCTGCCCTGCAGAGTGGGAAGAAAATGGCTAGAAAGTCAGGCTTCACTTCTGGGGGACACCCGAGTCCTGTCTGCTCTGTGGTTCTTGGTTTCCTCATCAATAAAGGGAACACAGTAATTCCAGCCCTTCCCCACTCAATGGTATTAACGGGAATAAATATGAGATGGGAAGGGGCAGGCATCTGTAAAATAGCAAACAGCAAAACTCCACACTTCCCAATTCAGACCAGCATGGGAAGTCCCCAGCACACAGCATCTACTTATACATGTCCATAGGATTTTCCCGGCAATAGTACTGGAGTGGGTTGCCATTTCCTTCTCCAGGGGATCTTCCCGACCCAAGGATTGAACCTGGGTCTCCCGCAGTGTAGACAGACACTTGACCGTCTGAGCCACCAGAGAAGTCCTATACCTGAACTAAGTAGGCAAATCTCATTGTTCCCAGATTTTGCAGCTGTGCATTCATCTCCTTGCTAACATTTATTTGCATACCTGTTAATATTTATTTGCAACCCCAGATCAATACTCACAAAACTTTCACAATCATTCATGGACAAGTGCACGTGCAAAGCAGGGAAAATGTCGAACAGCTGAGGTGAAAAGGAGGGCTGGCCTTCCTGTTTTCAGCTCTCAGACTGCCACGAGTAACTCAAGGTACTTTGAGTGCCTCACTTACTACACTCTTGCGCTTGCTGTCAGCGATTTCACCATTTAAAACGGTGTCCGGGCCAAGTGGCCAATGGGGCAAATTTGTGAGCGAGTTTTGTCCAGGAATGAGTTACTGCTGGCTGTGAGTTCAATGTTAATGAATTAACACTATGTATTAACTATGGTATCTTCCTTTCCCGGGCTTCCCAGGTGGTGCAGTGATAAAAGAATCCATCTGCTAAGGCAGGAGACACAAGAGACTTGGGTTTAATCCCTGGGTCGGGAAGATGCCCTGGAGAAGAAAATGGCAACCCAGTCCAGTACTCTTGCCTGAAAAATTCCACAGACAGAGGTGCCTGGTGGGCTACAGTCCATGGGGTCGCAAAGAGCTGGATAAGACTGAGCACTCAATCCAATACACAGCCAAGGCAGCTTCAAGCAGAGACACAGGTAAAACCAGGTTATGTATTGACTGGATGATGAAAATATGACAAGAGGCTGGCAGGCGCCCCCCAACACCCTGCATTTCCCTGGGAACAATGGTCCGGTGGTCAGTGTTTGCAGCTGATTCGGGGTTCAGGGCCACTTGACAGAACGTAATTTTGTACCACCATATCGGTTCAAAGTTTTATACTAATAATACAAATTATATTAATAATATAAATAATACAAATTTACAGCTGACACGGGAGGATGAAGTTGAGTTCTAAAGAGTTAAGACTTAAGTACTTGAAGCTCAGTCTCGGCCCCTCTGCTGAGAATCCATCCAGAGACCAGGAGCCTCTGGCCAATATTAGCCTCAGCGAGCAGGGTCGAGGGCTCTCATCCCTTCATTCCACAGTAACCTTACCACTCTGGGCCTCTTCAAGGTCCCTTCTCATCCATCTGAAAGTCTAGAGCCTGGCTGCTGTAGGAAACTCCAAGGCCTAGGGGGCATGGAGCCCCTCTGCTCTAGGCAACCCCCCTCCACTCCACTCCTGCAAACCCCCAAGCCACTGGGCTCTGAAAGTCCTCTCTTCCAGGCCAAGAAGGATTCTCACCCAAGTCTGCCAGCGTCCAGGTTGAGGACCCAGAATCAGACTCGGCCTTCCGGGTCATCTGGGAGATTCTCCAACACCTCGAATGGGAAAGTCAGCAAACATCCTTAAACAGAGGCACCTTTAAGAAAGCACTCAAGGAATGCAGCAGAGGTGTCAGGCTACTCAAGACTCTATGAGTCATTCCCACGCCAGCCAGCGCCAGGGAGAAAAACTGCCTGGAGGAGAAGGGATCACTGTTGAGACCCAAGTAAGACTCAAAACAAAAAGCCACTTTTTTAAGCCACTGGGGGGAGGCGGGGAGGGAATGAACGAGTCACCCCATGAGCCTGGGGTCCTGCGGAGACAACACGATGCCAGCTGCCCTGGACACAGTGCCCTTGTGTTCTTCCTCCGACCTGAGGTTGAAGTAGGATGGGAATGAAGCTCCTGGCTCTGGCCATGGCTACACAAGGCTGAACTAGCTCCCAGGGCAAGCAGGAGATGCCAATACTAATAAAACGTCACTTCGATTACGTCTGCCAGCGTTATAAGAAGAAACTGGAGACTTCCTCCCTTGGGCATCCTCTGTTAATTGCCATTTATAAAAGTTCTGTTTGCCGGGTCTGGAATATGCATTATTTTCCCTTTGAAAACAAAAGGAAACTTCTAAAATATCAATTGGCATTCCAAATGGCAAAGTGATTTGTTTTCCAACTGACACTCTGAGATCAGCTTGGGAGTCAGTCTAGAAGGCAGGCATCTGGTATCAATTTGTGACAATATAAAATCAAAGCCTAATTCCCATGTAGATACACTTAAAAAAAAAAAATTCCACAAGTCCCTTCTCTACATCTGTGTCTCCATTGCTTCCCTGCAAATAGGTTCATTAATATCATTTTTTAAGATTTCATATATATGCATTAAATAACATATGGCTGTTTCTCATTGTAGTGTGGCTAAAACCAACACAACATTGTAAAGCAATTTTCCTCCAGTTAAAATAAGTTAATTAAAAAATAAATAAAAAAAGATTTAAAAAATTCCATATTTCACCAGCCAGCATGTATCTTATCGATTTCCTTATATTTCAGTCTTGATTTCGTTTTGTTTTTTTTTTCTGGCTCCAAAGAACTAAAGTTACAGATAGCAAATGTTGCACCTCTTAATAAAGATCTCCTGGCTAAATTCATTCTAACTCTGTAAAATACAGCTTAGAGGGAGGGTGTATCTAGATGAGTGACTGGATTGAAATATTCCCTTACCATCTCCTCCAATCTGCCTGCTTGTGTTTGGAACAAACAGGGTCAGATAAAAAATCTGGTTGAGCTACCCAGGGCAGCTCCCCACAGACACATAGTCAAACATGGGCTGGATATGTACCTGACAAAGACCTGCACATATTCTTGGACAGTTCAAGTGTCTGGAAAACCATCCGGACCCTAAAGCAAAACCTATTTTGCTCAGGAAGGTCACAAAACTTGTTTGGATGAACTTTTAACACATGACAAAGGCAATCAAGCTCAGTGGCGAGAGTGTGGTTCAGGATTAGACAGGATCCCAGCTCTGCAAACTCCATTGTGCACTGGAGAGAAAAGCGAGCTCTACCGAGTTCAACTCCCTCATTTACATAGTAATGTCAGCCTCTGTGAAAGTGCATCAGCAGAGGAGGTGGGATATAATAATTACATTGAATACTGAGAACTATGATTTTTCCAGTAGTCATGTACGGATCTGGGAATTGAACTGTAAACAAGGTTGAGTGCCAAAGAACTGATGCTTTCAAACTGTGGTTGGTTCTGGAGAAGACTCCTGAGAGTCCCTTGGACAGCAAGGAGATCAAACCAGTCAACCCTAAAGGAAATAAACCTTGAATATTCACTGGAAGGACTGATGCTGAAGCTGAAGCTCCAATACTTTGGTCACCTGATGCAAAGAGCTGACTCACTGAAAAAGACCCTGATGCTGGGAAAGATTGAAGGCAGGAAGAGAAGGGGATGACAAAAGATGAGATGGTTGGATGGCATGACCAACTCAATGGACATGAGTTTGAGCAAACTCTGGGAGATGGTGAAGGACAGGGAAGCCTAGCGTGCTGCAGTCCATGGGGCCGCAAAGAGCCAGAGATGACTAAGAGACTGAAGAAGAACAATATACGTACCTAGCGTTGTGCAAACTACTTCAGAGAAATCAGATTTAATCCCGGCTGTTATGCCATGAATCTATTGTTTAGTCACTGAGTTGTAGCTGACTCCTTGTGACCTCATGAACTGTAGTCTGCCAGGCTCCTCTGTCCATGGGACTTCCCAGGCAAGAATACTGGAATGGGGTATATCATTATTAATATGTCTCACTCTTACAGAGACTCTGGAATCTGCCTATGGGCACACCTGGGAAATGGCAGATCTGAGATGTGAAGCTATTTCCACATGGCTCTGCAGCTCATCACGTTAGTGTGCAATAAGCAAACCATGATTATGAAAAACCACCTGTAAAACAAGAAAAAGACGAGATTGCTGCCGGAATGTTAAGACTGTGTCCTGAGACTTTCCTGGTGGTCCAGTGGCTATGACTCTGTGCTCTCAATGCAGCAGACCCAGGTCAGAGAACTAGATCCCACATGCCACAACTAAGATCCGGCACAGCCAAATAAATAAATAACTTTTTTTTTTTTTTTAAAGCCCACATCCTGGCCTTACTTTGAATAACAGAGTAAGTACAAAATCACTAGACACTGGGTGCTTGTTTAGTTACTGCAGCAGACTATTATGCAGCTTTGCAAACGCATGTTTTCCTCCTCTTGAGAACATATCTTTATCCTCCACACTTGAGATCACTCAGACTTCAACACCTGGTAATTAGCTGCAAACATGCACAAGCTGAACCCAGGAATTGTTTGAAAAAAAAGTCTCATGATCTTGCTCAAGGGTACTTTTTTTTTCTTTAATAAAAAGAAATTATAGGTCTTAACTGAAATGCACAAAATCTGACTTTTTTTTTAATTGACATGCTCAGCATTTACCTTAAAAGGTAACATTAGAATTTTTAGACCAAAAGACCAGTGAGCATAAAACTTGGTTTCTCTTGAAGCTGAAAATGTATACATCCTCAACCAATACGTTATTTATGACCCTATATACTTCACTTCGAGCTATCTGGAGAGTAAAGGCACAATGTTATGAGAAACAAGACAATGAGAAGAAACAGGGTCAGAACTTTCTTGGTGGTCCGATGGCTAAGACTCTGAGCTCCCAATGGAGGCGGCCTGGGTTTGATCCCTGGTTGGGGAACTAGATCCCACATGCCACAACAGAGAGTTTGCATGCTGCAAGTAAAGATCTCACATGCTGCAACTAAGACCCGGCACAGCCAAATAAATAAATATTAAAGAAAGAAAGAAACAGGGTCATCTTCAGGTCTGCAATTTTTCCTTCTAGAGAGTATTTCTTAAACGCATAGCATTGGATTGTGCTCACAACCGTCCTCTCTATTACTGAGATGGCTCTGCTATCCCATCAGTCCACACACTGGAATTCGTGTATGTGTGTGTGGGGGGTCCCTTGATGCCTCTGTACTCCGCCCTCCACAACCAGTCCGTCTCCAAGTTCATTCCGCGGTACCCTAAATCCCTGTGGGATCCACCCCCTTCTCCCCACCCCCATCATTGCCTCTCCAGCCCAGTCGCCGCCATCCTCTGCCAAGACAGTAGCTACAAACTGTGGTTTCCTCCCATCTGTGGCTTCTCTCATCTAACTGTCCTTCCACGCTGCCACCGGCGCAATCATTTCAAAACATAGGTCTTACTCTGGTTCCACCTGGCTGGTGACATCACATTGCTCTGCTGATGAACATCAAAATCCTCCCCTTGGTCCAAACACACCGACTGCCCTTCGTCTACTTCCTTCACATTTTCCTGCTTCTTGCCACCAGAGACCCTGCCCAGGCTGGTCCTGTGGTCTACAGACTCCTCCCAGCCCACATTCACCCTTTAGACACCTCCAGAAGCCAGCTCTCCCCACCACAAGCAGGTCAAACCCACCATGGCGCTTGTCACAGGCCCCGACGGGACCAAGGCCCTCCCCTCTGGCCACGCACCACAGTCGCAGCCCTATACCTGCGGGTGATTATTTAAGAGTCTCTAACTGGACACAAGCTGGCAGCGACCACCCAAGTCATGCATGTGCGTGTGTGCTCAGTTGTGTCTGACTCTTGGCGACCCCACAGACTGTAACCTTCCAGGCTCCTCTGTCCACGGATTCTCCAGGCAAGAATACTGGAGTGGGTTGCCATGCCCTCCTCCGGGGGATCTTCCCAACCCAGGGATTAAACTCATGTCTCTTATGTCTCCTGCGCTGGCAGGCAGATTCTTTACCAGAACTGGAGCCTGTCAATTCTACCTTCTTTTTGAGTCAGTGATCCCCTCACTGTCTCCATCCTAGTCTTGACTTGAACCTGCAGTATCTCCAAGGTGCACCCATATTTCCAAATAAGGTCAGAATGTTTCTGAGGTTCCAGGTGGGAACCCCATACCCACAAGAGCTGCAGAAATGAGTGACCCGAAGGACTTCAAGGCGTACAGGCACCGCCCCAAAGCCATGTGGTCGCCGAGTATCACAGTGACAAGTTAATGCTGGGGGTTAGTGACGGCAGAGGCCTCCGGTCTTCACTTCTCTCTGGGGCTCCTAACGCCAGCTTCCTCGCTGGTCTCCCTCCCTCCAGGAGAAGTTTCCAAGTGTCCATGAACCTCCTGAAATTCTTTCTAAAATTCTCTCTGTATAAAAATAGATGAAGTCCCAGAACAGAAAATTTTTTCTTGGGCACGAGTTCCTCTTTCTGAAGTGATGACTAAGATGCCAAAAGGGTTAAAAACAAAAGGCACCGCTCTCCTTCCTCCAGCCAACCTGCCTCCAGTTTTCATAACCCCCGGTCTGTTCACACCTGTCCTTGCTCACAGGCCTCCCTCCTTCCTCCGAAATGAAGCTCACCTCCATCACCAGGTGCTGAGCACTGGGCCGCCAGTCCCTGCAGGCTCAGCTCCGAGGCCATCTACAGGACAACCGCCCGCTCTAGAGGGGGACCAGGAAGCCCCGCTGCCTTGGCCTGTAGTTCTCCTCTCTTCTGGAAGGTAGGTGCTGGTCCACTGATCCCTGAACCACCAAGCGACCTGATGGTTCACACACAGGCATGTGAACAACCTGGCACGTGGAGGAGCTGCTGACCCCATGCCACATGGGTTACACCGGGGACCTGGACAAGCCCCACCTCTGTCTTCCCAAGGGGTCAAAGAGCAAAGGCAAGGGCCAGGTGCAGAGAGACCTGTGAGCACGGAGGGGATGCCAAGTCCATCACCAAAGTAGCATTCAACTGACACCATGGTCATGGCCACAGGGACCTTGAGGGTGCCCCAAGAGCCCTCAGACTCCAGGGTGTCCTGCCTAGAGAGGGCGGCTGAGCAGGCAGCAGGCAGACCACAGGAGGAGGGCCACGGCTTCTGCGAGGGGAGGGAGCAGAGATGCATCTTCCAGAATTGTTTTGGCAGGTAGCACTGCCCTCCTGCAGTCCTGACGGGCAAGGCAGTGTCTTGGGTGTGGACCGGACCGGCTCTTGCTCTTGACTGCACCACTGTGCTGCTCTAAGCAGACGACACTGTAACGTGTTATTCACCTCCTTCTTGGTCCTCGAGACTGTTGTTTTCCAGCGTACAAAAGGACAAAACCGCTAAGGGCCGGGGTGGTGGTGTCCTCAGCTGCTCTGGTCTTATTTTACTACTATTTATGAAATTGAACCGATGCGGTAAATCATCTGGAAGCAAAAAGCTCCACTCGGGATGATCTAAGCAGACCCTGTCAGGTTTCTCAACTGCTTTTTGACTGATGGTGTAGGGCAGAGCAGGGCAACTGTGCACAAAACAGCTATGGTCTTACCGGTCAACCACCAAGGACCAAACCTCTGCTAGGTGCTTCTCACGTTCATGCTCACAACACCCCGAAATGAGCGGGAAGTTTTTAAAAATGTATTTCTTTATTTGACTGCACTGGGTCTTAGTTGCAGCATGTGAACTCGTAGATGTGGCATGTGGGATCTAGTTCCCTGACCAGGGATCGAACCCTGGGTCCCCGGCATGGGGAGAGGGGAGTTTCAGCCACTGGAAGTCCCCAGGCAGGGATTATTATCCCCACCCTACAGGTGAGGATGCTGACGCTCAGACGGGTTGCAAGAGTTTCCTTGAAAGGTGTTGCTATGTGGCAGAGCTGTCTGACTCCAAGGTTGACGCATCCACTCCTGAATCTATTCACTCAATTTTCTGGGAAGGCGGCAGAGCAGCAGGGGTGTGGGAAAGGGGGAACCGACACCAAACTACTGTTTGGAGAAAGCTGTTGTTATTGGGAAAATTTTCCACAACTTGGGCCCCAAACCAGGGTTCTCTGTTGGCCTGTCCCTCAAGGTTATCATATGAAAGTCAGAATCCTTGCTTGATGAGAAAGTGTTGCTGGCCAAAACTACAGCACAATATTTCTTTGTACTTGAACATCCTGACTCTGGTTGACTCTAGCCCATAGGTCTGAAATACATGAGGCCCTAGCATTTTTGTTCTCCGGAGGTTAACTAATGTACAAGTGGAAGTTGCGGGCAGGAAGGAGAATAAAATTCTACAGCATCTAATAGAGTTCTTTGTTTTTCTTAAGTGAAACAACTACATTAGAGTTTGTGGTTTATTTTTAAAACTCTCGGCTTGGAACCAGAAAACCCAGGTTTCAAAATTCCAGCTCTGCCATGTGTGGGGTACGTGACCATGGACATGACTGTTTCGTTCTTCGTGGTCTCAACTTTCTAGTCTAGAAAACAGCTACCACACTGCCTTTCTGAAAACTATTTAGTATATACGAAAGAGCTTTGTAAATTGTAAAGCCCCAAACAAGTAAGTAGAACTTAATAATCAGAAGTTTGTCTTATGGTGGAAAAACTGAATCCTCGAGGATTTACACAATCACCTTTGTAATTTGTAATCTCATCTTCTTTCCTCATATCTCCCTCTGTAATAGCAAACTTTATTTGATTCAATAAAACATAAACAACTTCATCAAGAACCACTTTTCCAATCCCCTAACATCCCAATTTTTAAAATTATTTTTGATTGAAATATAGTTGACATACACTATTACATTACTTTCAGGGGTACAACCTAGTGGTTCGGCATTTAAAAACATGGAAATGTGCACCTCTTAATTCTTCCACCTATTTTGCCCATCCACACCCCCATGCGAACATGCCAATTTTAGTTCTTAAGCAAAACATTATAGACTTTGGCTGCTCTCCCGTCTCTCACAACCCCCCATCCCCTTCCTAAGATGATCAAAGTAGACACTTTGCTCTATAAATCACTGGGTCAATGAGTAAAACGCTTTAAAATAAAAATCAGCGTGCTAAACATACAAATCTTTGGCATTCTCAAATATTTTGTTAGTCTCTTCCTGAATGGCTTGCCGTCTATTTGTCACCGGTTAAGTTTACATTTAAGTACACTCCTACCCTTTAAATTGGGGATAAGATTGTATCTTTTCACGAACACACACATTATTACAATATTTCAAGTTCTAAATGTCTAGTATTCCCAACGTCTGTTTTATAAGCTTTTGTCTTTGTGACCAAATGTTCAGCAACAAACTTCAAACCACATTAATAATAATCCCATTAAACATAAACTAGTGTGCAATTATCCAAAATGCTAACACAAACAAAAAGGGGGGGGGGACAGGAAACCCTGATTGAATGTATTATCTCAGAGACTTTTAAAAACCAAACAAAAATAAAAATGCATCACACAGTTTGTAAAGGAGAGTAACAGGTAATGATTTTATGATTCCTACAGATAATACTAAGCAATCTGTTTGAGACTTAGTGTCTGAAAGTTTAGTTTTTAAATTGCACGCAGGTTGAAACTTGAGGTGGGGGGTTGTTAGATATTTTTTTGAGGTGTAAAATGGGTGGTGATGGTGGTGACCTTTTGAGAAATAACAGAATCATGTCAAGTAACAGGTTCTGATAAAAATGTTTGGTTTTTCACTTTTCCTCTGATGACCACATTTTGCACAGCCCCCCAGGGGAGAATGGAACCAAGAGACGTGTGGTGAGGCCCTGGCACACGTGCTGACAAACCAGCTCTCTGAAAGGGAAAAAGCCAAACCCTGGCTTGTAATAACCACTGGCTAATTCCTGTGGTGTAAATGCTCCCACTATGACTGATTACAGTTACCCATCAGCTCAGATTCCTTGGTCGTCCTGTCCCTACAGAGTCAGTCCAGTATACTCTCGGCTCTGGCAGAAACCCAGATCAGAAGCCAGAGAGACCAGGGCTCAAATTCTAACTCTAGATTCCAGCTATGAGGCCTCTGGCAAGCTTCCTTAAGCCCTCCAAGCCTCACGGTCCACAGCTCTAATATACGTATAAGCCCTATGTCTTAGAATTGCCACACAAAACAAAAGAATGCATATGAGGGGCTTCCCTGGTGGCTCAGTGGTAAAGAACCCACATGCCAATACAGGGGACTTGGTTCAATCCCTGGATTGGGAAGATCCCCTGAAGGAAGAAATAGCAACCCACTCCAGTATTCTTGCCTGGGAAATCCCATGGACAGAGGAGCCTGGTGGGCTACAATTCATGTAGTCGCAAAGAGCCGGACACAACTTAGGGACTAAACAACGAATGTATATGAAGCCCCTAGCACACAGGAAGGTGTTGCTTCCCCTCCCTGTAGAGCGGGGAGAAGCCATCGTGGGTGAGGTGGGGTTGGTGGATGGGTGGATGATGCAGGGGGAGAGGAGAGACACTCAAGGANTGTAGTCGCAAAGAGCCGGACACAACTTAGGGACTAAACAACGAATGTATATGAAGCCCCTAGCACACAGGAAGGTGTTGCTTCCCCTCCCTGTAGAGCGGGGAGAAGCCATCGTGGGTGAGGTGGGGTTGGTGGATGGGTGGATGATGCAGGGGGAGAGGAGAGACACTCAAGGAGGGAGGTTTGTTGCTGAGGAGGTGGCAGAGTGGCTAATTTTCCAAATGTTGAGTGATTCTGGTTAAAAATAAAAGACCCAGAAAGTTGGGGGGGGGCAACACTCCCAGGCCTGTCACCAGCAAGTCCCCCAACAACCAAGGAGTCAGGGACAGGTGCACTCAGATCCACAGAGAAGGAAGAAAGTCCTCCCTAGGAGGGTGTGCTCAGCGCCACACCTGGGACCTCTGCAGGGTGATGGGTCTGCAACGGAAGAAGGGGTGTCTGGTGGGAAGCATCCCATGGAGAGGCCGGTGGGTGCCAGAACCCAGGTGCCCTTTGTGAAGCCAGCGCAGAAGACAGGCGAGCAGGGAGCGTGCTGGCCACACATGAAAGAAAAGGCATTTAAGACTGCCGGGATCCGATGCGGGCCTCAGAAAGGTCCCTCTGTCAGCTGGGAGGAAAGGATGGCAGGTCCAAACAGAAGCCAGGAGCTTCCAGGAGACAAGGATAGGGGGCTAGCCCACATCTCTGGGGACAGAGCCCTGGGCGGGGGCGCAGGTCTCGCCCATTTCTGTAAGAGTCAGAGGACAAACAATTCAGGCTCTGCGGGCCATATGGTCTCTGCCGCAGCTACTCTACTCTGCTTGTAGCACAAGGGCTGCCCAAGACAGTACAGAGATGAACAGGAGGGGCTGTTTCCCAGAAAATCATTTATAAGCAGCTCCTGGGCCTGAGCGTGCTGACCCCTGGGCTGGGGAAAAAGGGTGATGCTGAAAAGACACCAAGGGTCCAAAAAAAGGAAACACATCCAGGAGGGAGGTAGTGTTATTATCATTCCCATTTCACGGATGAGACCCTCAGCACTAAGGAAGTGGGAGAACTACCGCCATACACCCAATTCCTAGGGGCGCCAGACTCCTGATTCTCCTCCGTCTCCCACGGAGGCACAGAGCCCAGGTGGACTAAACAGGTAACAAAGGTGACGGGAATTCGGGTGTGGCCGAGAAACCGGGGCGTGGCAGGGAGCAGGCAGGCACTGGGCAGGACTGGATCCCTGCAGACACGGACAGACAAGAGACGCCTAAATAAGGAAACCACAGGGCCAGCACTGCTCTTAGAGGTCACGGAGGCCACGTTCACCCTTGTCCAGCTGAAGCCAGTCAAACAAGCATTTAGGAGCTTGACTCAAACCACAGCAGAGCAGAGACAAGCACGTTCAGACACATATCCTGGAGCCAGACTGCCCACAAGCAGGCTGAGCGACCCTTGGCCAGTAACTTAACCTCTCTGTGCTTCAGAATAAGGGTGATGCTGTGTAAGGGCTGTTATAAATGTGAACCGGCTCATGCGTTGTTCCCTTAGAACCACACCTGGGATGTGGTAGTTAAATACAAATACTGCATCAAGGCACTGAGCCAGGTCCCACAGTGGGCACATGAAGTGTCTCTGCCCTGGTAGGGCTCAGAAAACAGGCTCAGCTCTAATCAAGCTCTCATCACCAGAAAAACCATCCTGTTGATGTGTGCCTCCCAACAGAAAAAGAATACGTTCATGCCTGTACCTCCCATAACTGGTACGTCTTACTTGATATTCATCACGTTCATGAATAAATCACGTTGTTGATAAACTGTTTGCTCTCTGACTCTTATAGAAATGAGCGAGACCTACGCCCCCACCCAGGGCTCTGTCCCCAGAGATGTGGGCTGGTCCCTTGTCCTTGTTTCCTGGAACAAGGATATTCATTATGTTGTTGAATAAATCATACAAGGCTTTAGGTTCCCAAACTAGAATTTCCTCCATGACATAAAACACAGCTCCTAGGGTCATCCTCTGCTCACTCTGTGACCCTGGATTCCTGCTTCTCCACACTGTCGGGACCTGAAATCGACATCTACTAAAGCACTGTGTAAACCTGATGGCCTTTTGGTCCATCCTCCCCAGGGGAGGGGACCACAGATCACTTCTGTGACGGGGCTCATAGAGACAGGGCTGGACGCCTCAGTGGCTGTGGCTTCCAGCCTGGATGGAGCAGGCAGGCCGGCTGTGACACTTCTACAGCCAGAGGAGCACAGCTGACCCTCCCTGCCATCCTGGGAAACCCATTCCTTCATCCATTAGCGCACGTCCTGCCTACGGGAGCCACCCGGGATAAACTTATCTCCACCGCCTCATCTGAAGCTGAATTTAGTTATCCACTTGTCCCCAGGCATTATGCCTGGCCTCCGAGGCAGGTCACAGGGCGCTAGCCTGGAAGAGCACACCACTGCACTGTCCCAGCGCTTTCATCCCAGAAGAAAACTGAGGTGAGGAGGTGAAGCCACCTGCCCTTGGTTGCCAGGGCAGGGACTGGCTCTGAACGCAGAGGGGCAGGGTACCAGCTTGGCATTCCTGATCGACATGCTGTCACCTCATCCAGCCTCACCTACTGCTCCTTCCCAGTGCATTCAAAGGCCGCCTGCCCCTTGCCCTCTCCCTATCTAACAACTCTCCTTCCTGGGGGAAAAAAGTCCAGGCAGGTGGGGCTCCCCCGGGTGGCTATGGCGACACAGTGCAGAGGCAGGCTGTGGCTTCCCCACCCTCCCCGGAGGACAAAGGATCACACTTGAACTTGCTTCCTCCCTGGGCACTTGTGAGCAGTGGGCAGGCTTCCAATGCACTTCCCCTTCTGAGTTCACCCACCACCTGACAGCCTGGTGAGTGTAAGAAAGAGGGCAGCAGGTGAACCTTGGGCTCTTGTCTCAGGCCCTGGGAGGAGGCACAGGGCAGCATCCTGACCAAGGCCCAGACCAGCCTGGGGCTACACCCCTGGTGTCCACAATGCACACTGCTGGAAAGATGGCTCAAGAATAACCTAGGTTTGCTTATTGCTAAAATCCAGAAAGGTCAGGTGGCTTACAGCTAAAACACAGTGTCACAAAGTCACAATGCAGACAGGTGACAAAGTGGGGGGATTGGAATCCAAGGCTTGGGGCTCTTCTGTACCACAAGCTCTTTCCATTTAAGACCGGAGTCTCCACAAGGCACACCATTAGCAGAGACGTTCTAAGAAGCAAAACCCTCACCTTGTTTGAAATGAACACCCTGGTCCCCACGCACCCCTTCATCAGGCCCCATGGTGCACACGTGTTCACCTGGGCCCCATTCTGCAATTCAGCAGCACCAGGAAGTGGAGAAACCCAGGACTGCTGCCAGCTGCTACCTAAGGGGAAAGTTTTCAAGTGAAAGAAACCCTTGAAACACATTCCCTTTCACCTATTAACACCTTCCTTGGGCAGAGAACACAACAGGGTGTCAAGCTAGAAGCCATCTTTCTGGCTTCCCCTTCTGACATCTAGCCACAGAGCAAACCCAGCATAAACCCCAGCATACTGGCTTCCCATCCCTGGAGCCCCACCCATGAGGCCTGTGGTCCTGGGTTCTCTATGCACTTCAGTAGAGATTGGCAAGTAGCAGCAAAGCCGGGGACCCCGAACAGCAAAGCTAAATGTGGGGAGGATGATTCGGAGAGGGTGTACAGAATCACACAAGCACCACTGGCCTGCTATGTGTCCTGGACAAACATCTAGTAGGGTCCACAGCTCCCAAATTCTCCTTGGGCCTATGCATGCCCAGCACAGTGATCCATGCAGGGGCAGAGGAAAGGCATCAAGTTCCGGACTTCCCTGATGGTCCAGTGGCTGAGACTTTGAGCTCCCAAAGCAGGGGGCCTGGTTTGATCTCTGGTCAGGAAACTAGATCCCACCTGCCGCAGCTAAGAGTTCACATGCCATAACTACAGATTCCACATGCCGAAATTAAAAGGATTCTGCATGCCGCAACAAAGATCGAGGGTCCTGCATGCCATAGCTGGGACCCAGTGCAGGCAAATAAATATATATTTAAAAAAAAAAACAAGAAGAAAGAAAGAAGGATATCAGGTTTGGATCTCAAAGATATGGAGTCCTATCTTGGCCAACACTGAGTCTGAGAAAGAATCTAACATAGGGAGGCTGTGAGAATTCACTGTGATAAATATCAACTTTCCAGCCCAGAGCACAGAGACAGTGTCATCAATCCATCAACACATCTGTGCCGAGGTCTGGGCACACACATTTTCCTGCCATATTTCAAGATTTGGAAGTACAAGTCATAAATGCGATTAGTCTTATAAGTGTCCAGATAAAAGTAACAAAATAAATAAGATTTTGGATCAGGAGATTCTGATTTTTATATACCCATAACAAACTGAATATGTGAAACTTCGAGTTCATGGGGAAAAAAGAGGCAGATTTCAGATGAACTATGGCAGCTTCTTCCAAACTTTCACTTGTATTGAATCATCTGGGGATCTTGTTAAAATGCAAATTTGTACTCAAGTAATCCAGAATGGGACCTGAGGGTTTGTGAAGGTCCAAGAACTCACTTTTGAGCAGCAAGGTTGTTTGGAATTCTTTAAATTGCAAGAAACAAATCCAAGGAAAATATATGATTTTAAAATGACACCCCAGGAGAACATGCATGAAATAGTATATGGAACCACCCAGGCAAGCAGTATTTCTTAAAGTGAGGCACACCAGGCAAGTAAATAGCATTCTTTAAACTACCCCAAGTTCTTTAAGTTGGCCCTGGGCCTGATTCAAATGAGTCTATATGCCACATCACAATTCATCTAAGCATGTGAAAGTTCTCTCTAGGGATCAGAAAAACAACACACTTCTGACAAAACTCCTGTAAGCAGTGCAGTGTAGGAAGCAAAGTGTCCTAGGAGATTCCAAGTTTCTGGCCATGAGAAATGGCCATGCTCGCATTTTGAGGCCTTTCTTCAATCTCAGCCTCAGCGATTTATTTCCTTTCTGCACATTACATTTGACACGGTTTCTGTTGACAGCTGTAATTTTTTTAAAAGCCTGTCAAGTTGCCAGATACGGATAATTTCAAAGTCATAAGATGAATGCGACTGTCAAGTAAGGAAGCATCACACTGACTCAGTCATCTTAATGTGTGTGTTGGGGGAGGGGATCAATAAAACATCCACAGGCTTCATCTTTACAGGATCAGCGGTTAAATCTGGCTATTTGGGGGATGAGAAATATTAACACTCAAGATCGTCTAAAGGAGATTCTTAGAGACCAAGTGTGAGGTCATTTATCTCCAGCTGTTGCAAGCAGGGGAACACATCTGTCAAGCATGAGACACAGGCCAGTCTGGCACATGGCTTAGAGTAACACCTATGTTTATTACCACTCCTGCCCTGACCCACTGGACAAGCTGGGCTCAGGCTCAAACTACAGAGTCATTAGGAGCCAGCACGTGATGTCAAGCCACTGGGAAACTGCTGAGTCTGAGCCACTGGCCCAGAAAGGAAGGGATCCTCCTCCCTTCCCACCCACTGGCCTGCTATGCTACAGAGGAGATGTGAGCCCTGACAAGAAACTCAGGCCCAGATGGTCACCTGTGCCCGGCATCGCTAATCATCTGGGGACATCACAAGGCTGGCTGACAGGTCCACACCCCTGTCTGCAGACATGTGCACTCCACTAAGATGCTGCACACCAAACAGGGTCCTGATTTCACACTTGGGAGGAAAGAGACTCTGGACAAAATTCTGAAGGAGCCTGGTCCATTCATCACCATGTCCATTGGGAGAGGAAGTTAAGTTTTCCAACAGACCACCTTCTTAATAGACCAGAAAAAGCCTAAATGTTCAGAGGAGCATCACAGGAGAGAGGCTGTAACAGAAAAGGTTCTCCTTTTTCATCTCCAGGCCGGCAACAGGCTGGCAATTTCCCATCCCAGAAAGGGAAACTGAGGCCCCAGGAAACTGACATAACTGAGCTATAGGCCTTCCTAACTAACTAGCCTGGACATTCTCTCCCAGGAACCAGGCCTGCACTTCCTCCCGGTTGCTCACTCCTGTTCTCCCCCCATCCCACCTGCCTGATGCAGCAGATCTGCCCAGGGTGCCTGGAACAAGCTCTAGCCATTTCCTGAATGGGCAAGTGTCCAGCATTTCCCGGTCTTGCTAAGATGCTTGAGACCTGGAGATTACTTAAGCTACTAAACACAACCTTTTGAAAGGTGAAAAACTTTTCACTCATTTCAGCGAATTCACGTTGGGATGCAAAATAGAATCCTCAAGCCCTATTTCCTCCCTGTTCCCCACCCTCAAGACCTTCAAGGGCACATAAGAAGGGCTTTCCTTTTCTTAGGAAAGCAAAGGAAAATGCCAAGTGCTCCTGGGACACTGGAATATCTGGGGCGCAAGCAGAACTTCTCAGAAGGCATTCGCGGCGGCGTGTCTGCGACAAGTTAAGGCTCACATGCGCCGCTCGGCCAGCTGCCGGACCCACTGCTGGACTCTGCGTCCCGCCTAGTCTTGCCGGCGTGAAGAGGGTCCTTCTCCGGGTCCGGCCCGGGTTTCTGAAAGCTCGTGCTCTTTTCCTTGCAATGAGAGGTTTTGATGCCACTTTTTTTGGTGGGCTCCCGCAACCTCTACCTCCAACCCCATTTGCATGAGTACGGTGCTTCTCGGTGAGTGCTGGGCTCGTGCACACACGTGTGAACACATACACGCGCTCCCCAGAGACCTTCCTTCTTCCGAGTGCCCTAGGGGTTTGGAATTCGCGCCAGAAGCCCAGGGATCCGGCAGGGCGCGGGAAGTGGGAGCGCCCGGTGTCCCGCAGCAGAACGCCGGCCGGGCAGGGTCAGGAGAGGCGCGCGCCGTGTCCTGGCTACTCACCGGGACCTCTGCAGCTGCTCGAAGGCGCTGGAGCCGCTCCCCGGGCCCGCCTGCTCCAGCGAACAGTAGTTCTGCGAGGTCTGCCTGGAGAAGGCGATGGGCAGGATTCCCTGAGTGAACGAGTTGAGGCGGCCCCGACTGCCGCTCCCGCTCCCGGGGGTCCCGGAGCTCAGGAAGGCGGCCGCCGGCACGTGCACTCCGGTAAAGGCATCGTCCTCCTCCAGCTCCTCCGGCCCGGCGTCCCCGGGCCCGTCTGGCGGCTGCGGCTGAACGCCGGCGGCGAAAGGCGCGGGCCGGAGCGGCTGCCACAGCTCCCCCGACGCCCGGCCGGCGCCCAGGGGGCTCGCGAACCCCCGGGCCGCCCCGGGGCCGAGCACGGTCGCGTGGCCGCCGGGGACGAGCGGCGGCAGCGGCGAGGGCGGCGGGAGGCAGGGGCCCGATCCAGCCGCCGCTGCAGCCGCCGCCGCGCCCGCCGCGGAAAGCGCGCCGCAGCCGCCCCGCTCGGCGGCGACGAGCAGGCTGAGCCGAGTCCTCGCGCCGCAGCCGCTGCCGGGCTTGGCTGCGCTGCTGTCCTCGCCGCCAGCCCACTCCTCGTCCTGCAGCGGCGGCCGCCCGTCCAGCGAGATGTTGGTGAGGAAGGAGAGGGCAGCCTGGCGGCGCCGCGGGTCCATGCGCGGCTTCCTGGGGGGCTCGGGCGGCGGCAGCGGCGGCTGGGCCGGCGCTGCGGCCGCGGGCCGGCGCTGCGGCGGCGGTTGCAATCTGCCAGTGCCCGCGGCGTCGGTGCCGGCGCTGCTGGTGCTGCTGCTGCGGACTGCCGTGCCGGCGGTGGCGGCCGTGGTGGCGGCAGTCGCCGCCATTGTGTCCGTCTGCGGCGAGATTTCCGCGATGCCCCCGGAGAAGCGAGTGGCGCCCGAGTGCTAAGCAGCGGGCGCGAGCGCCGGTGACCCGGGCTGGGCAGGGCGCGGGGCGCGGGCGGCGTGCGCGGCGGCCCGGCCCCCCAGCGGGCGGGCCATGCTCGCCCCTCGGTGCTCGGGCGGGGGGCGCAGCCGACCCGGCCCACGCGCGCGGCTGCTGGCTGGCTCGCTGGCCGTCTGCCCGCCCGCCCGCCCGCCTGCGGGATCAGTGCCGGGCCCTCCGGGACCCCGCGATCTCCGGCTCCCGGGCCCCCGGGTCGGTATTTATAGGTGCGCGCGCCCCGCGCTCGCTCTGCGAAAAGCTCTGTGCAAAAAAAAAAAAAAAAAAAAAACAAAACACAGTATCACGTGTGGGGGGTGAAACCTGGGAGGAAAACAAAGCCGCAGGCGGCAGCCGCGCAGGCAGGCAGCGGGAGGCTGGGGGGCCGGCGAAGGAGGGAGAGGAGGAGGAAGGGAAAACCGAGCGGGTGGCGGGGCGGGGATCGGCCTGGCGGTCCAGGTAGTCCGAGCTGACTGCGGGGAGAGTTGGTGGCTCCCTGCCGGGGCGCGCGCCCAGGTGCGGGAGGCGAGCACGCTTCCCCGTCGCGCTTGGACTGGGAATTGCGGAGCGCGAGCAGAGCTCCGAGTCACGCGTGAGGATGTGGTCCCGGGAGGGTTATGGGTCTGCGGGACGAGTCACTGGAATTGAAGCGATTTGGCCCGCGAACTTGTTAACTGGATCCCGCGCTGCCCTTGTTGGGCCGCGAGAAATAAGTCCTTATTAATAGTTACACGAGTAGGGCCACACCCCTTTATGTGGACAGTCCCACCAGCAAGCGGTCGCTGACCGTTGAGTTTGTGTCTCATTCATTTGCAGGCTGAGGGCGCAGCTCCTGTTATAAATACACATCCCGGGGTGCACAAGAACCCCAAACCCTACCAGTGCCTTCTATTAAATAAGTACCTGTCCAAGGATGCAATGACCCTTCCAGAGCTGCAACGACGGATCTGGGAGGGGTCGCAGTATGCTGTATCCCAGCCCCACCGCCAACAACCTTCTGTTCTGGGGTAGAGGGGGCTTTACTGTGGACCATCTGAAAATACCTGCAGATTTCCCTCTGCGGTTTGGGTGACTTATCAAAGGCAGTAGTAACAGTTGTCACACCGACTTGAGTTCTCTGACATCTAAGAAACCTCTCTACACTTTCCTGAGGGAGAAGCAATGTGTTTAAGATCAAGTGATTAATTTAATTAAAGGTTTAAATTTAGCCTTGGAGCTAATGGGTAACTCTACATTGAAATTCCACTCCATTTCAAGTTCAGGAAAGTAAATTGAGTAATGCAGGGCAAATACACCCTTCCAGAGACATGCAGCCAGCCTGGAGGAGATATGGGCGAGTTCAGGTTACAGTGGCTTAGGCCAGACTTGGCACATGGCCCTTTACATGAACAATTGTTCATTTTTTACTTTATGCCATTTTTAGGCCTTTTGAAAAAGTGGAACCGAGTCTAGAGCAGCCTTTTCGCAGCTAAGTAACCAGCTCCATGTAATTTCATTAGGATTTTTAATTACTCTGTTTAACTTCTTGAAACTCCCAAGTTACTCTATTACAACTAACTTAATTTACTTGACCACTGTTCTGGTTGTGCTGGCAGGCAGTGTTTAAAAAAACCACCTCCAGTGCACATGTAAAAGAAAGACTTTTTGAATCACAAAAGTGATATATATTAATTGCAGAACATTTACAGAATAAGTAAAGAGAAGTAGGGGGGAAAAGCTTCATTAACAATCTCATCTCGTATGGAAATAACTGTTACAATTTTGATTTCTGTCCTGTGTTTATTAAAACAGGTTAAAGCAGTCTGTTTGTCTCTTGTGATCTTTACTTGCTGTGTTTCAATTATCCTCCTTTTAAGAATATTTTTCTATAGCATCATTGTATTTATTTATTTTTATATAGCATCATTTTAATGACTGCACAGCCTATGCCCTACATTGAACATTTAGGATGTTTCCCTTTTGCTGTTATAAAGAGTGATGATAACATCCTCTATTTTTCTAAATCTTGCTACTTATCCAGTATTATTTTCTTAGGTTAAATAGATGCTGGGGCAAGATGATCTGGCCCCGATCATGTTTTTAAGTCTTTCTATCCATAAAAGTTGCTACAATCTGCTTCCTCACTCGTGCCAGCATTGGGTATTAAATTTTTTCATCAATATTCATTTATTTGCCCATTCAGGCTATTTTAAGGGTTAAATATGCAAACTGATATCAAATATTTAGTAATCATCAAACAAGAATTAACTGGTTCTGTGATCTTATGGCAATCAGGAGAGATACAATTTACTGTTCACCTACTATGTGCTGGGCTTCCCTGGTGGCTCAGATGGTTCAGAATCTGCCTGCAATGTGAGAGACCAGGGTTCGATCCCTGGGTCAGGAGGACCCCGGAGAATGGAATGGTTACCTACTCCAGTGTTTTTGCCTGGAGCATCCCTTTGAGAGAGGAGCCGTGTGGGCTATAGTCCATGTGGTCGCAAGGAGTCGGACATGACTGAGTAACTAACACTTGAGGGCCACAGAATATTTCTAATTCTTATGCTTATGACCACACTGCAACGGGGGGGAGGGGAGTTATCATCAATAGTTTACAAATGAGACTCAAAAAATGGCACCCCACTCCAGTACTCTTGCCTGGAAAATCCCATGGACGGAAGAGCCTGGTAGGCTGCAGTCCCTGGGGTCGCTAAGAGTCAGACACGACTGAGCGACTTCACTTTGACTTCTCACTTTCCTGCATTGGAGAAGGAAATGGCAACCCACTCCAGTGTTCTTGCCTGGAGAATCCCAGTGACGGGGGAGCCTGGTGGGCTACTGTCTATGGGGTTGCACAGAGTCGGACACGACTGAAGCGACTTAGCAGCAGCAGCAAGGTCAGTAGCTCTTAAAGAGCCTGGGCCAGGATGCAAATTGTATTCCAAGACCTATGCATATTCTTGCGCCCTCTGCTGGTGAGCACGTTTATAGGGGGATGCTGTCTGCGCATTTAATTTCATATTCTTACTGAAGGTCAACTATAAGGGCACTAAAACAAGCCTTGGAGGAAGGGACCAGGTGTCAAGAGCAAGTCTCTTTAACTTCTCCAAGCCAGTTTCCTCTGGGTTATTTTGAGGTATAAATAAGATTGCTTGAGAAGTGTTTTATAAACTTAAGGTACTTTTTAAATGTCAGTTGTTTATACCATACTCATCTACTTGCTCCCTGAATTTTTCCAAATTCACTTATTTTTCACCTATTTATACATGGATTAAGTATTATTAAGCAACTTTTATGTGCACAGCATCGTCCTGCTACAAAAGGGTTAAAAAGAAGTATAGCTTTTAACCCTTGTACCCTTGACACGGAAGTAGTGAAAACCAAAAGCTCAGGACACAATGAAGTAAGATGGACTCTGATTAAGTGATCAATTGAGCAGTCTGACTGGACTGTCTATACATGTTATCACAGTGTGAACAGGTAGTTTTTATTTGAGGGGAGGCCTCTGGCAAGACCTGGGAAATGGAGAAAGGAAGAAGTTCAGTTCAGGAAGAGAAAATTCTGCAAATTCCTCGTGGACTGCAACCACAAAAAAACTAGAACTTGAAGTCTAATTCTTTCTGGTTTACCAAGGTTTTTTTTTTTTTTTTTAAACTTACTTTCATGTTGCCCCTTCCAAGCACCCATTCTGAAAACTGTAATTGCATGCACAAACTGTTTTGATTGACATATATGAGAGTCAATTAAAAAAGAAAGAAAAAGAGCCTATTAATACAAGTAATCACTTACCCTTTAAAAAAAAAATCCAGCAGACCAAAAAGTCTGAAAATTTGCTTTGAGATGACTATGTTAAGAAAATACATTTCAGATGCTTTCCTGAGGTGTCCTCAGTCTTCCAAAAGGAGGTTGTTTATGCTCATCATGCTATCTACAATTGCAGAATATTTATGATATTGGCATCTAAAAATCAATGAATTCTTTGTATTACTTTGATACTTGAATTATAACAAATTTGATTTTATTTTGTTTGAAATTAACCTTTTTTTTAAAATTACACTGATTATGCATGAATAAGCATGCCAAGTACAAAGAAGGGGCTTCCCCGGGGGCTCACCGGTAAGGAATCCACCTGCAATGCAGGAGATGCAGAAGACGATCCCTTGGTGGGGAAGATCCCCTGGAGGATGGCTATGGCAACCATTCCAGTACTTTTGCCTGGAGAATCCCATGGACAGAGGAGCCTGATGGGCTACAGTCCACGGAGTGGCAAAGAGTTGGACATAACTGAAGCAACTGAGCATGCACACATGTACAAAGAAAGCACTTTTCACATAATTATAACTCCTGAACATGCAAATTACATATGAAGGCTCCCCTAGATTGTGCACAGAACAACGGGACTAGAAGGCTCTGTGTCTCCCAGTATGAAAGCATTATTTTATAGCGTTTGTGTTTGCTCAGATCACTCTCACATCAGAGTGGGATGAATGTGGCCAGATTCTGAGGGAAACATCACCTCTTTGCTGCTGGGAAGATCAGCTGGGCTAATTAGTGGTCCATAGTAACCTTCACTGATAGGTGGGCAAACCACATGAAGAGACAGCTCAGAGCAACTGAAATACAAATGCCTACCAAGCATTTGAAAGAAGAAATGAGTGATGGACATTCTTATTGGAACAACCTTTCTGGAAAGTCATTTGGTAAAGGTATCATGAGCCTTAAAATCGTGCTTGAGAGCTTGGCCTTGGGAGTCACACTGCCTGGGTTAAAGTTGGGGCCCACTATCACAGTTTTGTGGAGAAGGCAATGGCACCCCACTTCAGTACTCTTGCCTGGAGAATCCCGTGGACGGAGAAGCCTGGTAGGCTACAGTCCACGGGGTCGCTAAGAGTCAGACACGACGGACTTCACTTTCACTTTTCACTTTCATGCATTGGAGAAGGCAATGGCAACCCACTCCAGTGTTCTTGCCAGGAGAATCCCAGGGACAGGGGAGCCTGGCAGGCTGCTGTCTGTGAGGCCGCACAGAGTCGGACACGGCTGATGAGACTCAGCAGCAGCAGCAGCAGCACAGGTTTGAGAGCACCGAGTATGCTATGCTTTGTGCTTCAGTTCTGTCACCTGTGACATGGGAATGGTAATATCTGCTTTGCACATCGACAACACTGTTACTAGGATTCAGAGCAGGAATGCTGCAGTTAATGCATGGAAAAGGTGACCACTCAAGAAATGTAGTTACTATAATAATTCTCAGGACCTATTGAGAAACAAGGTCAAACATGTATGCACAAAAATATTCATCACAGCATTGTTTAAAGAAAACTTGGAAAAAGGAAACCCTAAATGTGGGGCAATGGAAAAAGTAAGTAAAAAATGGTTTTCTCAAACAATGGGATATTGTGCTTCTATTTTTTTTTTTAAATTATCTTTACCAAGCTTTCTTAATGACATGAAAAATGTTTTTTTGAAACAATGCTAACACAAACAGAATAAAATAGAAACTAAACGGATCACAATATCTCAACTTTGTGAAAAAATAGAATCGTTTTAAATATTAATATGTGCCTAAAGGGTATATGTGACCAAAGGTTAAATAATTGGCTAAGACTAGTAGGGTTATGGTGATTTTTATTTGCTTCTTTTTGCTTATATAAATAGAAATAAGTATGTGGTCATTATAGATGCTGCTTTCCAATGAATACTTTTTAAAATATTTTTTGAATGCCTGGAAATAAAGCTTGAAAGAAAATATGGTCAAATGTTAACTGGTGGAATTATTGGGGAACTTTTTTCAATTTCTTTAGGGATATTAGGAAGCAACTAGCTTTCTTTGCTACAGATGGGTAGGAGGTGGTTAGCCAGAGAGAAGGAAATTCTTTTAGGAAGGAAACCAAGTATGAATGAAGGTGCTGAGCCAGGGATAAGAAAGGAAAGGACTTTTTGGAACTGGCTGGCAATAAACAGACCTCCCAGAACAGCAGCATTGAAAGGACTGTAGCAGGGATGTCTCTGGTGGTCCATTGGTA
Organism: Neotragus moschatus; assembly: GCA_006410615.1. Classification (NCBI taxonomy): domain Eukaryota; kingdom Metazoa; phylum Chordata; class Mammalia; order Artiodactyla; family Bovidae; genus Neotragus; species Neotragus moschatus. The sequence goes on from SJYA01002877.1 coordinate 271,864, forward strand.
AAGATACTGTGATTCCAGTGTAGCAGGGGCAGGTTCAGACCCTGGTCAGGCAACTAAGATCCCACATGCCTCATGACCAAACAAACAAACAAACAAAACCTGCAGCAGTGAATAATGGGAAATAACACCAAAAAACAGTATTTAGAGCCAGATCATGAGGGATCCATAATCTAAAGGAAGAAATTTGAACCTATGGGTGCTGAAGACCCATAAGTGATTTTTTTTGAACAAGAAGTGACACGTGTTGAGAGCCAAACTGAAGGACTATAAGGACTATTAATTTGGCAAGTGTGCACATGGGATTGAACAGAGAGTCAAGAGTGGAGAGGGTTTTTCCTTCAATCTTCCATTTACGTGTTTATTCACTCAGAGTGCTTTGAGCTCCTGCTTTATGCCTTGCTCTCTGCCAGGCACCGAGTAATGCCAGGTTCCAGGTTTCGAAGAGTTAGCAGTCTGATGAAAAAACTGGTGAGAGAGAGTAAAGGGAACGAGGATGGGTTCCCTTTTAGGTGCAAGCCCCGAGACGGTCATTTCTACTTAATAGTTTGACTGAATTCTCATCAAAGCCCTGCTGTTGATTCTATCGAATATATACAGAAATAGAGGCTCAGACAAGTGAAGCCACTGGATAATTAAGCTGGTCCCTGGATAATTTTTTCCTTAACATCTTAGGGTACAGGTCCATGTCACAGAGAGCGGCTGAATCCTAGGGGTCAGAGAAGCCCCACAGTGAAGGTGGTATTTGAATTTGGATTTTAGTGTACATAGGAGATGGGGCATTTCAGGCCACGCAAAGGCACAAGGACAATAATCTTAGGACTCTGTTATGACAATCTGGGCCCGAGGCAGTAGCGCTTGGAATTGGCAGTGAGAATGGAAAAGAAGGGTCAAGGGCATGAGGCATTGAGGATAAACTGGCTTCCAGATTTCCAACCTGAGGGGCAGCTGTAATTCCTGAAACAGGCAACAATACCCTGGGAAGGGGAGCCCAGATGAGAGCTGAAGATGCTGGCTGCATTCTGGCAGGAGTTCCTGGTCTACACTCTCATACAGGGGCCCAGGGAAAGGTAGGAGGGTCTCATTTTACTAAATCATAACTTAATTAGATAGAATGAGAAGATTCTGTGTTTGCATTGTCACAACCCCCTAATCTGATTACAGATAGGTTTGCAGGGGGAATGCAGAGGACACCGGTCTCTGGAGCCCCTACGCTGGCCATAATCACTCCTCATTGGCCCTTTGAGACACAGTTCAAAGTCAAAACAGGATCCCAGCCCCATTTTGTGATATACCTGAGAGAAGGTGTTAGAAACAAGCCTTTCTAGACCTGGGCTCATTTCAGCCACATTCAAGAATCCCTTTGATCACAGGTGACCGAAACCCAAATCAAAGTGGCTTAAGGAGAATTTATTATATTTATAATATCTAAAGGTATAGGAGGGCTTCCCTGGTGGCTCAGAGGTTAAAGCATCTGCCTCGAATGCGGGAGACCCGGGTTCGATCCCTGGGTCGGGAAGATCCCCTGGAGAAGGAAATGGTAACCCACTCCAGTATTCTTGCCTGGAGAACCCCATGGACAGAGGAGCCTGGCAGGCTACAGTCCACGGGGTCGCAAAGAGTCGGACACGACTGAGCGACTTCACGTCACGTCACATCAAAGGTATAGGACGGTTTCCAGACTTCCCTCGCAGTCCAGTGGTTAAGCCTTCACCTTGCAACTCAGGGGGAGCTGGAAAGGGGTGTGGGTTCAGGCCTTGGTTGGGGAGCTAAGCTCCCACATACCTCTCATCAAACAAACAGGCCATAAAAACAGAGACAATATTGTAAAACATTCAATGAAGACTTTGAAGTGGTTCATATAAAAAAAAGTCTTAAAAAAATAAGGATATATGAAGGACTCAAGGAACACAGAAATAGGAATACAGGTGGGTCCCGGGCACAGAGAGTATATGGATTTGAACACTTGGGAGCCTGCTTTTTCTTGCCCCCTTAACCTTCTTTAGCTCCTGGTTCACATACTCCCTCTGCAGAGTCTGTTCCTTCAGTCCACTGGGTAAGAAATGGACCTTTATAACCTATAGAATCTGGGCCCTCTGGGTTTCCATCTCAAATTTACAAAGGAGGACTGCTTGGCAGAGCTTGTGTGGAGCAGGCCCTGGACTTCTCATCTTGGCTAACAGGCATTCACTCCCAGAGGCAGATGGATGGTCACAGGGGGAGGGGCATTCCCAGAAGAAAGGAAGGGCAGGCCAGGTAAAATAGTAAAGTCTAGCCTACTGGGACACTTTTCTAACTTCTCTAGATCTAATTTCCTTGCTTGGAAAATGGAGATACACACTCTATCTTGGAGGTTACTACTGTAAAGAGTAAAGATGATGGGACTTCCCTGAAGGTCCAGTTGTTTAGAATCCGCCTGCCAATGCTGGGGACATGGGTTCGATCCCCAGTCCAGGAAGATTCCACATGCTGTGGAGCAACTAAACCCATGCCCCACAACTACTGAGCCTGTGCACCTGAAGCCTGTGTTCCGATGCAACAAGAGAAGTCACCATAAGGAGAAGCCCTCACACCACAAAGAAGAGCAGGCCCCACTCACCACAACTAGAGAAAGCCCTGGGCAGCAAGGAAGGCCTAGCAAAGCAAAAAAAGAGAAAATTTTAAGAGAGTAAAGAAGATGAAAAGGCTTTTCTGGTGGCTCAGATAGTAAAGAATTCCACACCTCCCACCCCCCCACACACACCATGCAAGAGACCCGGGTTCGATCCCTGGGTCAGGAAGATCCCTTGGAGAAGGAGGGAACGGCTACTCACTCTAGTATTCTTGCCTGGGATATCCTAGGGACAGAGGAGCTTGGTGGGCTACAATTCATGGAGATACAAAGAGTCAGACACAATTTAGGGACTAACACTTTCACTTTCAGAGAGGATGAAAAGATACTGCTGGTACTCACTCTTCCCACCAAGTGCTTCTACAGGCAAAAAAGAGATTAGGCCTTTCCTGGTGATTCAGTGGTTAAGACTTGGTGCTTCCACTTTAAGGATGCAGGTTCAATCCCTGGTGGGGGTACTAAGATCACACATGCTGCACCATGATGTCAAAAAATAAAATAAATTAAAAAGTTAGAAAAGAGAAAACTGACAACTTGAGGGGTCTGTTGGTGAAGCTGAAAGTAGAACATTTATTTGAGGTCTTTTTAGCATAAAAATGTGTGAGCTAGGGGAATTTAGCATATGATAACTGACATCTCAAATTAGTAAAGATAAATTATTTAGCCAGTGATGCCAAGATTGACTGGGTTGCCAGTTGGGAAAAAAAAAAAGTAGATCCCTCACAGTTTATACCAGGTTAAATTCCCAATGGAAGAAAGATTTAAATGCAAAAAAATTGAAATCATGTAAGTAGTTAGGAAAAGTGCCAAAGACCTTAGCAGAAGAGCTCAGAACCTGTACTCATGGTTTGCCTTGTTCAACACTGAAACTCCAACCCCTAAAGCAGTGCTTGGAACAGTGTCAGAACTTAATAAATTTTTTTTGTGAAAAGAATTAATGAGAGAATATTTTAAAAATCAGCTCAGATAGGGGAGAAGCCCTTGTAAATATGACATACAACCCAAGAGCAATGAAAGCAAAGGTAAATTGGGACTTCCTTGGTGGTCCAGTGATTTAGACTCTGTGCTGCCAATGCAGGGGGTACAGATTCAATCCCTGGTAGAGGAACTATTATAGAATACCACATGCCATATGGCTTGGCAAAGATTATTTTTAAAAGATTTTAAAAATAATAAAAACGAAATGGGCAGGGAATTCCCCGATGGTCCAGTGGTTAGGACTTGATGCTCTCATTTTGGTGGCCTGGGATCAGTCTCTGGCCTAGAAACTAAGGTTCCACAAGTGGCACATGTGGGGGCGGGGCAGAGGAACCAGGCTAATCAAAAGACAACATACTGGAGGAAAATATTTGCAAATTCACTTTGCAAAAGGCACCCTTCTTTAATATGTAAAGAAATCTTAAATGTCAATTAAAGAAAAGCCAACAATCCAGGAGAAACATGGGCAAACGGTATGAAGAAATAGCTCTCAGAATAAGAAATACAAGTGGGTCTTGCACATTCAGAAAATAAAAGGATACTCCTCCTTTTGCATAATTAAAAAAAAAAAGAGAAAGAAAACTCTAACGGGATACAAGTTTCACCAATCAGATTGCCCAAGGTCAGAAAGGTTGAAAGCACATTGTCTGTTGGGCCTTGGTTAAGAGATTGGAAACAGATACTCTGATGAAGTGTAGGCTGGGAGCACTCTTCAGAGAGCACGTGGACCATGCACTCTGCTCTGTGACCTACTTCCAGGAGTCTACCCTATAGATATACTAACACATGTACAGATGAAGAATACTCAGGATTATATTTGTTGGAATGTTCCTTGTAATAGGAAACTATTGGAAAAAACCGTCACAGGGCTGGTTAACAAATTTTGGTACACCCACATAATCAAAAACTGTGCAGCTGTTGAAAGAATGAAATAACTCTTTATGAATATTTATGAAAAAGTCTCCAAGATGTAATGTCATCTGAAAAAAAGAAAGCTGCAGGGGCAATGCGTATTTTATACTCCTTATACTAAATAACAAATAACAACTCACATACATACTTACTTGTACTGTGTAGAGATGATTTCTTGGAGAAGTCCCAAGAATATGGGAATGGTGGTTGCTTCCCGGGAATGAAGCCAGGTGGTTGGAGAACAGAGGGGTAACTTCATTCTCAGCTCTTTGATACCTTTTGAATTTTGCTTCACGGACATGTATTATCTCTTCAAATAGTAAATTAAGAACAATGTGGGTTAATTGAGCATTCTGCCCCACGTATATCCACAATTGATTTAATGTGAAAAGGTTTTAGCTGACTTAGGTTATGCTAATGAACTCCCCTTCCCAAATCTCTGAAATTAAAATTCAGGAAAAGACACAGCACATTTATCCTGGGACTTGGTCTGCTGGGCACAACAGCAGTGGCCCCTTTCGGAAGAGAACAGAACTTTGCAGGGTGTTTGGCACTGCACGAAGCTGCCCTACAAATGTGAGTTCCTGTCTGTGGGAAAGGAAATGCTCTGGGAGAGGAGCTGGAGGGAAACTCCGCTCCCCTGGCAAGGACAACAGGCTGATGAACGCTGGTGCTGGGAGCAGTGCCTTGGGAGACCAGGAAATCCAAGGTCATATAGGGTCCGCATTCTTCAACCTAGCACAGTTCCCTGCACACAGTAAACACTCAAAAAAAAAAAAAAAAAAAAAAATTCGCATTTCCGGAGTGAATGAAAGTACCAAGAGTTACCGGGGGTCTTGCCTAAGGGTGGTGTCAAATGCTGTTGGAAAGCTTTGGGGAAGTCCCATAAATAAATGACATTTAGCCTGGGGCTTTAAGGAGGAATCCCCCAGACTTCCCTGGCAGTCCAGGGCTTAAGGCTCTGTGCTTGCAATGCAAGGGGCATGAGTTCTATCCCTGGCTGGGGAACTAAGGTAGACCAGAAATTTAAAAACAAAACAAAACACCTGGCGGACAAGGGGGATAAGACGGGATTTTAGGCAGAGAGAACAACTTACCTTTGGACAGAAGAGTGGAGGGCGAGGAGCTCATAGAACACCTATCTGTCCTGCTTAGCGGGCTCACTGCTGTCTGACTCTTAGCCACCCCATGGACTATAGCTCACCAAGCTCCTCTGTTCGTGGGATTTCCCAAAGCAAGAACTCTGCAGTGGGTTGACATTTCCGTCTCCAGGAGATCTTCCCAACCCAAGGATAGAACCCGAGTCTCCTGCATTGGCAGACAGATTCTTTAGCGCTGAGCCACCAGGGGAGGCCCCTTGTCCTGTTTGGAGCAACCATCATGTGGTCAGTTAGCTCTAGGGGCATTGCGTATGTTGGCAGCTACCTGACAAAGTGAGCTCAAAAAGGTCCAAAACTGACAGACGGGAAAGAGAACAACCAGGTCGCATTCACTTGAACACAGAGGAGGCTTCAGGAAGGGAGGACCTCACTTGGAATCCATCCCCACCTCAAAGGCTAACTGTGAGATGTGGGCGGAGCTGAGCTCTCAGCCTATCAGATCCAGTTCCTCCTTGGTAAACCGCCCCCTTCTTTATAAATATTATCTCTGAGAGCCACAGATAATGGAGGGCCACGATCCGTAAATGGTTTCAAAATCCTAAATTGGTTTTTAAAATTTTGTCAACAAAACCCACCCTGAGCTGATCTGAAGCTACTCATAGACTTAATTATCTCACTCCATGTGTCCGTATATACGTTCTGCTGTGGCAATACGCGTGATTGATTACAGGATGCTATTCTAGACATTGCTGAGGGGTTCTATAACGTATCCTAGGTGCACCTTGCTGCTTTTCTAAAATTTGGAAAATTGCGAGTTCTGAAACATATTAAGCCCCAAGAGTTTTGCCAGGATTTGTGATCTAAAAGACCAATACAGGTAATGTCTAAAATAAAAATAGTATAATGCCCTGGGTGTAAAAGAAGAAGAAATCAAAGAATAGAAATGTATAAAAATAGAATGCATATTTCATTATGTAAATGCTAGGGCAGGAGTACACCAGAAGACTTAACACAAACTGGGGAGAGTGGTAGACACCCCTCCTATGGGGTGGCTGCTGCTGCTGCTAAGTTGCTTCAGTTGTGTCCGACTCTGTGTGACCCCATAGACGGCAGCCCACAAGGCTCCTCTGTCTCAGGGATTCTCCAGGCAAGAGTACTGGAGTGGGTTGCCATTTCCTTCTTTGCTTATGAGGTGGGGGTGGCCCCTAGAGAGGACTTTTTTTTTTTTTTAAATAATAACTTGTTTGTGTGCTTTTATTATTTATCCATTTATTTATTTGGCCATGCCAGGTCTTAGTTGTGGCATGCAGACTCTTTAATTGAAGCATGTGGGATCTAGTTCCCTGACCCAGGCCCCCTGCATTGGGAGTGCAAAGTTTGAGCCACTAGACCACTAGAGAAGTCCCAAAGTAGACTTTTGAAGGTGGCAATTCAAATGAAACTGATAAAGTTGTATATACTTTTTTGCAACTCAAATACTAGGAGTGACATAGCTGTAATTTTCCAAAATGGTGAGTGCTGCTACTGCTGTCACATCAGTTGTGTCCGACTCTGTGTGACCCCATAGATGGCAGCCCACCAGGCTCCCCCGTCCCTGGGATTCTCCAGGCAAGAACACTGGAGTGGGTTGCCAGTTCCTTCTCCAATGCATGAAAGTGAAAAGTGAAAGTGAAGTCGCTCAGTCATGTCTGACTTAGCGACCCCATGGACTGCAGCCTACCAGGCTCCTCCATCCATGGGATTCTCTGGGCAAGAACACTGAAGTGGGTTGCCATTTCCTTCTCCAATGCATGAAAGTGAAAAGTGAAAGTGAAGTCACTCAGTTGTATCCAACTCTTTGCGACCCCATGGACTGCAGCCTACCAGGCTCCTCCTTTCATGGGAGTTTCCAGGCAAGAGTACTGGAGTGGGGTGCCATTGCCTTCTCCAAAATGGTGAGTAGCTGTAGGTAAAGTTCTGATACAAAAAAAAAAAAATAGTCTCCCTCAATCTACTCAATAGCTGCATTCCTGGAAAATCTAGTGTATATAAAAACCATGCAAAATTACTTTCTGTTCCTTTGTAAAACATAGCTAGGTTTTAGGCCCAGATGATTATAATGAGGTTTTTTTAGGAAGTGATTCAGGGTGCAGGACGAGCCTTTGTCCTGGGCGACTGCCTCACACACGGCCGGTGCCTTTCATCCCTGGCCCCACATGTTAAATGCCAGTAGTTTTCCTCATTCAGATCATTACGACAACTAGACATGCCCCTCCCATTTCTAAAACCCTTAGGATGGTAACCTCGAGGGGGAACAATGCTCATCTGCAGCCACCCTCAGAACCACCAAGTGGAGAGCAAGGTTTGATGGATGAGCAATGGAGTCCCAGGGCACACATAGTCCAGCTGAGGAATCCTGCAATCGGGTCTGGACTGAGCAGTTTGGAATTGAAGAACATTGATTTTCCCAGAAATGAAGGCTCAGGAAACACATAGGCAGTGAATACCTAAGTTCCTCATTAGGGGTGCCAGCATGGCACTGTGGCTCTCCAATTGATGGCTGAACTGCAGGAGGTTTTGGCCTCTGGCATCACTCTCCCCTGCCCCCTCCACCCCTATCAGTGAGGTGGCACCTTCTCCAAGGGCCAGTGGGCCATGTGGTATTTGGCTGATCTGCCCAGGTTGGGGGATGTCAAGTAGTCATGGCTGCTCACCTTCCTGTAAAACTCATTCTCCAAGTCTCAATATATCGTAAGGGTGAGGAGTTAAACACAGCAGTCTGTTCACCGTAGCCAAAAGGCAGAGGCAAACTGAGTGTCCTTCCATGGATGAATGGGCCCCAAAATGTGGTCCATACATACAGTGGAATATTAGTCTTAGGAAGGAAGGAGACTCTGGCACATGCTACAACGTGTGAATGAAATTTGAAGACATCATGCTAAGTGAAACAAGCCAGTCACAAAAAGACAGATACCATTGGATGCCGGGCTCTAGAGCAGTCAAATTCAGAGAGACAGGCAGTGGAATGGTGGTTGCCAGAGGCTGGGGAGAAGGGAATGGGGAGTTATTGGTGAATGGGGACAGAGTTTCAGTTTTGCAAGATAAAGAGAGCGCTAGAGATGGACGGTGNGCCAGTCACAAAAAGACAGATACCATTGGATGCCGGGCTCTAGAGCAGTCAAATTCAGAGAGACAGGCAGTGGAATGGTGGTTGCCAGAGGCTGGGGAGAAGGGAATGGGGAGTTATTGGTGAATGGGGACAGAGTTTCAGTTTTGCAAGATAAAGAGAGCGCTAGAGATGGACGGTGGCCAGGACTGCACAACACCGGGAAAGGTACTTAATGCCATTGTACTGCACTCTGCTGTACTTAAGGCCACTTAAGAATGGCTAAGATGGTAGATTTCATGTCAAGTGTATTTTAGCACAAAAAGAAATTTAAAAACGGAATGAAGGCACTGATGGAAAGACTGGGAAGCAAGTATGAACTCTGCTATTGACCAGGTTGTTGTGGATCTTGGCCAGGTTAACCTCTCTGGGTGTTAGTCTCTGTATCTATGAAACAGGGATAGCAATGAACTCTTCTTGGGGTGGGAGTGCATTACCAGATTCACCCAGGATCGTGTGTGTGTAAGCCACAGGGCACACTGTCTACACTCAGGAAACATGGTTGTTATTATGCATGCATGTTTCACTTACTGCTACTGAAAGCAATCTTTTTCCCTCAGACACTCCCATAGAAGCATTTGGGGTATCCAGCCCAACAGCAAGGTTAGATGGACGTTAACAAAAAAGAATGACTGGGGGCCCAGGGAAGTGTGAGTATAAGCTTCCTGGGTCTTCCTGCCTGGGGATCGGCATCCTTCTCACCCACAGTGAACCATCCTCAGAAGTGTTTTAGGCAACTTCACTGTATCTAGAGAAAGCCCTTCTTAACCAAACCCCCCTTCCAGAAGGACCCATCTCCTTAAGTATAAAACCTTCACTATTCCCATTTAGACTCTCAAGGAGAATTGATAATTGTTGACAGCAGCAAGTGTTCATTTTCTTTTGTTTTCCTTAAACAATAATTTGATTGGAAAAATGCTTTCTGGTGCAGTAATTAATGATTGGCTGGAGCTGATAACACCAGCGGTAAAAGCAAATGGCACTTAACCCAGCTAGTCATTAGCTACCAGGAAAAATGTTAGACCTGGAGGGTAATTTGTGCTGGTACAAACTCTAAGATTAGTAGGAAGAGAGAGGGGGGAAAAAAAAAACAAACCAAACCCTCAGCAATTTCTTTTTGTGAAATGAAAAGTTTAAAAATGGAGCGTTTTGTTGCCATAGACACCATTCCTGGCTCTGAGCTGTCCTCCACGCCTGAATCCAGCCACACAGCAATTAGACACAGTTTTCAGCAGGGCAGCAGAGCCTCCCAAGTACCTATAATGAATATCTGCAGCTCCAGGCTTCCGCGGAAATCCTCAAGCCTTCACTTGTCACCCTAATTTCCTTGGGAAGTGTTTCTAATTACACATTTCTTGCTGCCTGCTCCAGGTCAAGTCTTCCTGTGTGCAACAGACGAATTACATAAAACCTCAAAACTGTGAGGGGGGACCCTGGAGTGGTCCAAGCTGCTCTGTAGTTATATTTTAACTTAGTAGTTAAGCATTACTGGGTTTAACAGGGCATCATTTGCATGAGCGAAAATAACGTTTAAGGAACAGCACGTGCCTTGCTCTTTATAAATCTCTGTAGAGGTCAGACCCATTTCAGCAAGACATTTATATAGTAACAGAATCTCCATCACCAACACATGGTCTGTTTCTTTGAAGTGCTATAGCAGGGTCCGTGTGAAGAGGAACTTCATTCTTTTGTATTATCTCCTGGGACTGCCACTTAGGGGACTCCTGGCAGTTTAGTTTCCTAGAAGTGGACTCTTAGTTTTGGTAGTTCTCCGAGATGTCAATCTCCGCCAACTATTCTTAGAGAAAATTGAAGTCAAATTAAATCTCAATCCAGATGCTACTGTATGGATGGTAAATTTTCTTTGGATTTGAATAAATTGGAGGATATTCTAGCTCTTGAAGAAGAGGCAAAAATAGGTTTTCTAAAAGGGTGGGTTTGTTTGGCCTGGGGGTTTCCCTCCTTACAGGGGAGCTCTAAGTTCCACTAGCCTCTCTAACTTGCCTTGTGTCATGAAAGATTAAGAGTACTGAGTCAATGCTCACAGGTAGGGACCCTCTGATCACCTTGGTAGGGCTGAGGAGTTGAGCTCAGCAGAGCCCCCAGGCAGTATCCCTTTGGGGAGGGCTGGTCCTGGCCCCGGCTTGCAACTGATGCTGATGCAAGAACATTCTCTGACCCTGGTCCCTAAGGAGTCTCAGCAGAAAGTGGCAGCTGCTGCAAGATATGGCATTTGCTCCAGGCTTGCTTCTGCCCACTGGCTCCTCCTCCCAGTCTCTAAGTGGTGATACCTAGGGCTCAATCCAGGACCTCTTTTCTCTGCCTATGCTCAATTCCTAAGTGACTCCCTCCAGTGACAAGGCCCTAAATTAATACTGTCTGTAGAAGATTGTGTTTTCCAGAGTTGGCCCCAACAATGATGTCTCCACCCTCTATGCTCATCTACAATGTGGTCTTCACACTCTTTCCTTGGAGAGAAGGGATCTATATTGACCACCCTCTCATCCCACCTTGAATCCTGGCAGGCTCTAACTCTCTGGTAGCCCAGAGAATGAGGCGGGAATGATTTCCGAGGCTAAGTTAGGAAATATCTTGTTTACTGATAGTCTTACCTTTTGAAGCCCTGAGCTGCCATGTAAGTAGTCCAACTACCCCAAGACTGCCATGGTACACGGAGCTCAAGCCACATGGAGAAGCCACATTAAGTGTTCCAATTGACAGCCTCTGCTGAGGTCCCAGTGATTAGCCAGAGTCAACTGTCAGATTTATAAATGAGGACATTTCCAGGTGGTTCCAGCCCCAGCTATCATGTTGCTCCCAACCCTTGAGTCTTCCAACTGTAAAGTAGGAACTAAACTTTCCTGCTATATGCTGCCTCTGAATTTCTAACCCCCAAATTGATGGGTAGATGAAATAGATTTTTAAGCTATGTTTTGGGATCATTTCTTTTTTAAAAAAATATTCATTTATTTGGCTGCCCTGGGTCTTAGTTGCAGCATGTGGGATCTAGTTCTCTGAGCAGAGATTGAACCTGTGCCCCCTGCAGTGTAAGCATGGTGTCCTAACCACTGGAACTCTTTAAAATCTTACTTCTCTTTAATCCCTCAAGTATATTTATATATATTCCTGAGAATATATGGAGTTGCCCAACTCTCTCTATATATACATGGAGTCCAGTGACTATAAATTTCTCAAGGAACAGGATTTTTTTCTTTGATTCATCACTGTTGCTTTTCTGCCCTGGTCTTTGCACTGTTCATGTGTGTTCATTATACCGTGTGTGCTGGTGGAATTCACGAAGAAGCAATTGTGTCCAGTGTGTGTTTTACCTATATTTAATAACCCTGGAATGTAGTAGCTGCTCAGTTAATACATGTGCTTAGTGACTGGATCATGATCTACTAACTGCAGGACATGTAAGGGAGAAGTATGCCTAAGAGCTGGTCTTGGCCTTCAGCTACTGTTTATGCCTTGCCCAACAATGAAAGAGCTATCACAAGGCAGTATGTGATTATGATTTGTTGACAAAAGTTTGTGGGATGTAGAGAAAGCTTTTCTAAGCCTATATAGCCAAAGTCATAAAATATAAAGGAGAACACTGTACTGCATAAAAATGAAACACTTCTGCTCATTAAAAAAAATCATAAATATGTTTTTAAGGCAAATGGAAAGCCAGGAAAAACTTGTCAATATATTAGCAGAGATATAAAATATTTTTAATATTTCAAGAGACATTCTATGTCAAAAAGAAAAAGATGAATAGTTTTCAGTTAGGGAAACAATATAAACACTCAAAACAAACAAAAAATATAAATAGTGAACAAAAGGGAAAAAACTTTCAACCTCATTAGCAATCATAGAAATTCATAGTAAAACCACACTAAAATAACAAGTTTCTTTTATCAAATTGGCAAAGTATTTTCCTTAAAATAATCTGCAATGTTTGGTAAGATTAGGAAGGCTGAAAATTAATGTTTAAAGTTGCATGTCAAAAACCTTTCAAATGGGCGTGCATTTGAACATCCAGCATTTCAACATCCCCAAATTTATGCCTAAGAATTTATTGCTGAAGTTTGCCAAGATCTGTACACAAGATACTTCATGAAGTACTGATCTTAATAGCAGAAAATTGGGATTAATTATTGGGATTTAATTGGTTAAATAAATCATAACACCACTCTGTAATATAACATTATATAATCATCTCAAGTGCTGATCTGAAATAATATTTAGTGAAGTGGGAACATATTCGTGTTATACAGTTAAAGATTCAATGCATCAAGCAAATGTAGAGTCATGTTCTTTTTCATCATATATATATTTCCATCATCAAAAAGATGCATAGAAGAAGCCTAGAAAGATTTACACCAAAATTTTTAGGATTCTGTGATTTTATTTTTTCTTACCTTTTTTTGCGTTTTTAAGTTTTCTACACTAATGCTCTTTTATATTCAGGAAAAAAAAATACCATTATTTCTTTTAAGCTGTATAGAAGGTGGAAACACCAGTTCTGACTGCTTCCTTTGAAAATCTCTCAAGGAGCCAAGGGCACACATTTATAAGAGCCCATTCTGTCCTGAGGATAGAGTGGATGTGGGAGGAATTTGAGTGAATGTTTTGTGCTTGCAGCTCAACCTGTAGCAAATCTTTAGGACTGTGGGAATAGATGCTTTGTGTTCTGTAGAGCTGACGGATGTATGTCAGGCTTCTTTTCTGTCTCCGTCAAGTGAAAAGGTCTGTGAACGGAGGGCTTCATTAGTCCCAATGCACCTCCAACCCCATCAGGAGCTTTTCAGTTTCATGGGCAAGTGATCTGATTTTTTTTCTTTTTTTTTTTTTGGCTCCTGATAGAAATAAAGAATTGATACAATTAGTTGTGTGTACTGCACTTGAGGGTGGAGCTGCAGTGAATTCCAACATTCTGCAGCAAAGTAAAAATGAGATGGATGTGAGAAGTGAGACAGTCACAGGGAAGCAAAGATGACTGATTTTCTCCTTCATCTGGCCCTTAGTTTTACAAGGATACACAAAAATTATACAAAGAAGTCTGATGGGAATAGTCTCTAAAACTAAAAAGTAACATCACCTGTGGTTCAGCCTTCATGAATTCCTCTGACTGTATTTCCAAATGCAAATCCCTGTATGTAAAACCTATATAAAACCTCCCTGTATAAGACCATCCCTTTTCACTTTGGGGACCACTAAAACAAGTGACTATTATAGGACAGAAAAAAGGAAAAGGTTTTTAAAATATATGTGTTTAGATGCTCACATCAAATGTGATCAATTCACAATGCAGAGTACCACCTGCGTATAGATACAAACAAAAGCATTTCCTTTGCTCCAAGGGATCTTTTCTCCATTTTATTATTGCTAGTATAAAAGATCCCTGGATTGGGAAGATCTCCTAGAGGAGGAAATAGCAACCCGCTCCAGTATTCTTGTCTGCAAAATTCCACGAACAGAGGAGCAGTCTATGGGGCCACAAAGAGTCAGACACAACCGAGCGACTGAGCACACTATAAAAGTTCAGGAAATGTCTTAAAATGCGGTGAGTGGCTTTGCTGACATTTTATGAGATTTCTTTTGGCTTCAGGAAACGTTAAATGACTTTGTACAGATGTTTCTAGAAGGTTTATGGCTTTTCTTCGAAGTTTCCAGAGAGTGGTCAGCTCCACATAACACCTCATGGGACCCAAGCCATGACAATGAAAGTCAAAGGAGGCTTTCTCTCAACCTTCTTTGGGCTTGAAAACTGGAAACACCACGAAAAACAATAAATTCAGTGACAAATCAGACTGGTGTCTTCCCTGTGCCAGCAGCCACACCCACAAGCTGTCATGGTGTGGTGTGTTAGAGCCTTTGACCTGCTGGAGTTTATAGTTGGGGGTGAGGATGGAGCCAGGGAGGGGACATTTCATTTTAATAGGCTTCTGGGTGTTTCCATTCTTATTTCATTCTTGGGTGAGCAGAAGGAAATGGTTTTCAACAACCTCTGTGATAAAACTATTTGCTTATTCAACTCAGCTCTAAAAATGCTAAAGGACAATTTAATGGTCACACAAAGTCCCCCAACTACCTCTCTCTAAATATAGCTCACATAAAGGAGGCAAGAATCTCTCTCCTGCTTTCCTCTACACTCTCCCCGAGTTCCCCGCAGCCTGGCCTACCCTGGCTCTTTTCTTCTCTCTCCTTTTTCTCATCATTTTCCAATGGATTTTTTCTTCTCTCTGCTCTTCCCCTATAAATCAAATCAGCCTACCTTGGCCTTTCTCAATTTCCTTCTTTAGCCTAACACCACACACAAAGCCTGGCATCTACCAGGAAAGATAAAATTCTCTTACTGGGTGTGGTAACTCCAAGTATTAGATATGGTTAACTCACCCGACAGATGAGAAACCTAGAGATAGAGAGGGAAGATAACTTAGCCAAATTCACACAGCTCACAAGCAGCAGAACCAGTCTTCAAAATTCCTCATTCCAGGGACTGCCTGGTGGTCCAGTGGCTGAGACTCTGTGTTCCCAAAGCAGGGGACTGAGTTCAATCCCTAGTCTGGGAACTAGATCCTACATGTGGCAACTAAGAGTTCACATGTCACAACAAATGATCCTGCTTGCCACAACTAAGATGCAGTACAAGAAAAGAAAAACTATCAGTTCAGTTCAGTCACTCAGTCATAGCTAACTCTTTGTGAGCCCATGGACTGCAGCACACCAGTCTTCCCTATCTATCACCAACTTCCGGAACTTGCTCAAACTCATGTCCATAGAGTCAATGGTGCCATCCAACCATCTCATCCTCTGTCACTCCCTTCTCCTCCTGCCTTCAATCTTTCCCAGCATCAGGGTCTTTTCAAATGAGTCAGTTCTTCACATAAGGTGGCCTAAGTATTAGAGCTTCAGCTTCAGCATCAGTCCTTCCAATGAATATTCAGGACTGATTTCCTTTAGGATTGACTGGTTTGATCTCCTTGCAGTCCAAGGGTCTCTCAAGAGTCTTCTCCAACACCACAGCTCAAAAGCATCAATTCAGGGCTCAGCCTTCTTTATAGTCCAACTCTCACATCCATACATGACTAATGGGAAAGCCATAGCTTTGATTAGACAGACCTTTGTTAGCAAAGTAATCTCTGCTTTTTAATATGCTATCTAGCTTGGTCATAGCTTTTCTTCCAAGGAGCAAGTGTCTTTTAATTTCATGGCTGCAGTCACCATCTATAGTGATTTTGGCTTCCAAGAACATAAAGTCTATCACTGTTTCCATTGTTTCCTCATTTATTTGCCATGAAGTGATGGGACTGGATGCCATGATCTTACTTTTTGAATGTTGAGTTTTAAGCCAGCTTTTTCACTCTCCTCTTTCACTTTTGTCAAGAGGCTCTTTAGTTCTTCTTTACTTTCTGCCATAAGGGTGGCGTCATCTGCATATAAAGTTACTGATATTTCTCCTGGCAATCTTGATTCCAGCTTGTGCTTCATCCAGGCCAGCATTTCACATGATGTACTCTGTATAGAAGTTAAGTAAACAGGGTGGCAATATACAGCCTTGATGTACTGCTTTCCCAGTTTGGAACCAGTCTGTTGTTCCATGTCAGTTCTAACTGTTGCTTCTTGACCTGCATACAGATTTCTCAGGAGGCAGGTCAGGTGGCCTAGTATTCCCATCTCTTGAAGAATTTTCCACAGTTTGCTGTGATCTACATAGTCAAAAGCTTTGGCATAGTCAATAAAGCAGAAGTGGATGTTTTTCTGGAACTCTCTTGCTTTTTCCATGATCCAGCAGATGTTGGCAATTTGATCTCTGGTTCCTCTGCCTTTTCTAAATCCAACTTGAACATCTGGAAGTTCACGGTTCACGTACTTTTGAAGCCTGGCTTGGAGAATTTGAGCATTACTTTGCTAGCGTGTGAGATGAGTGCAGTTGTGCAGTAGCTTGAACATTCTTTGGCATTGCCCTTCTTTGGGACTGGAATGAAAACTGATCTTTTCCTGTTCTGTGGCTACTGCTGAGTTTTCCAAATTTGCTGGCATATTGAGTGCAGCACTTTCATAATATCATCTTTTAGGACTTGAAATAGCTCAACTGGAATTCCACCACCTCTACTATCTTTGTTTTCAGTGATGCTTCCTAAGACCCACTTGACTTCGCATTCCAGGATGTCTGGCTCTAGGTGAGTGATCACACCATTGTGATTATCTGAGAGTCATGAAGATGTTTTTTGTATAGTTCTTCTGTGTGTTCTTGCCACCTCTTCTTAATATCTGCTTCTGTTAGGTCCACACCATTTCTGTTCTTTTTTGTGCCCGTCTTTGCATGAAATGTTCCCTTGGTATCTGTAATTTTCTTGAAGAGATCTCTAGTCTTTCCCATTCTATTGTTTTTCTCTATTTCTTTGCATTGATCACTGATGAAGGATTTCTTGTCTCTCTTTGCTATTCTTTGGAACTCTGCATTCAAATGGGTATATCTTTCCTTTTCTCCATTGCCTTTAGCTTCTCTTCTCATAGAAAAACTATGACCCGGTGCAAATTAAAAAAAAAAAAAATTCTTCATTCCAATGCTTGGACTGTTTCCAAGGTGCAAGGGGAGGCCTTCAGGGAGGGCTCTAGGGGGTGGGGGTGGTGAGAGACAGAACTAAGTCATATTTATCGACAGCCACATCCTCTCAGCTTTGCCAGGCGGCTTCTGTGATCTGGACAGGAAACAGCTCTCTCCCAGGAAGCTCCCTGTGGTGTTTGTCTCAGGCAACACAGACACTGTGGAAAAAAGCACTTTTTTTGTTCTCAGAGGTCTGTATCTGCCTAGTTCCAGGGGGACACTCACACTGTTTTCCCATGAATGGTGCCCCCTAGAGTTGTGTGAGGGCTCAGCCTTGTCTCCACGATCACTTTATTTCTTATGGTGCTTTTTTGGGAGATCTTTAGAGGAGGACTGTGACATGTGCTCTTGGAATGTTTTCAGCCCTGCTGAGGTTCAAAGCCCACATCTGTTCTGGGGTCTTTATGTTTTACATTTTTGTTAATTTTTGGCAGCATTATGTAGCATGCGGGATCTTTGTTCACCAACCAGGGATTGAACCTGTGCCCCCTGCAGTGGAATCTCAGAGTCTTAACCACTGGACTGCCAGAGAAGTCCCACGTTCTGGGGTCTTTTGCTTCTGGATCTCCCCAGTTCTCTCTGACACTTTGGGCAGGGACCAATAACCTAAGCTTAAAACTCACGTTATCTTAAGAACCTAGAGGCAACCCCTCCTGTAGCAGGAAGTATTTCAAAGGCTCTGAGAAAAACAAATCCCGAAGTGTATGTGTGAATATATGACCAGATTGTCTAGAGGTTACTGTTGTATAAAATTCAGAAATGACCACTTTCATGTGAGAATCTGTGAGTAATTTTGGTGAATGTTGGAAGTGGGGCTGGGAAGAGCAGGAAGGGAGGAGACTTCAAAGTTTCTGTAGAAATAATTTGAGGGAGGGGGCATCTTCTCTCCTTTTGTCCCTCTTAGGTATGTGTCCTGACTTTGCTGGCCCCATGAGAGTCTAAACGCCACTTTCCTGGGGCTGAAGGGCCATGGGAGTTTTCTAGTTGAACAGCTCAGCTTGGGAGCTGGTGACCAATGGGAAGACCAGTGCCAGTGAAAAAATCGGACTTAATCTGTAGATGAAGGGTGGCTTTAAATGAGCGAAACTCCCTGTATTTGGGGTCTGAATAAGCCTGGGCATCCTAACCATTTTCAGTACCCATTTTTGATCTGCTTTTAACATGATGACCGATCAAGAGACAATTGACTCACAAGAAGGGAAGTTGAAGGAGGTTTCTAGAAACCATTTCTCAGGGCCAACTTTCATCTGCCAGCCAGCTTTCCAAATGAGATTAGAAGTATTGAAGCAAGAAGAAGGGAATTACGGGTTTTGTTCCTGTGTGAGTGTGTGAGTGTGTGTGTGTGTGTGTGTGTAAGTTGCTTCAGTCATGTCCGACTCTTTGCGACCCCATGGGGTGTAGCATACCAGGCTCCTCTGCCCATGGGATTCTTCAGGCAAGAATTCTTGAGTAGGTTGCCATGCACTCCTCCAGGGGATCTTCCTGACCCAGGGGTCAAACCCAAGTCTCTATGTCTCTTACCTGGCAGGCAGGTTCTTGACCAGTAGAACCACCTGGGAAGCCCTATAAACCTGTGGGGTCTGCACTAATTCAGTGTGGTTAGTGTCAGAACTGAATGGAATGGAATTGTAGGACACCGAGTTGGTGCGAGAAGAGCTGGAAAATTGGTTGGTGCAGAGTTAAGTGAAATAAACCTCATTTAGTATCAGATGAGGTATGAATGGAAACTGTACACCTCATTACAAGTGTTCTCTCTTTTTTTGACAAATATCATATGATATTGCTTACATGTGGAATCTAAAAAACAGACAACAAATGAACTTACCTAAAAAACACAAATAGAGTTACAGATGTAAAAAATAAACTTATGGTTAACAGGGATAAGAGGGGGAGGAATAAATTGGGAGATTGGGATTGACATATACATAGTACTGTATATAATACAGATGACTAATAAAGACCTAGTGTGTAGCCCAGGGATCTCTACTCAGTACTCTGTAATGGCCTATAGGGGAAAGAATCTTAAAAAGAGTGACTATATGTATATGTGTAACAGATTCACTTTGCTATCCACCTGAAACTAACACAACATTGTAAATCAACTGTATTCCAGTAACAATTTCTTTAAAAAAGTTTAACAGGAGCCCTTTTTTGAGGACTGAAAATTCTGGAACCTTGAAGCAATAAGCACTGCGGTTTTGAATAAAGCAGGTGGGGACAATTATTAGCCTTTTGGCTCTTTCTGTTCTTTTACTCTTGGACAAGCAGATAAAGGAAGATGGTTTTAAACAGCCGGTTTGATAAGACTATTAAGTTTGTTTGAGGTTTAAGGGGAGTGGTTTTATCTTTTTTAAGATAAAATAACTGTTAACCCCTACACCATGCTGGCGGTGTTGTCTTGGCTTGGTCAACGGTGGGAGACACTCTGCAGCCTGGGATCCAGAAGTGACCTGCTGGCTACATTGATGCTGCTGGACAAACAGCTGGGCTGTAGACCACAGGCTTGAGAAATGTTTTCCCAGCCGGGCCAAGGGAGGCTACACACTGCTGTGGTTTGTTCATCTGTTTTCTTCATCCTGTGCAGAAAAGGCGAGTCCAGCAGAGGCTGTTGTCACAAATCCAGAATATATACCTAACATTCAAAGTTCTTCACATACCTTTATGCCATATAAAAATAACCTTCTATGTGTAATTTATGTTTCTTAGAATCTAAGTATGTTCACTATGCAAAGATGAGTTCATAACATACTGTCTAATCATAGCTAAAAAATGTTTACGAAACCAGGGCAAGATTTTAGACAGAAGCACACTTACTTTCTCAATGAGCAAAACTCCATGTGCTTGGGGTTTGAATGAGCCTGAACTTCATAACTCATTTTAATACTTGTCTTTGATCTGTTTTTTGCCTAATGATCAATCAACAGACTTTTGAGTGACTACTTGAAGAAACTTTGATGTAGAAAATGCTAGGCTAGAATCATTACCTCATGTCCTGTTGGGACTCTATGGAAAAGTATTCTTTCTAGTTTCGTGTTCAGGAAAAATCCCTTCATCACTTTGAGTCAGTATTAGCAATTCAGAATCTACTAAAATATGGAACAGAATAAACTTGAAAGAGCTGAGGATGGTCTTTCTAAAAACTCATCAGCACATTAAAGTGATGTGTCCAAGATGTGATCTTCCCAGAAACTGCCTACAAAACTGTCTTCATAGAAACTGTCTAGTTTCCCCCTCCCAGAGTGTTTTTTTTTTTCTTCTCTCAATGGTAGTACACAAACAGCATCAACTGCTTTGAGTTGCCAGTTGTTTTTCCCAAGGAACATACTGTTGTTATCAACTATCTATGTTGTGCAATGTTTATAGCTTTTCCAAGTCTCTTCAGTAAGAGAAATGTGCTCCAGGGCTTCCTTGATGGCTCAGTGGTAAAGAATCCTCCTGCCAATGCAGGAGACACAGGTTCGATCCCAGATCTGGGAAGATTCCACATGCTGCAGAGCAACTAAGCCTGTGTGCCCCAGCTATGGAGCCTGTGCTCCAGAGCCCAGGAGCGGCAACTCCTGAGCCCCCGTGCTACAGCTACTGAAGCCTAGGCGCCCTAGAGCCTGTGCTCTCAACAACAGAAGCCACTGCAGCGAGAAGCCCACGCACTGCAACTAGAGAGTAGCCCCCACTCGCCGCAACTAGAGAAAAGCCAGTGCAGCAACAAAGACCCCGCACAGCCAAAAATAAACAAAGAAATAAAATTACTTGAAAAAAAAGAGAAATGTGCTCCAGCAGGCACAACAATAACAGCTCATCTGTACACACACATATATACACACATCCTTATCCTTCAAAAACTCAGAACATTCATGCCTGTATCAACATGATTTCAGATAAATACCAACCCACGAATCCAAACATCATGTTGGCAGCGCCGGTAAACAAAGAAAAAGCACAGTGTTTCTCTTGCCCTCACCTCATCCACCTCCACGGGCGCTATATTTTAATGCCTTTTTGTTAGGTGGCCATCCCTGTCATAATTTGTGTCTACTTGGGTGTTTTACTAGGAAGTGCAGTTCTGATTTTTAGAAGAAAAAGATATTCTTTAAATTGCAGCACTGTGAATGGCAGTAACTCATGGCAAAAAAAATGTATGATGTGTAGTTTTTTAAAATCATGTTTAGGGACCTTTTAGCTGTCCAGTGGTTAAGAATCTGTGCTTCCATGGCAGAGGGCACAGGTTTGATCACTGCTAGGGGAACTAAGATCCCATATGCTGCGCGGCAAGGTAAAAAAATAAAAATAAATAAAAAATCATGTTTAGAAGAAACACAGCAATTTGTTCCAGGCTATCATGAGTATTACAGCCCCAATATATACGTGAATCACACAGCAGGGCCTTTTTGGTTTCAATTTGTATCATGACTCATTTAGATTTATTAACTCTTGGTGGAGCTAATGTATCAATGCTTTAAAAAAAAAGATAAATTGAACATTTATTTAGGTTCTAAAATACTGTATATAAATTGCACTTTCCATGAGTAAAGTCCCCCAACTCCCTCTTAAAAACATGCATAGTATTTTCTCCATGTACATGGATTGACTTTTTTCTGGACTGTAAGCTTCTTTTTTTAAGTGAAGTATAGGTGCTATGCAATATTATATTATATTCTGAAGCTAATTATTATATTCATTTCAGAATCTGAAGCTAATTATTATATTAGTTTCAGATGTACATCTTAGTGTTTCACCATTTATGTACATTATGACTTGATCATCACAATAAGCAGAGTTGACTCATTGGAAAAGACTCTGATGCTGGGAGGGATTGGGGGCAGGAGGAGAAGGGGATGACAGAGGAGGAGATGGCTGGATGGCATCACCAGCTCGATGGACGTGAGTCTGAGTGAACTCCGAGAGTTGGTGATGGACAGGGAGGCCTGGCGTGCTGCGATTCATCGGGTCGCAAAGAGTCGGACATGGACATGACTGAGCAACTGAACTGAACTGAACTGAATGGTCTGTCACCAGAGAAAGTTATCACAATATTATTGTCTACATTCTTTATGCTGTACATTATATCCCCTGTGACATGAATCACATCTTCCTTATCTAGTTGTCTGTCGATGGACACTTAGGCTGTGTCTGTATCCTGTCTACTGTCAATCGACATAGGCAAAGGTGTGCAAATTAGTGTTTATTCATTCAGCCACCCTGTCTTTTGATTGGAAGGCTTTCGTCCATTTACAAAGTAATTATTATTAGGGATGTTATGCATTGCCACTTCAACTGTTTTCTGATCGTTTTTGTAGTTCTTCTCTGTTCCTTACTTCTTCTCCTGTCCTCTTCCCTTGTGATTTGATGACTTTCTTTACTGTTATGTTTGTATTCCTGTCTCTTTATTTTTTGGGTGTATCTGTTATAGATTTTTGGTTTGCAGTTACCAGGAGGTTCATATAAGACAGTCTATGTGTTAATGTATAGCAGTCCGCTTCAAGTTGATGGTCACTTAGTTTTGAGCACTTTTTAAAGGCACTACATTTTTACACCCCCTCCCACATTTGTTTCTGACATCATATTTTACACTTTTTTATTTTGTGTATCACTTAACTAATCGTTTTAATTTGAACATTTTTAATATTTGTTTTCCTTTATTTGGCTGTATCAGGTCTTAGTTGCAGCATACAGAAGGTTTAATTGCTCCCGGCCCAGGGATGGAACCCAAGCCCCCTGCATTGGAAGCATGGAGCCTTAGCCACTGGACCACCAGGGAAGTTCCCAATTATTTTAAATGTAGAGAATTTTATTACTTTTGTCTTTTAACGTTCATACTACCTCAACTATGTGTTTGCCTTTACCGGTGAGATTTTTTTCTTTCAGAATTTTCTTGTTTCGAGTTATGGCCTTTTCTTTTCTGTTTAAAGTTCCTTTAACTTTTCTTGTAAGGTCAGTTTAGTGGTGATGAAATTTTTTGGCTTTTGCTTGTCTGGGGAACAATCTCTCCTTCAATTCTGAATTATAACCTTGTCAGGTAGAGTTTTCTTGGCTGTGAGTAGTTTCCTTTCAGGACTTTTAATAAATGGTGGCCATCATTTCTGATCTGTAAAGTTTCTGCTGAAGAATCAGCTGATAGCTTGTTGGGGGGGTTCCCTTGAATGTAGCTAATTATTTTTCTCTTGCTGCTTTTAAGACTGTCTCTTTAACGTTTGACAATTTAATTATAATTATTTAATATTAATTACTTAAATATATTTAATAATAAGTACAGTTTATCTTGGTGTTGATCTTTTTGAGTTCCTCTTGCTTGGGACTTGCTGTGATTCCTGAATGTGGATGTCTGTTTCCCTCACCAGGTTGCTGCTGCAGCTGCTGTTGCTAAGTCGCTTCAGTCGTGTCCGACTCTGTACCACCCCATAGACGGCAGCCCGCCAGGTTAAGGAAGCTTTTAGCCATTATTTCTTCAAATAGATTTTCTGTCCCTTTCTCTCCTCCTTCTGGGATCTGATAATATGAATGTTAGTACACCTGATGCTCTCCCAGAGGTCCCTTAAACTATGTTAACTTTTAAAAACTCTCTTTCTTTTTGCTGATTCCCACTTCCGTGTTTCCCAGGTCACTGATGTGTTCTGCATCCTCTAATCTGCTACTGAGTCTCTCTAGTGTGTATTTCAAGTCAGTTATTGTATTCTCCAGTTCTGACTGGTTCTTTTTCCTGTTTTCTATCTCTTTGTTGAAGTTCTCGCTGAGTTCATCCATTTTTCTCCTGGTGAGCATTTTTGTGACTGTTTCTTTGAACTTTTTATCTGGGGAAACTGCCTATCTGTTTCATTTAGTTATTTTTTCTGAGAATTTTTGCCTTTCTTTCATTTGGAAGGTGTTCCTTTATCTCCTCATTTTACCTAAGTCTTTGAGTTTGTTTCCATGTATTAGGTATGTCAGCTACATCTTTAGGTCTTGAAAAAGTGGTCTTATGTAGAAGATGACTTGTGGGGTCTTGTGTTATCATACTCCCTGGTCATCAGAACCGGATCTCCAGTGGGCTGTGTGTGCCCCCTTGTTGTGATTGGGCCATGACTGCTGCAGGTGCATTGGTGGGCGGGGTTGGTTCTTAGCCATCTGGCTGAGTGGTCCTGTCACAACTGCTGCCATTTTGCAGATGTGCAGTCCTGGCCCCCAGTGTTGCAAGGCCTGGCTGTAACTGTTGCAGGAACTCTGGTGTGCAGGACTGCCCCCAGGAGCTGGAGCCACTCTCCAGAGTGGGCCCTGGTATTGGCCAGGGTGACCTGCTGGATGGGGCAGGGAGGGAGCCACTTTGGCTGGGGTAGACTGGTTGAGCAGGGTTACTTGTCAGAGGAACACCAGGGAAGATACATGGTGTTAACTAGTTTGATGAATCATGACAGTCATGGCACCATCCAGCACCAGGCCAGCTAGGTGGAAGGAGAATTTTTTAAATGGTACCTGCCAGCACTTTGGTCTTAGAGAAAGTCCCACCCAGTCCCTTCCCCTCCAGCACATGCCCTAAATTAGTCAATGAGTCACCTTCTCATATGACCCAGGAACTTTCCAAGCTTCTGCCTCTGCCCTGGGACTCACGGCAAGTAAGTCTGTGTCCAAGCCCTTCAAGACCAGAGTCTCAGGGGACTTGCCTGGTGGCTCAGTGGTTACGACTCTGAGCTTTCAATGCAGGGCTCCTAGGTTCAGTTCCTGGTCTGGAAACTAAGATCCCACATGCCGTGGGTCATGACCAAAAACAAACAACTGAAAAATGATCAGAGTCTGTTTCCCACAGGCCTCCAGCTCCCCTGGACATAGATTCTCTGGTTTTCAAAGCCAGGTGTTGGCAGCAGGATCGAGTGGCGGTGGGGGGAAGAGGAAGGGTTTCGGGGCATTCACCTTCTCTGTGCAGTCCTTTCTGCAGGGGGCTTCAGCAGCTCTGATAGCCCTCCTCCTTTGTGGGTGCTGCACAGGGAGGTGTGACTTCCGACTAGACTTCATCTCTGCCCCTCCAACCTGTCTCACCGTGGCCTTTTTTTCCTATCCTTAGTTGTAGAAAGTCATTTCTGCTGGTCTTGAGATGGGTCTCAGGGCAAGTTACTCCCCATGAGCTTGTAAATCTGGTGTGTCCATGGGAGGAGGTGAGCACTTGTAGGTCTGGTGTGTCCGTGGGAGGAGGTGAGCTCAGGATCTTCCTACCTGATCTGGAAAACTCAATGCTTTATAAGCTGATTCCAGATGCCACATTGCCACTGGTTCAGTTACCACTGCTTTAGCCAATATTTTTCCAAAACATTCCAATCTACTGTTCATGATGTATTTAAGTGAATTTCTCTATCAGGTCTGGTGCCAACTTTTAGAAAATAGAAGATGACTAGATACAAAGATCTATATCAAGGCCTGGAGAGAAATAGAGAACATTTTTGGACAAATTTTCCTTTGGATTTGATTACATCACCAGGGACTTCCCTGGTGATCCAGTGACTAAGACTCCGTGTCCTCAATGCAGGGCTCCTGGGTTCAATCTGTCAGGGAACTAGATCCCACATGCCACAACTAAGAGTCTGTATGCTGCAACCAAAATCACACACGCGGCAGCAAAGACCTAAGCCAGCAAAATGAGTAAATACACAAATGGAACATTTTTAAAAAAGAAAGCACTCACAGACCATGATCTCATTTCCCTGTCCAGATAAAATGCTGTACTCCTTCCCTTCCTTGGAAATGTGTCTGAGCAGTTTGTCCAAGGGTGACCAGTGACACTTACTTGTATCAGGCCAAGGCACTGAGGCAATTGGCCAGAAGAGATTCTGAGAGATCTGTGGCCAGAGGACAAGAAGACCCAAGAGCCTGAGCAGTAATGAGTTAAAGGCAGGTGTACTATAGAAGTCCAGAGCCCAGAAATACCCAGGAGCTGAGCAAGGCAAGAAGGCCAGACTCTAAGCACACACCTGCTAGGAAAGTTGGTAGGGTGTCTAAGTCCTAAGTCAAGACATGGTTAAAGGATGAGGGCTTTATTCATTTTCTTTCTTACTCCCACCCAGTTATATGTATACACACACACATACACACACACACACATACACACACACACACACACACGTGTGTATGGTTGTCATTCCGTTGTTAAATTGTATCCAACTCTTTGTGACCCCACGGACTACAGTATACCAGCCTTCCCTGTCCTTCACCATCTTCTGGAGTTTGCTCAAATTCTTGTTCATTGAGTCAGTCCATTCACCCATCTCATTCTTTGTTGCCCCTTTCTCCTCCTGTCCTTAATCTTTCCCAGCATCAAGGTCTTTTCCAGTGTGTTAGTTGGCTCTTTGCATCAGGTGGCCAAAGTATTGGAGCATCAGCTTCAGTATCAGTTCTTCCAATGAATATTCAAGGTTGATTCCATTTAGGATTGACTGGTTTGATCTCCTTGCTGTCCAAGGGACTCTCAAGAGTCTTTTCCAGAAAGAATTGAAAGCATCAGTTCTTCAGTGCTCAGCCTTCTTTATGGTCCAACTCACATTGGTACATGACTATTGGAAAAACCATAGTTTGAACTATATGAACCTTGGTTGGCAACATGATGTCTCTGGTTTTTAATATGCTATCTAGGTTTGTCATAGATTTTTTCCCAAGGAGCAAGTGGCTGTCTGAGCTATGAGAGAAGCTATATATATATATATATATATATACGCACACACACACACATATACATACATATATATGTATATATAGTGCACCTACTGACCTGGGTATGTATATATATATATATATATATATACACATAGATACATACATATATATGTATATATTTGCTGCACCAGGTCTTACTTGTGGCACATGAGATCTTTGATCTTCATTTTGGCATGCAGGATCTAGTTTCCTAATAGGATTCAAACCCGGGCCCCCTGTCTATATTGGGAACAAGGATTCTTAGCCACTGGACCACCAGGGAAGTCTCCCTACTCCCTAATTCTGTACTTTCCACAAAATGCTCTCTCCTTTTAATGGTTACTTAAAACCTGCCTCTCTCTTAAGACCAGGGTTACATCACCTTTTGTTTCACCCTCTGCTGACTCAAGCCACAACTCTTCCTCTCCTTGGCTTTTGCTGTTAACCATCTATGCAGCTCATTTAGGACTTAACCTGATGGTGTTTTTCTGACCTTCAGAACTGTTGTTTCAATGTGTCTTGTTTCCCAAACCAGACTAGAAGCTCCTTGAAGTTAGGACCTGATCCACAGTGTACAGACTGGAAGTTAGGCTTGCTCACCCGCTGACAGAGCTATGTGTGCTCAGTCGCTCAGCTGTGTCTGACTTTGTGTGACCCTATGCACTGTAACCCACCAGGTTCCTCCATCCATGAGATGTTCCAGGCAAGAACGCTGGAGTGGGGTGCCATTTCCTCCTCCAGGGGAATCTTCTTGACCCAGGGATCGAATCCGAATCTCCTGTGTCTCCTGCATTAGCAGGCAGATCCTTTACCACCGAGCCACCTGGGAAGCCTCTGATGGCGCCATTGGCCTGTGGTTTACTGCATTTTTCTGAAAGGAGGTAAGACGGCTCCCAGAGCCTGAGGCGAGGGTTGCATTTTCCTAGTTGAGTAGTCCTGGCACAGCCTCCCTGGGGTCTGGGTATAATTTTCTGGTGGTGTTTTCTCATGATTTATCCTCTTACCATTTTGCTCTCCAGCTCTCTTTTAACCACACTTGTGCTACCTTTTCTAGGTTAAAGGAAACTCTACCTTCTTTCTGTGATCTGCAAAAGTTAGATTGTTATTGCACCTCAATATAGCGCTGACTTTTGAACATGGCAAGTGTCTAATCATTCAATTTTTGGCTTTCTTGAACCTTTTCTNGCTGGGAAAGATTGAAGGCAGGAGGAGAAGGGGACGACAGAGGATGAGATGGTGGGATGGCATCACTGAGTGAATGGACATGAATTTGAGTAAACTCCAGGTGTTGGTGATGGACAGGGAGGCCTGGTGTGCTGCAGTCCATGTGGTCACAAAGAGTTGGACACGTCTGAGTGACTGAACTTAAGTGATTGATTTCTAATTTTTGAAACTTTTTTTTTTTGATGAGATATTCCCTACCAAGGATCAAACCCCTGCCTCCTTCACCGGAAGCACAGAGTCCTAACCACTGGATCAGCAGGCAGTTTTCCAGAGGCATTGATTTCTAACTTAGAAAAGTATTTTTAAACTAAATTAGAAATAATGCCATTTGCAGCAACATGGATGGAGCTAGAAGAGATTGTCATACTGAGTGAAGTAAGTCAGATAGAAGAAGAAATATCATCTGATATCACTTGTATGTGGAATATATATTAAAAAAAAGGTACAAATGAACTTTTCTACAAAACAAAGATAGAGTCACAGATGTAGGAAACAAGCATGATCACCAGCAGGGTTGGGGAGGGAGGGAAAAACTGGGAGACTGAGATTGACATATACACACTACTATATAGAAAATAGATAACTAATAAAGACCTGCTTGACGAACTCTGCTTGAGACTCTGTAATGGTGTATATTATAGGTCTTGCTCCTTGGAAGAAAACCTATGACAAACCTAGACAGCATATTAAGAAGTAGAAACATCACTTTGCTGACAAAGGTCGGTATAGTCAAAGCTCTGGATTTTCCAGTAGGCATGCATGGATGTGAGAGCTGGACCATAAAGGCTAGTGAAGTGAAAGTCACTCAGTCGTATCCAACTCTTTGCGACCCCATGGACTATACAGTCTATGGAATTCTCCAGGCCAGAGTACTGGAGTGGATAGCCTTTCCCTTCCCCATGGGATCTCTCCAACAGGGATTGAACCCAGGTCTCCTGCATTGCAGGCAGATTCTTTACCAGCTGGGCTAAGTGCTGAAGAATTGATGCTTTTGAACTGTGGTGTTGGAGGAGACTCTTGAGAGTCCTTTGGACAGCAAGAAGATCAAATTAGTCAATAATAAAGGAAATCAACTCTGAATGTTCATTGGAAGGATTGCTGCTGAAGCGGAAGCAGGGAAGCTTGGTGTGCTGTAGTCCATGGGGCTGCAAATCATTGTCCAGGGCTTAGAGACTGAACAATGAACAACGATGGCCTATGTGGGAAAAGAATCTAAGAAAGAGTGGGTACATGTA
Organism: Neotragus moschatus; assembly: GCA_006410615.1. NCBI lineage: Eukaryota > Metazoa > Chordata > Mammalia > Artiodactyla > Bovidae > Neotragus > Neotragus moschatus. Next base: position 301,313 of record SJYA01002877.1, read on the forward strand.
TATGCGTAACTGATTGGCTTTGCTGCACAGCAGATNTGCTGAAGCGGAAGCAGGGAAGCTTGGTGTGCTGTAGTCCATGGGGCTGCAAATCATTGTCCAGGGCTTAGAGACTGAACAATGAACAACGATGGCCTATGTGGAAAAAGAATCTAAGAAAGAGTGGGTACATGTATATGCGTAACTGATTGGCTTTGCTGCACAGCAGATACTAATACAACATTGTAAATCAACTATACTTCAATTTTTTAAAAATTAGAGAAACAAAACAAAGCTTAGATCAGTATTTGCCAAAAGTTGGCCAGCCGTGCCTGGAGAAGAGCAGGACGTTTTGTATGTACCTGGGTGGCTAGGGCTTGCTGCCTGTGGAATTCTGGGGAGGTCTGTGAGCAAGTCTGGGCTAGAAGTAGGCAACACTTGGTGTGACAGCTTCACCTCCAGGGCTCAAATGTACAGATAGCTTTCCTGTTTGTGGTCAGAACCATTCCCTGCCTCTTTCCTGTTCCTACCTGCTATTTCAGGGAACACACTTCGGTTCCTTGGTCTCAGGCTTGATGTAGCTTCCATTTGGCCAATAGAAGCTCCTGGAAGATTGAGAGAGAAGGTTAGAAGTTGTGGTACTTCTCTCTCTCTCTCTCTACCATGAGCAGTGTCTTTGGTTGTAGCTTTTTCTCCTCTTTGGTACAGTAAGTCCCCTACATATGAACCTTCAAGTTGCAAACTTTCAAAGATGTGAACATGCTCAGAGGGAGGGCAAAGAGAGACAAGAGGAAGAAGACGTAACTGAAGAACCAGAGAGATTCACGACACAGGAAATGGCAAGGAGATTTTATTTGAGGATAATTTTTGAGGCATCGGACCTAAACATAGAACAGTACACAGGTGTTCAGAATGCAATCCAGTGCTACCGTGTCATGCATGATGCGACAAAAAGAGCTCCTACTTAGATATCAGCGGATCGTTTTCTCAAGTCCTGTGCCAGCAGTATCAGGCATGAATGAAGCTGCAGCTTCTGTTGCTGACGATCCTTCAGCTCTACCATCTCCCACTTCCTCTCCCTCCTCCAGTAACTCTTCTCGCCTGTTCACTTCGTGCTAGCTCCTGTGTGCCAGCTGTAATACTGTGTGAAAGTGAAAGTGTTAGTTGCTCAGTCATATGGGACTCTTTGTGACCCCNTGACGATCCTTCAGCTCTACCATCTCCCACTTCCTCTCCCTCCTCCAGTAACTCTTCTCGCCTGTTCACTTCGTGCTAGCTCCTGTGTGCCAGCTGTAATACTGTGTGAAAGTGAAAGTGTTAGTTGCTCAGTCATGTGGGACTCTTTGTGACCCCATGGACTGTAGCCTGCCAGGCTCCTCTGTCCATGTGGTTCTCCGGGCACGAATACTGGAGTGAGTCACCATTCCTTTCTCCGGGGATCTTCCTGACCCAGGGATTGAACCTGTGTCTCCTGCACTGCGGGCAGATTCTTTACCATCTGAGCCATGTGCTTTTCAAGGTACTGTACTATAAGACTAAAACTTTATTTTTGTGTGTTTGTTATGTATTATTTGTATGAAAAGTATTACAAAACCTATACCAGCATATGACATAGCTAACTGCGTTAGTTGGGTACCTAGGTTAGCTTTTTTGGACTTATAAGCAAATTGGACTTACAAATGTCTTTTGGGATGGAACTCATTTGTATTTAGGGGACTCGTACCGGCTTCTGCCAGTTGATTCCGAATTCTGGGCTCCATCAACACCCTCTACTCTTTTTGTGCTCCCAGCCTTTGTAGCTTCCAGCTGTTGCTAATCTGTTTGGCTTCTCCACTCTTTCATCACTTATATATTAAATTCTCAATATTAAATTCCCTCCACAATACTCAATTTGGTTTCTGCTTTTCTCACTAGACTCTGGCAATACAACTGGTTATAATTTAGGCTCATGCTGGGAAATGTACCCCAACTTCAGGGAACATACATAAGGGAAGCAAAGTGGAGATTTTTCAAAGATCCACAGCATCTCAGATATTTTGTTGCAATAGCAGCAGAGAAAATGCAGGGACAGCATAAACTGGGGCTTGTTTATGCACAGAGATTTAGAGAGAATTTTAAGCACGTGTCAAAAGAAAAACAAAAGCTGGCTATCTCCATAATTCAGGGCTGATGGCCAATAGCTGGCGATCTGTTTATGGATCATGTGAGAAGCTATTTATTTCCTTAGGAATAAGCTTTTTGATTCCATGGAGCTTCAAACAATGCTTATTCTCTTGAGTACAAGCCTTCTGGAAAGACCTAAGTTTAATAAAACTTGAACAAAGTCTGAATATAGGAGGCCATCTCTCATGGCTGTGCTAAGCATGATTGGGTAATGGAGCGTATATAATTTTTAAAAAACCACTCTGGGATAATTACTAGGCCCTTTTTAAATTTTAAAATTCTCGACTCTATATTTATTAAGTCAAGACCATAATTAGTGAAATCAAAGAATTACCAGTTGCTATAGTTGTGTCACCAATGGGAAATCCTTCTGATAGAGGCAGGCATGAAACAATTACTAAGAGCGCATCCTAAAGAAAGAAAGCAAACGATGTGCTCAGTATATAGAGACAAAATCTTTGCTGCATGAAGCTAGGCACATCTGAAATCATCAATGAACAGGAACAAGCAATTCTTTCTGTTTGGACTTAATAGTATCTTTTAAGCAAGTGTTTTGTNACCAGTTGCTATAGTTGTGTCACCAATGGGAAATCCTTCTGATAGAGGCAGGCATGAAACAATTACTAAGCGCGCATCCTAAAGAAAGAAAGCAAACGATGGGCTCAGTATATAGAGACAAAATCTTTGCTGCATGAAGCTAGGCACATCTGAAATCATCAATGAACAGGAGCAAGCAATTCTTTCTGTTTGGACTTAATAGTATCTTTTAAGCAAGTGTTTTGTTTGTTTGTTGGCTGCACTGCAAAGAATGTGGGATCCCAATTCCCCAAGCTGGAATCAAACCCACACTCTCTGCATTGCAAGCTCAGAGTCTTAACCACTGGACCACCCTGGAAATCTCGCGAGATTTTGAAGAATGGGAAATCACGGTGCAGGCGGAAGCAGAGAAGGACTTCAGGAAGGCCCAAGAGACAGAGTGGAGAGAGCGAGCAGCAGTGAGGTGAGGCTATAGCGGGGAGTGTTATCGGACAAAGCTGGCTTTGTAGATCAGATTAAGCAATCTTGACTTCTTTCTGTGGCTGGGAGGGCACCGAAGACTTTTCAGCTGAGGAATGACCTGACTAGATTTGTACTTTGTGAGTTCCTTATGTTATGGAGTCCAAGCTCCTACTTCTCACTGCATGGTGTTCGTTCAATTGCTCAGTGGTGTCCGACTCTTTTGCGACCCCATGGCCTATATTGTAGCCCACCAGGCTCCTCTGTCTATGGGATTTTCCAGGCAAGAATACTGGAGTGGGTTGCCATTTCCTATTCCAGGGTATCTTCCCAATCCAGGAAACAAGCTTGCATCTCCTGAGTCTCCTGCATTGGCAGGCAGATTCTTTACCACTGCACCACCTGGAAAGCCCTTCTCACTGCATGACTGGCCAATAAATCAAGAGCTGAACTGATGGGGCAAGGACGAGTGACTTTGTTTGGAACACCAGCAGCCTGAGAAGATGGTGAACTAGTGTTCCGAAGAACCATCTTACCTGGGTTGCTGTTCAGGCATCAGGGGAGTGGGAGTGACTGGCTGTTGCAAACTTCTTGCTGGCTGGCTCTGTCCTTTTCTCTGGCATCTCTACATATAAGCCTGGTCACAATGTTCCTCTATACCTCCAACAAGTAAAGTGCTATTGTATTTTCTGCAATTATTTATCTCTATATGAATGCAAAAGTGTTACACCAAGGTCAGAGCCTGTATATTTCAGGCTTAACAGGCAGCATTCTTTACAAAAGGTACAGAGTCAGCATGACTCAGCACAGGCAACAAAGCACAAGGGTTAGAGCTAAAGGAGTCCATCCAGTATGGACTCGGGTTTGTTCTCCTCTGTTACATTTGCATGTAAAAGTTCAATAAATATTTGTTAAACTAAATTTTTGAGAGATGATAGTGAAACAGCAATGGCTTCCCTGTNTTCCTGTATATTTCAGGCTTAACAGGCAGCATTCTTTACAAAAGGTACAGAGTCAGCATGACTCAGCACAGGCAACAAAGCACAAGGGTTAGAGCTAAAGGAGTCCATCCAGTATGGACTCGGGTTTGTTCTCCTCTGTTACATTTGCATGTAAAAGTTCAATAAATATTTGTTAAACTAAATTTTTGAGAGATGATAGTGAAACAGCAATGGCTTCCCTGTTGGCTCAGTGGTAAAGAATACGCCTACAATGCAGGAGACGTGAGTTTGATCCCTGGGTTGAGAAGATCCCCTGGAGAAGGAAATGGCAACCTGCTCCAGTGTTCTTCCTGGAAAATCTCATGGATAGAGAAGCCTGGCAGGTTACAGTTCATGGGTTCCCAAAGATTGGGACATGACTTGGCGACTAAACAACAATGAAACAACAGGTAAAAGTTCTAAATATGATTATAGGGGTTTAGGTTGGGAGTATTTTCATGTGAGGTATGGTCTTAATCACACCTGTTGTTGATTTCCTAGCAACCATGCATCCTTTTGGTGGAGAAAACCAAAGGGTCACTTAATATCTGCACTTAGAATCACTCATGTTTATCTCAAAGGAGACTTTGGCCTCTTTTGTTTTCTTGACTTTCAGAGAATACAAGTCATGTCAGAGGGATGACTGAGGTTTGGGATGGGTGGGATTGTGCTTTTGCAGGAGAGTTAGTACATCAAGGCTGTATATTGTCACNTAGAAACCAGATCATATCTTCGTTCCAGAGGTGAGGTTTGCTCAGTAAACCTCTCTATCCACACTCCCATTCTTCTGGGTGATCGTTTTTCTTGATTCTGTCAAGTGAGAAGAGGAACAGACGATAGAGAGGAGGGAGGGAAAGGAGACCCTTGCAGAACTGGGTTGGCATCTGCTGGAAATGAAGTCGGTTGCCCAGCAACAGTGCCCTCTCCTCAACTCCTGCTAGGTATCAGTTTGTGATGTTCCATTCCTCCTTCCCTCCTTTTAGGGCTGTTCTTGGCATTTATTTTAAATAGATTTTACCTATATGAAGTTGGAAGGGAGGGGATGTATATGTCGTGTTCTTAGGGTTACACAGCTGAATATGAAATTTGTAGATCATAAGAGAAATGCACAGTTCTTCAAATAAGGGTGCCTTCTTTTGGCCAGTACTTGTATAACAAATGTATGAATGTGTCTGCTTTGTGTCTGATACTCTGCACAGTACTGAATTGAAATATCGTCCACGAGAAAGTTTAAAAACAAAAAATGAGTCCCTTAGGTCCAAGAAGGACTAAGAATTGGCTGAAGGACCACACATTAAAATTCTAACTTTAAGAACGTATGTGAGTAATTGGATATGACATGAGTATATAAAAAATCAATTGCAAATACATTAGGAATAAGCATCTGAAAAATACCATTTGCAACAGCAAAAAAAAACCCCACAAAAGTACCTAGAATTAGACTAACATATGCTATGTAAGATTTGTGTCAGCAAAATCATAAAATTTTATGAAAAAATATTTGAAGAAATCTAAACAAATGAAGATAACTCCTGCGTTTGTACATATGTGTGTGTGCTAAGTCACTTCAGTCATGTCCAACTCTTTGTGACCCCATGGACTGTAGCCTGCCACATTCCTCTGTCCATGGCTTCTCCAGGTAAGAATACTGAAGTGGGTTGCCATTCCTTTCTCCAGGGGATTTTCCCAACCCAAGGATCGAACCCATGTCTCTTATGTCTCCTGCATTGACAGGCAGATTCTTTACAACTAGCACCACCTGGGAAGCCCTCCTGGGAAGTTTGTGGATAGGAAGACATCAAATCCTAAAGAAGTCAATTCTCCCCAAAGTAATCTGTGAATCAAATAGAATTTAGGTAAAATCCCAATGGGCATTTTGTGGATTATCATAAACTGATCCTAAAACTGATACAGCTAAGAGCCAGTAACAGCCATGGAAACTTTAAATACAAAGAACATAGCAGATTTGTCTTACCAAATGTTAGGATTTCTTTTAAAGCTGTAGGAATTACAGTAGTGGTGCCAACCACTGGGAAAGAATGGGAACCCCAAAATGGACTTACACGTGATAGAATTTTGAAACATAACAGAGATAGAATTATCAGTTAGTAGTGGGAAAGTGGACAGTTTAATAAGTGGTATTGGGAAAACTGGCTCTCCACAAGAAAAAAAATTAAATGACATCACCATCTTAAACTATCTAAGCAAAAATCTGTTGCAGATAGTTTAAATAGTAAAACTTCAATAGACCTAGAAGAGTAGGTATAAGTCACCTTTATAATCTTGGGGGTCAGAATAATTTCTTACGACTCAGAAACACAGATTGTAAAGGAAAAGATTGATATATTTGTTAAAGGAAATTTTCAGAAAGGTAAAATCATGACTCATACAGATATAGAATTAATGCATATTAAAGATTTTATTTACTTCATTATTTATGAAGGAACCAGGCAGGCATTATGACTGTTAAAAGGAGAAAGCAGAGAGCCACAAGTGTATATGGAATAAAGGAATGTTGAAATAAATTTAGAAATGGATGTGAACCTGGCTTTTCCTGCAGGCAGGTTGGGGGAGGGAGATTAAAGGTTTGGGGCAGCAAGAGGCAACTGAACCATCCTCAGACATAATNCATTATGACTGTTAAAAGGAGAAAGCAGAGAGCCACAAGTGTATATGGAATAAAGGAATGTTGAAATAAATTTAGAAATGGATGTGAACCTGGCTTTTCCTGCAGGCAGGTTGGGGGAGGGAGATTAAAGGTTTGGGGCAGCAAGAGGCAACTGAACCATCCTCAGACATAATTTATTTTCATGTCAAGAAACAACAATTATTTTGCATTGCTGTCAGTATCTGCAACTTAAAAGTTGTAAAATAGCTCAAAACAATTAACACAGAAGGATGTGCTCTAAACAATGCATGGTTTTCCATTAAGAACATGCAGTCATCTTTTGACAACATTAAATAAATATTTTGCCCATCAAAAGATATTATAAAAAGTGAAAGCCGCAGACTGGGAGAAACTAAATTGTAATGACTATAATTCACAAAGGATTGATATTCAAAATTGGTAAAGAATTCCTACAAATCACTTAAAAAACATAAAACAGCTAGTAGAAAAAAGATAAATTATATGAACTGGCAATTCTAAAAAGGAAAACTCAGAGTGACAAAGAAATGTATGCAAAGATGTTCAACTTCACAAATTAAAAAATACAATTTAAATCAGAGAAACACAAATTAAAATCATAGTGAGAAAACATTTTATATTCGTTAGATTGTAGAAAAAAACAAAGCAGCTGACAATTACGAATGTTGAGGACTATATGAAGCCACAGGAACAAACTACTGGTCAGAGCATAAATTGATACTATCACTAAAGCAACTTGCTTGTAAAATTAATGGTGCACATGCCTTCAAGCCCAGACAGTCATTTCCTGCAGGGCTGAACTCTTGGAGCAGCGCTGTGGCTCTGCAGGGAATGGCAGCAGTCGCTTTGAATTGCTCACGCATACACACCCCTAACTTCACACACACGCATACTTTGCCATAGTGGGATAGCCTCCTCACGTGGCTTCTTCTGTGGCTAGATTTATGGCTCTTGTCTGGGTGGTACTGAACTCGGTGTTTCAAATCTTCCAAGAAGGGACTGGCAAAAGTTAGTTTCTGTTGCTTGCGATTTGTTTATAATATTTATTTTTACTTCTGTTTTTGGCTGTGCTGGGTCTTAGTTGTGGCACTAGGAATCTTCATTGTATCATAGCGGGTCTTTATCATTCGAACTGTTTGTTGTAGCATGTGACATCTGGTTCCTCGTGCAGGGATTGAACCTGGGTCCCCTGCATTGGGAACATGGAGTCTTACCCCTTGAACCACCAGGGAAGTCCCTGCTGGTAGTTTACAATCTTGACTGATATGCCTAACAAAACAATCATGAAACTGATAAAACATAAAGGATAAGAATCACATGGAGAGACACAAATGCCGTGATCAGAATGGCTGACCCATGTTTTTTAAGCTATAAGAATTATGAAGTTACTTTTCTCGCTTTGCAGGATAACCAAGAAGAGACAGAAGCTAAATTATAAACCCATATAATTTGTATTTCTCCAGGACCGCTACTTGATGAAGACCAAGAAAATGACAATAGTGAGAGGACCCAAGAACACAAGAGGTCATTTGATGCAGTGCTATTTCTAGAAAACAAGCCGCCATTATCAAGTATTTAAAAGTATTACTTAAAATAGGCAGCTGGGGACTTCCCTGGTGGTCCAGTGGTTAACAATCTGTGCTTCTATTACAGGATCCAGAAACTAAGACCCTGCCTGTCTCATGGTATGTGTTGTTGTTTTTTAAAAAAAAGCCAACTGGTAAACCCATGTCACCAGTCACCTTGGATTATGGAGTTTGAGGTTCATTTTATAAAAAAAAAAAATAAGATTTTTTTGTTTACTCTAAAGTATGATGAACAGGATGTTACAAAGAAGATAATTTTTTTTTGGATGATAATGTTGTGCTGTCTACCTTCTTACAGAACAGAGAGAAATTATTTATTTCACTTGGCACTAATACAGTTTCTCTCTTCCAAGAACTCAAAGTAGGTGTACAAGTATTAACTGATAGCCTTGTAGAGATGGAGGAGAAGAAGGGAAGGCCCAGAAACAGGNTTTTTTTTGGATGATAATGTTGTGCTGTCTACCTTCTTACAGAACAGAGAGAAATTATTTATTTCACTTGGCACTAATACAGTTTCTCTCTTCCAAGAACTCAAAGTAGGTGTACAAGTATTAACTGATAGCCTTGTAGAGATGGAGGAGAAGAAGGGAAGGCCCAGAAACAGGACAGAGGAGGAAGAGGGATGAAGAAAAGAAGGAGGTGATGGTGGGGGCCTGTGGTAACGATGATAAAATGATTTTCCTCTTTTACTTAATAATCCTCAAGGTGTCCACACCTAGGTCAGCTCACCAACAAGTCAGCTGCAGTACAGTCTGTCCTCAACCTAACACTTGACCTGTAAACAAGAATGCTCGGCTACATAAAGTTGTTCACTTGTGTCTCTGTCTCAGCTGGGGAAATGGGTAAATATTTGTACAAACCAAACTGTTATCTCAGAGTCCAAGATTTTCTCAACGTGGTTTCAGTTCAGGAGCATCTTCTATGTTCTGGGTATTCTGAGGATTTGGTGGTGGATATATTCACACAGTGCTTTTTAGAGTCTGCTCCTGGGATGAGCAACAGCTGTACCACACAGAAATTTTCAAAGAAATGCAAATTCCAGGTCCCCACCCCCTGTATAGTCAAAGCTGTGTTTTTTCCCAGTAGTCATGTACAGATGTGAGAGTTTGACCATAAAGAAGGCTGAGCATCAAAGATGCTTTCAAACTATGGCGCTGGAGAATATTCTTGAGAGTGCCTTGAACAGCACGGAGATCAAACCAGTCAATCCTAAAGGAAATCAACCCTGAATATTCCCTGGAAGGACTGATGCTGAAGCTGAAGCTTCAGTACTTTGGCTACCTGATGAAAAGAGCCGGCTTATTGGGAAAGACCTTGATGCTGGGAAAGACTGAAGGCAGGAGGNGAGATCAAACCAGTCAATCCTAAAGGAAATCAACCCTGAATATTCCCTGGAAGGACTGATGCTGAAGCTGAAGCTTCAGTACTTTGGCTACCTGATGAAAAGAGCCGGCTTATTGGGAAAGACCTTGATGCTGGGAAAGACTGAAGGCAGGAGGAGAAGGGGGCGGTAGAGGATGAGATGGTTAGATAGCATCATTGACTTAATGGACATGAGTTCAGTCAAACTCTGGGAGGTAGTGGAGGACAGGGAAGCCGGGGTGCTGCAGTCCATGGGGTCACAAAGAGTAAGATTCAACTTCTCAACTAAACAACAACCTCATTGCTACCCAATTAGAAACTCAAGGGCCCAGGCCAGCAGTCTATAATTTTAGCAAGGGTGACTAAGGCAGGGAAGTTTAAGAACCACTAAAGCTGTGCTAATGGATGACTTTCAATGCAGTAACTACTCAGTAACTGTTAGATGAATGGTGAATGAGAAAGTGAAACCAACCACCAAAACGGACGAGCTGCTGTAGACTTCGGGACAGGATACATTATTAGCATATTTATAAGAACAGGAGAAAAGGACTTGGTCTCACAGCCTTCTCTGTGGGCTTTGGCACAGGCCTGGGTTCCCAGGACGGTTTGCCGATTTCTTTTTCTCTCCTCATTAATTTATTGATCATTGTTCACCGCCAGCTGTGGGAAAAAAGCGTAAAAGAGACCCACCAAAATAAATGAACAAGATCAAACAAAACTCGAAGCAGCAGCTTTGGGAACCAGTGATGTCAGGAGGGAGGTTTTGGTTTCTACCAAGAAATTGGGGTGAACGCGAATAGAGTTTGGTTTGTTGTTTATTTAAGAGACGAACAGAATTCATTGTCAATTGACTGTGCCCTGGCAGAGCTTAGCTCAGCTGTTTTAGTGAAGTCAGAACTTGCTGGGGGACACAGGACTTCCTCCACTAAAGGACTTTTTTCTTTCTTTTTTTTAATGAAAGAAGCACTTTCGTGTCTTCTAAGCTCCAGCTGGCTCCCAGCCTGGCTCTCTGCAGCCCCTCTATTCCCACGATCTGACTAAGGTCTAAAGGGACTTTTCTTTGGCATTCAAAACCCCACGATATTTTTGCCCCACAAGAACCTCTTGATGTGAATTTCACGGGCATCTCAGCTGAGAGCCCTGGACTGTCATTCTGCCCCTGGGGAGACGGGAGATGAGGACACTTTGGTTTCGTAATGTGACTTTTGTCACAGTAAAGCACGCTTTGGATTCTCACTTCCTGTTTTAATTTGGTTTGGAAATAAATCTGCTGAGATTTCATTTCAAAAGAGCAGTCCAACTTCGTGAGGAACGTTCCGCTACAGATTAGAACAGCGAAAGAGGACAAAACTATCGTCAGCAGGACAGGCAGCCAGTGAAATAGTAATTTAGGAGGCAGTTAACACTGGTGGTTAAAGACTGACAGTATTTGGCACGTAAACCTTCCTCTGCATCCTGAGCACCGTGGAGGGTGGCTAGGGGGGAGCAGAAAAAGCAGTGCACAGGAGGGGACTTTGTTTGAGATCTCAGAGCTGAGCCAGGGTGGGGACACAGCCTGGGAAGGGCAATCGAGAGGAAATGGACAGGGGAGGGGTGGCATCAGAACTGGATGCAGGTGTGGAGGGAGCATGGTGGGTAGGGAGTAGTCGATGATCAAAGGCTTACAAGGCTGTTGGGAGTGAGCTGTGAGGGGGTCTTGTGCCAAGTTAAAGAAACTGAACTTCAGTCCACAGGCCAGAGTGGGTTGTTGAGAAGGTGTTTCCTCTAGGATGATGGGCCGTGCCCACTGGGCTTGTAAACATGACTCTGGTGGAGGAGAGGAAGCAGCTGGGAGGCTGTTGGGATGGGGATGAGGGGTGGGGACTGGTTCTGGTCTGGGCTCTTCTTTTAGCCCGGAGCCCTCTGGCAGAGCAGAGTTCACAGCCCCTGCCCAGTTGGAGGCATGGCTGGAGTATGGCATGCCAGAAAGTTCTTTGAAGTACCATATTCTGCCTTTAAAAAAATCATGCAAATGTTTGCATTCTACTTCATTCAATTGGGACTCCAGGAAGCTGGGCCACATTTGTGTCCTGTGGCCTTGGGTGGTCCCTGCATCCCCTGGGGTCAGCCATACTCCAGTTTGGGGAGGGGGCTGCCTCCCCACATCCCCCTCGCCCCACTGCCACCAAGAGACTTCCCAGGTGACTCAGTGGTAAAGAATCCACTTGCCAATGCAGGAGATACAGGAAATGTGAGTTTGATCCTTAAGTCAGGAAGATCCCCTGGAATAGGAAATTCCAATAGCAACCTACTCCAGTATTCTTGCCTGGAAAATCCCATGGACAGAGGTGGCTGGTGGTCTGCAGTCCGTGGGGTCACAGAAGAGTTGGACACGACTGAGTGACTGAGCACGCACACACTGCCCGGTGCCTCTCTGTGGACATCCCCTTCCAACACCATAGGAGCAAGATGTTTGGAGGGGTGGTAAGTACATTTGCCTCAATAATAGTACCTTTCTGTACCGTGAGCACAAGGACTCCACTTGGCTTGATCTTGAGAGAATGGCTTTACTGAACTGGATTTCCTTAAATGGATTTTACTGTCATTCTCTAATGCCTTTTCCTCCCCTCACTCTAACTGATCAATATGTAATTGGCTTTACAGATCAATAGCTCGCTACTTGGTGGCTATAGAGCCAGGGGTGACTCCAAAATGGAGGGTCTGGGTTTAACCTGATTGCAAAGTATTTTGTATCTTATATGTGACTTTTCTAAGATAGACAGTTAACATGCACTGAGCACGAACTAGGTGCCAGATGCTACACTAGGGTAGATGATTTCATCTCCACAGTAAGCCTGAGGTCAACGTGCTGTTGTTATTATTATCATTTCCATTTTACAGCTGAGGAAAGTGGGATTTGGAGATGTTTTCAGTTTCTTAGATGGTCTTAGGTGATCAAAATCCAGCATGTGAGTTTTTAGCCTCTCCACTATAGGAATGAAATTGAAGCTTCCCTGGTGGATCAGATGGTAAAGAAGCCTCCTACCAACGCAGGAGACCTGGGTTTGATTTCTGCCTCAAGAAGATCCCGTGGAAAAAGGAATGGCTACCCACTCCAGTAGTCTTGTCTGGAGAAATCCATGGCTAGAGGAGCCTGGCGGGGCTACAGTCCTTGGGATCACAAAGAGTCGAACACTATCGAGCGACTAACACACACACACAGACGAGTAATACTTAAGATTTCTGCCACCCTGATTTTGAGAACTCTTAAAAGAGCAGATGGATTCTGATAAGACTTGTTGGATAGAATTTACTGTGAAATTATACTTTTTCTCCAGGCCAACTGATCATGCGTGCATGTTTCAGGCTGTCATCTTTGGACAAAATGGTACCCAATAAGACTTTTCCATTGGATTTTTTAAATTTTCATTTTCATTGGGTATATAGTTAAAAGTTTCAGAGCTTAATCTATCTCAAAGAAAACTTGATTTTCTTTTCTATTGTAAAACAAAAATATTGTCTGTCTTAGTCTTCTAGGACTGCCTAAAAAAATATCACAGACTGGGTGGCTTAAACAAAAGAAATTTATTTTCTCATGGTTCTGGAGGCTGCAAACTCAAAGATCAAGGTTCCTGCAGGGTTTGGTTTCTGGTGAGACCTCTCTTCTTGGCTTGGAGATAGCCACAGTCCTCATGTTTCCTTTCCTCTGAGAGAGAAGGGGGAAGAGAGAGAGAGAGAGAGAGAGAGATCTGTCTCTTCTTTTTACAAAGCAACCAATCCTATTGGATTAGGGCCTCACCCTTTGCCCTCATTTAACCTCAGTTACCTCCTAAAGGCCCTATTTCCAAATGTTGTCACACTTGGTGTTAAGACTTCAGCACAGTTGTGGGGGACACAGTTCAGCCCATAGCAGTCTCTGTCATTTGCCTTGGCATCCAGCTGCCCGTAGGTAGGACAGCAGCTCAGTGACTGAGCCTGGTTCTCGTGTACTTGAAGGAGTCAGGTTTTCCCAGGCTGTCTAGTTCACCTGCCTCACCCTCCTCCATGCGTCTGGAACGTGCAGGACCAGTGCAGAGGCACAGTCTCTAACACTGCCCTGATGTGTGTTTGTCATGCTTGCAAAGCTGTCTCTCTTATCCTGGGTTTAAAAAGGCAGTGGAAGGGGACTTCCCTGATGGTCCACCAGCCTCTGTAGACCTATGTCCCAACTTCTCAAGGGCATCTCTTCACTCTTATCTCCTCTGGGTTCAGTGCCCTCTTGACACAAGAACAAATTCTCCCTAGTATTAGGTTCTGGATTGTAAGCTTGTGTCAGTTAAAGGGCACAGTTCTGGAAGGTTTGGTGGAGGCTTATTTGTAATGTCCCCCATGTGGTGGTGGCCTCTGGGTGCTTCGGAGTCACTTGGCAGCTGAGACANTCTCCTCTGGGTTCAGTGCCCTCTTGACACAAGAACAAATTCTCCCTAGTATTAGGTTCTGGATTGTAACCTTGTGTCAGTTAAAGGGCACAGTTCTGGAAGTTTGGTGGAGGCTTATTTGTAATGTCCCCCATGTGGTGGTGGCCTCTAGGTGCTTCGGAGTCACTTGGCAGCTGAGACACAGCACTGCCTTGCTCACGAACACGCCTGGACTTGTTTTGACTGTACACGGATGGCATCTCTGAGCTGTGACGACGTGCTTTGAGGGTGCAAAGCTTCACAGATGGCAGGTCAGACTGTAAATACTCCACTCCCATCCCATCGTAAAACCAGTCCAAGGAAAACACCAGAAACTAATTAAAATGAAGACAACAGTGCAAATATTTNGCCTGGACTTGTTTTGACTGTACACGGATGGCATCTCTGAGCTGTGACGACGTGCTTTGAGGGTGCAAAGCTTCACAGATGGCAGGTCAGACTGTAAATACTCCACTCCCATCCCATCGTAAAACCAGTCCAAGGAAAACACCAGAAACTAATTAAAATGAAGACAACAGTGCAAATATTTATGGGGGCAGAAACTCAAATAACACGAGCAAAAAGAAAACTTTTCAGATCAGTGTAACTAAAGTGAAAACATAGTGGTGTCTAATGGGAATATATAGATATATAGATACATATATATGAATATTTACCATCAGATCTGAAACCTTCAAATGATTGCTATGACTGGGAGGATAAAGTTGTGTACGTTGTTTACTCAAAATGGTAATTAATTTCAGCCATTTGCCTTCATACTGATCGTCTGGTGTTGCATGATGTCATAAGAAGGGCATGAGAACTGGAACCAGGATAAATGCCACAGGAGTTGTGTAACTTTGAGTGTGTTACCTAACCCTGTCCAAAGTGACCTTTGGTTTCTTCAGCTGAGAGGAAGAGAAGAGAGGAAAAGAGAAAAGTAAAAAAGGGAGGCAGAAGAGACTCAGCTCTGAAGACGTGGTATCACTTGGAGGGGCTAAAATGTACACTCTCTAATGTGCTTGCTCAGGCTGTGGGCTTGACCTAGGCTGCTCAGGTTCAAAGTCCAGCTCCCTCATTCACTGGCTGTGTGACATTGACAAATTCCTTAGCGTCTCTGTGCCTTTTTTTCTTACTTGGAAAGCCAACCTGTGTTGTGAGCATTAAGTTAAAAAATAAATACACCTAAGTATTAATACTTCCAATAATGCCTAGCTCACAGTAAGCACCCGGTGAGTGTTAGATATTACTCTTATATGAGATGGTCTTTACATGGAGGATAAAATAAGTGTCCCAGAGGAGTGAAAGAATAGAGGGGGTTTCTCTAAGGATTCTGTGCTTTTGGCTAGGGAATAAACAGCAGAAGGGAAAGAAATGAATATTTAAGTTGCTGGTGGCTCAGATGGGAAAGAATCTTGCTTGCAATGCAGGAGGCCCAGGTTTGATCCTGGGTTGGGAAGATTCCCTGGAGAAGGGAATGGCAGTCTGCTCTAGTAGTCTTGCCTGGAGAACTGCATGGACAGAGGAGCCTGGCATTTTTTCAGGTCATGCTGTTTCATACCACTGCATGTACCTCTCTTATATTGGAAGCTACATATTCCCACTAACTAAATCAGATATGATACAGATGAAGGCTCAAAACAATATTTCTTCTAGGAATGAATAATCCTGTGATCAATTTCTTTTTTTTAATTTCTATTTTTTGGAAGAGAAATCTGAAGATCAGAGAGGTTAAGTTATTTGTTTGAGATCACACAGCTAGCAACAGTTGAGCTGGGATTTGAGCCCAGGTCCCCGTGGCTCTGAAACCTCCACCCCTTCCATTATACCATGGTGCCTCTCACAAGGAGTCAGCCAGGAGGGAGGCACGAAGGTGCTCCTCACGCTGCCAGAGGGAGCCAGGACTCCTGTTTAGTGACTGCTGCACAGCAGACAGGGCCTAGAGTGCAATCATCCTACCAAGTGTCTCCTGGGTGCCCCTCTATCACTGGTTGCTGCCCTCCCTTCCCTTCCAGCTGCTACCATCATCCAAGCTTCCATGACCAATGCCAGGCCCAGGAGAACTCGATATGAGGTGGTTTCTCAGGTAAAACTGGCAGATATGTGGCTGACCCTCCACTGGCACAGGGCAAGTTTTCAACATGTTTGTTTCGCTCCCTTTGCTCCCTTAACCTCTGACAGCCATCATGCCTGCCTGAGGGCAAAGACCAAGCTGATCTACACGTTCACGTTAAAGGCTTTTCTCTTGCTAGTCACCCTGTGCACTGTCAGGGATACAGAGGCGAGGGAAGCAAGCGGTGCAGGACGCCTACTCAGGAGTTTCCCTGTAACTGGGGACACAGCTGCACTGCAGGTGCGTGGGGAGTGGCGAATGCTGACGCTGGTGGAAGGAGGAGGGACGACTCGGCTGCAGGGAGACTAGGGGTGGGGGGCGGGGCCGTGGAGAGAGCAAGTTTTGAGCCAGGGAGGGGTGCGAGAAAGGGCAAACTAGACAGGGGTTCAGTCACTCAGTCGTGTCCAAATCTATGTGACCCCAAGGACTTAGCCCGCCAGGCTCCTCTGTCCATGGGATTCTCCAGGTCAGAATACTGGAGTGGGTTGCCGTTCCTTTCTCCAGGGGATCTTCCTGACCCATGAATGGAACCTGGGTCTTCTGCATTGGCAGGTAGATTCCTTGCCACGGAGCCATAGGGAAGCCCAAAATAAAGACCACCACAGATACAAGGGCCAGAGTCACAAAAGACCCAGAGCTTCCAGGATACGGTGAGAGTCCGGGGTGCACACGGCACAGGGGGCCTGCGGAGGAGGTGGGGCTCTGGGCAAGGAATGAGCAGGGCTCTGGGGCCTGGATGGTCCCCAGGGTCAGGGCCCGGGCAACTAAGGAGAGTAGAGGGTGGAGTGGTTTGGAAGAGTTTCCCTCAGGCAGTCAGTTCAGACGCTGCAGTGTGGAAATAGACTTTTGCAGGGGAACTCTGGTCTGAAGGGCTGGATGCACAGGGCATTCTGGAGCCAGCGGAAGGAGACAAACCACCAAGGCAGAGTTAGACCTCCTCACCTAGATTCCGTCTTGTTCCCACGGCAACCCTTCCACCCCTAGAGGCTTTGCCTGGCGATTCTGAACGATTTCAGGACAAGAGGTTGAGAATGTTCCATGATAGTACTAGTGGCCCCATATCAGGTGTTAGCCACCCCACCCCAACTCTGAAGGGCACTGGCGGGACTTCAGAGGATGCTCAGGTGGAACCAGCTGGTGACAGACGGGGGTCCCCTGGCTGAGACTCAGCCAAGCCGGGGCATCTTCCGCACTTGGCCGATTCCTCCCCCATGTGGAGGCAGGCACACGAGCCTCCTGAGCCTTCTCCTGAGTGTTTTTAGTTTGTTCACTATGGGCTTCAGCCAGGTGACGCGTAGCCAGGAACATGCTTGGTCATGGTGCGGCTACGCTCAGGCTGACTTAGAGGCCCACGGAGGGGGTGTGCCCAGGTATGTGTTACTGTTACCTGTGGACAGGTGGGGCTTTCCAGACCACGGCAGGTGATGTGGATTGTGGTCCAACCAGCGGGATGTCCGCTCCCCCCCACCCTACATTTCCCCCGGACAAGTTACAACTGCGAGAATGAGTCAAAGCATCTGCTTTTCTCTCCTGAGCAGATGCTGTCCCGGTTTGTCCTTTCCCTGGACTGCAGTCAGGACACCTGGGTCTCATCTGTGCTCTGTGGTGAATTCACTCAATGAGTATGTGCCAGGCACTTAACTCTGTAAGTGTACATAAAACAGTGTAAATGAAGTAAAATAGTAAAATTGTGTAGCTGCTGTGGAAAACAGCTTGATAATTCCTCTGAAAGTTAGACATCGAATGACCATATGACCCAGCAATTCTGCTCCTAGGTAGATGCCCCAAATAATTGAAAACAGGGACCTAGACAGGTATATATTGGAGAAGGAAATGGCAACCCACTCCAGTAATTCTTGCCTAGAGAATCCCGTGGACAGCAGAGCCTGGTGGCCTGCTGTTCATAGGGTCGCACAGAGTCAGACACGACTGAAGTGACTTAGCATGCATGCACACACTGGAGAAGGAAATGGCGACCCACTCCAGTGTTCTTGCCTGGAGAACCTCAGGGCAGAGCCTGGTGGGCTGCCGTCTATGGGATCGCACAGAGTCGGACACGACTGAAGTGACTTAGCAGTAGCAGCAGCAGCAAACAGGTACATATACACACAGATTTTATTCACAATAGCTAAATGGTGGAAAGTAGCCAAATGTCCATCCATGGATGAACAAATCATTGTATACACATAGAAGAGCATATTGTGAAAGAAAATATCATCCCGCCATAAACAGGGATGAACCACTGATGCATGCCACAATGTGGATGAACCTCTAGGCCATGATCTGTGCAACTGAATCTGTGATCTGAATCTGTGCAACTTCATTTATATGAAACCTCCAAGTTTATTTACGCTTATCATTTATAAGTAAATAATAATATTTATTTATTGCTTGTAAATAAATAGAGACAGAACACAGATTGGTGGTTGCCAAGGGCTGGGGACGGGGGGCAGGGGAGACATCACTTAATAGGTACAGGGTTTTACTCTGGAATGATGGAAATGTTTTGGAACTAGAAAGAGGTGGTATTGTACAACACTGGATGTACTAACTCCCTTTAAAACAGTTGATTTCCTGTTACATGAATTTCACCTGAACAAATTATTAAAAAACAACAACAACAAACCGGCAACAAGGTGCATATGGCCCATGGACAATAATATGCCAATTCCTGTTATAAGAGAGAGAATAGGATGGTTCAATGACATAGTTTTATTGTCAAGCATGTTTGTTGTTATAATTACTTACCCTATCAAGGAACAGAAATAAAGTCATTTTCCAGGTGTACTATTTTCAGGGCTAAGAATATTGAATGCAAAGAGGTCTCCAGGTGGGTTTTGGACGAGTTTCAGACAATTGAAATCTGGTGACTCTTTGGGTAAAGACCACATTCATGTGGAAGGGCTTTTACTATTTTTAGAACCTATTGGACATCTCCCTTCCCATTCTGGAGAACTAAAATAAATGTTTGGGGCTTTTTGTCAACTTCCTGTTTCTAAGGAAGAAGAACCTAGAAAAGTCTCATGTAAAATATGCCAGATGCTTTTGGAACTTCAAAGAATTCCCAAGAAACAAGGGAGTTTGTTAATTGTAAAAGAATCTGAAAGAAGACACTAGATAATTTTATTTAATAAATACACAAGATGACCCTTTCTCAAAGATAATTTAAGGGATTTAATCCATTTGGGGTTCAGTGACCCCTAAGCCATGTCTAATTCAAGCACGAAAACAAGCTGAGAAGTCCATGGATAGATGAGAAATTCTCACGTGAAACTGGACAGCTTGGCCTGATAGGGCTCCCTCCTGTTTGAATTCACTTGAACAGTTAGGAAACATGAGACAAATAAGCTTTTTTTTTTTTTCAAAAGAGAAGACGGTAAAAAAGAACTGATGTCTGTGATTTGACTTGTGAGTACCAGGCCAGCTTTCCCAGGTGATGGAGGTAGCAGAGTGCCAATTCACAGAAAACAAGCCCCTTAGGTGGCTGGTTCACAGAACAGCCATGTTTCAAGTTACAACAGGATCTATTCAGGCTTTAAAAGTCACTAACAAGAAGGGCTGCCTGATATTAGGCTTGTTCCTGAATGAGGACCGTCTTTCAGGGCATCCTGCTTCCTAACTCGGATGCCTAGAGTTATGAGCTTTCCCCCACTTTCCCCTTGCAGAAACATCAAACAGACCTCATTTACATTTTAGTGTGAACGACTTTAAGGCAATGGGTATTTGTCCTTAGCCAAATGTCACTGTGAAATGACAAGTGCTACTTCCTGAGTTTTGGTTGTAGGGAGTGGATTGAAACATGTATGTCTGGACACAAGCTTCCTTGGGAACCCTGGACTTTTCACTTATAGGGGCTCCCAGCTCTGCCCAAGACTAAGGCTGACACAGGAAAGATCAACAAAGGCTCTGGGACTGTGGGTGAGGAACCCTTGAAATGAAGGGCAGACACCAGAACACTTAAGGACGTTTCTTGATCCTAGAAGATTCATTTGGCTCCAGATTTATTTAACATTAGGTTGAAAAGCTGTTCACAGCCAGGTAGGAGGAGGTTATTTGTAAGCCTTTCCTTTTCTTTTTCCTTTGTGCTTTGCTGCGTTTTCTGCAATGAGCAGTGTAACTTTGTTTGTATGTATGTGTTAGTTGCTCAGTTGTGCCTAACTATTTGTGACCCCATGGATGTAGCCTGCCAAGATCCTCTGTCCATGGGATTCTCCAGGCAAGAATACTAGAGTGGGTTGCCCTTTCCTTCTCCAGGGGAGCTTCTGGACCCAGGGACTGAACCTGGGTCTCCTGCATTGCGGGCAGAGTCTTTACCATCTGAGCCACCAGGGAAGCCTATCCAAGCTACCAGGAAAACAAACTTTAGTGATCAGAAGAAAAAAAAAAAAAAAAAAAAACCCACTAAAAAATGTAACATTAAAAGCCATTTTCTTCCTATAAATTATTTTCATTGGCCTGCAGACTTTCATTCAGTTAGTCATTGCCATCCTTCTGAAACTGCTTCTTAAAATAATGGCAATAGGGACATCCCAAGAATTGCTCTGGCTGTAGCTTTTGCTAGGATTGATCGATGTTTTCTGTCTACACGGCCATGGAGATTTGGAAGGATTAGATGTTCCGATCACACTGGGGCACGGACAGATCACCACGCTTGGTTTGATTGAAAGAGACAGTTGGAATGGTTGTTGGAAGGATTCTGCCCCTGTGTGTGCAGGCACTGTCTTACAAATAGATGGCCTTTTGTACACCTCCCCATATCCTTAAGCTGAAAAACCACAAACACCAGGCTTATTGTTTACAATCTTATCTGACTGAGGATAAAGGGGAGGGTTGAGTGAATGAGGACACCAGGATACTGTATCATCGTGAATTTCAAGAAGATATGGATTAGAAGGGAAAGGAGTCTTTAGGAAATATATATGCTAAATATGTATAAATGAAATATAATAAATATAGATACATTTAGTAGTTTAAAAATACATCCATGTCGATGCAATGGGGTTTCCATTAATCCATCCCTAAGAATTTATTTGGAGACGGTTGCATTGTCCTTGAAATCATTAGTATGTACTGTTGATGAGTTTTATCTTCAGTCTCCATATTTTATGCTTTCGTTGCTATAAGCATAGACCTCTTAGATCAATATCGAATCTGGTAGAAAGAAGGAATACTTTACTGTCAAAGAAAGTTGTTGGGCCTCACTTTACTGTTGAGAGCTACAGTAAAGTGTCTAATCACCAAGCCAGGCTCCCTTCAGCAGCCACTTTCATAGTGCAGTAACAGCACGCCAGCCCCTCCTGTGCCTGCTGGTTTAGATTATGTGAGGGCAGCGGACGGGTGATCCACATGCCACAGGCCATCAGCTCAGGACTCATCAGCTCAATCTGCAATGAGGCTGAAAGCTGTATCATGTCAGAATGACTATAATTCTCTTTTGGAGATTTACATTTTGTAGTAGGAGCGTAGTATCAATGGTTCAGGCTTCAAATCTTCCATCGATGACTTTGTGTGTGTGTGTGTGTGTGTGTGTGTGTGTGTTGGGTGGGGAATGGGGGTTTCTCTTCTTTCCTGGGAAGTTAGGATCCTTGCCAATGCATCCCCTACCCCATGCTTGAGATCTGTAGACTGTATCTAGTGGAAGGCATCTTTGTTTCTATTTATGAAAGGCGAGCATGAAAGTAAAACTTTAGATTGAAACAGTTTGAGTTTCTGCAGGGCCATTTGAACTCCACCTATCACTTCTCTCCTGCAGTTTGGGTTTTGCATATTTGGAGAGCCTTGCATCTTGCAAGGAAAGCAGGACTTTGATTAGTTCCCTGGGTCAACCAAGGGCTGGAACAGATGATCTCTTTGGTAATCAAGAAATTTAAGAGAGAGTCCAGCCATCTGTTTCAGCCTGGCACCCTCAGGGTGACTGTATGTTGGCAGAGTCACCACGTTCCCCACTCTTAGCTTTGCAAGTTCAGATACTCAGCATCATCAGATCCTCAAGGGCAAATCAGGCTTTGGGAGACCGACCCTACTAGTCAAACTCACAAAAGGTTGATGCATAAACCTACCTCATCATACGCTTGTGAGGATTAAATGAGAATGTGGGTATAAAACTTACTTATCTCCACCTGAAACATACAGTAAGTAAAAGAAAATGGTAGTTGCTCAGGTGTGTTCGACTCTTTGTGACTCCATGGCCTGTATTCTGCCAGGTTCCTCTGTCTGTGGGATTTCCCAGGCAAGAATACTGCAGTGAGTTGCCATTCCCTTCTCCAGGGGGTCTTGCTGACCCAGGGATCGAACATGGGTCTCTCGCATAGCAGGTGGATTCTTTACTGTCTGAGCCACCAGGAAAGCCCAGCACATATGGTAAGTGTCCTATAAACATTGGCTTTCCTTTTATCCTGTGATCTGTCAAACAGTATCTACAGCACAGGATAAACACTGACCGGCCAGTAGTTACCTTTGGCTTGCTCTCCCAGTTCTAGAATTCATACATAGCCCCATCCTTCTAATGAGCAGTCAGTCATGATGTGATAAAATAGGTCATTTTTTAAAAGTTCCAGGGAATTCCCTGGTGGTCCAGTGGCTAAGTCTCTGAGCTCTGAATCCAGATAGCCCAAATTTGATCTTTTGCTCTCTGGGTACTAGACCCCACATGCCCCAACAAAGATCGAAGTTCCTGTGTGCCACAGCCAAGAACAGGCGCAGCCGCATAAATAAATGCACCGATACAAAAAAGAAAAAGAAAAAAGTTACAGTCCTCAGGAGGCATGGGCATCCAACCTCTAGAGACACTTCAATCCACCAGCATTCATGGAGAGTGGTTCTGGAGGAGGCTCTCTGCTGATGCTGCGGTTAAAAGATAAAATACCTCTCGTCTTTAAGGAAATTAGCATTGAATAAGGGTAACACTGGTCTGTATAGAGCTTTAGTTTTGACAAGCAGCAACAACCACACAAAACTAAGGATTACAATCAACACATCATTTAAGAAAAATAGGATCTAATTGAAAAAATGGGCCAAGGGTATAACCAGTAATTCACAGAATAAATAGTAAAAATGATCAAGATTTATATACACTGGTGCTCAGCCTCACTTTAACGGAGGAAATTCAAATTCATTGAGTATACTTATGCTCAGCTGGAANTTACAATCAACACATCATTTAAGAAAAATAGGATCTAATTGAAAAAATGGGCCAAGGGTATAAACCAGTAATTCACAGAATAAATAGTAAAAATGATCAAGATTTATATACACTGGTGCTCAGCCTCACTTTAACGGAGGAAATTCAAATTCATTGAGTATACTTATGCTCAGCTGGAGGGAATATGGGTGTGAGTACAGCCACTTAAGAAGTCACTCTGAAATTGAACAGCAATAAATGATATTTAGTCTTTAAAAAAGAGATCATTTTGTATAACCCTCTACTCTGAAGTTCTACTATTAATCACTACCCCAGGGAGAAACTTAAACCATGTGCTGAAGGAAGCAAGTACAAGTATCTTCTTCACTGCAGTGTTATTTATAACAGTGGAAAAATTCGAAACAACAAGAAATATTCATAAAAACGGTTATTTAATAAATAAATAACTGTGCACCGCTTTTATAGAAGACTGTGCTGCTACATTCTAAAATGAGGTAGACCTAATTGTACTGACATAGAAAGTTGTCTAAACCACATTGTTCAATGAAACAATGGATGGATCACTTCTGTTAAAACACACACACACAGATATCTTTCCTAGAGGCAACTCCTTAAAGAGAAGCCTGGAGGCATATACATTATATTGCTAACAGTGCCTATTTGTAGAGAGAGGACTAGAATAGGAGGCACTGGAAAGGGGAAACAATAAAAAATAAAAAGCTCAAACAAAACCCATTGATTTGCAAATCACTCTTTCATGTAAACTGTCACTTACTCTGTTGTTGTTTAGTCGCTAAGTCCTGTCCCACTCTTTGTGACGATCCCCTGGACAGCGGCCCTCCAGGCTCCTCTGTCCTTAGGATTCTCCAGGCAAGAGTACTGGGGTGAAGTCGTGAGTGAAGTTGCTCAGTCGTGTCTGACTCTTTGCGACCCCATGGACTGTAGCCTCTCAGGCTCCTCCGTCTATGGGATTTTCCAGGCAAGAGTGCTGGAGTGGATTGCCATTTCCTTCTCCAGAGGATCTTCCCAACCCAGGTCTCCCGCATTGCAGGCAGACGCTTTACCATCTGAGCCACCAGTGAGGATCAAGAGTATTGGAGTGGGTTACTATGTCCTTTTCCAAGGGATCTTCCCAACCCAGGGAAGGAACACGAGTCTACTGTGTTGGCCGGTGGATTCTTTACCACCACTGTTGAAGCTCCACTCACTCCTTACATTGACCTCATAGTGTAAGCATCATTTCCACTTACCTATGGGGGAACCACAGCTAAGAAAGGCCAAGCAACTTTTGCGAAGTCACACAACTAGTAGACAGAGACATCCCTGGGCTTCCCCCATGCTTTCCCCAGGCTCCAGAAGGAATCAGCAGTTAGGTTAATTGGAATCTGATGTTTTTGTCACTTCTCACTTTTAATTATTTCTCACTGTTTAAAGTCAAAGGCACTTCAAGGCACCTCAGACAGCCTTCTGTGTGTCAGAGTGAGAGGGGCAGGAAAGGAGACAATTTGCAAGTGATCAGAAGATAGTCCTGATATTTAAGATTCTCTTACTTTTCATTCTCCAGGTGAGGTCTCAGATTTTCTTACTTTTCATTCTCCAGGTGGGGTCTTAGACATCTCAGGGCCAGGTGTAAGGACCAGCGTATCCACAGCCCGACTCTCTCACTGCTGGGGTCTCCTACCAGCTGGAAGCTGGGGGCGGGGTATGGGACTCGGCCCTCCAGGCTCGGGAGTGACAGGAAAGAGGGAAGGCANAGTGTGTCTGCCCTCTGATGCCCTCTTGCAACACCTACCATCTTATTTGGGTTTCTCTTACCTTGGACATGGGGTATCTCTTCACAACTGCTCCAGCAAGGCACAACCACTGCTTCTTACCTTGGATGAGGGATATCTCTACACCACCACCCTTCCTGACCTTCAACGTGGGATGGCTCCTCTAGGCCCTCCTGTGCCCACACAGCCACCACTCCTTGGACATGAGGTTGCTCCTCCCAGCTACTGCCCTGGCCTCAGGCGTGGGGTGGCTCCTCCCGGCCACCACCCCTGGACTTGGGCATGGGGTGGCTCCTCTTGGCCACCACCCCAACTTCAGTCAGTTCAGTTCAGTCACTCAGTCGTGTCTGACTCTTTGCAACCCCATGAATCGCAGCACGCCAGGCCTCCCTGTCTATCACCAACTCCTGGAGTTCACTCAGACTCACGCCCATCGAGTTAGTGATGTCATCCAGCCATCTCATCCTCTGTCGTCCCCTTCTCCTCCCACCCCCAATCCCTCCCAGCATCAGAGTCTTTTCCAGTGAGTCAACTCCTCACATGAGGTGGCCAAAGTACTGGAGCTTCAGCTTCAGTACGATTCCTTCCAAAGAAATCCCAGGGCTGATCTCCTTCAGAATGGACTGGTTGGGTCTCCTTGCAGTTGGATCTCCCTGACTTAGCACATAGCAATTTTCTTCTTTCTCCTGTCCCTCTACTTCCCCTCCCCTCCTCTGTATCAATTCTCTCTCTTTTCTCCCTCACCCTCTCCCTCCATCTTTCCCTCCTTCATTCATGGAGGATTCCTAGTACCTGGCCTCTCCTTTAATTTCATCCCAAGTTTGCTAGAGATTTGTTAGTGTAGCCTCTATTGGCAGTGTAATTGCTATTTTAAATCCTAAAAAAAAAGTTGTAAGTGGATGATGGATAATGTTTTAAGATAGTAATTTTTTTTGTTGTTTAGTATTTTTTTATTTATTTGGCTGCACCAGGTCTTAGTTGTGGCATGCAAACCCTTAGTTGCAGCATGTGGGATCTTGTTCCCTGACCAGGGATGGAACCCAGGCCCTCTTCATTGGGAGTGCAGAGTCTTAGCCGTAGGACCATCAGGGAAGTCCCAAGGTCTGTTTTTCTCCATGTTTTCTTGTGCCCACTGACCTTCTCTTACCACTGGGGACATGGGGTAGGAGAGAGTTGACAGAGAAACAAAGTCTTAGCTCTGAATTCTAAAATAGGTAAATTAGATGCACCACAAGGACAAAAGTCTTGAAAGCAAAGGCTTCTGTTGTCAAGAGCTGGATTTTTAAGACAGAGGAGGATTTTAAGTTCTGGAAGTTCGGCTTTGACCATCAATAACCAGTGGCCTCAACATTCAGGGGTGTGCCTGTACCTGTTCCTGAGAACTGACTGTAGATCTCTCTGTTCAATTTCATGTCCACTAGCTTGAAATCAGCCATGGCAGAAGTGTCTTTAGTACAGAAGTTGGCAAATACCACAAACCTGCACATTTTTTTATTTTTTCCCTGGAGGGTCTGTCGTTGAGGTTTTTGAAGGAGGGGAAGTAGGAAAAGAAAGCGTGGATGAACTGCTGGGTAAACTTTTCCTGGTCTGAATCCGGGGGAGGGGGTGGGCTGCAGAAACACGTTCAGACAGGCTGGAGCTAGGAGGCCGAAGTATTGCATCTCTCTTTCCACCTGCAACTCTGTGAGAAGGTGGCAGCTATGCAGAGTGCTTGTATGGAAAGGCAGATGTGGCAGCAGGGCAGGCCTGACAGCAGTGGGAAAGCTGGGAGAGCTGGTCTCCCTGCACCTCATCCCCCAAGCTTCCCTCAAGTCCACTGTAGCCGAGCAGTTCATAGAGACTTCTGTTTTGACACCAGGATGGGGCGAGATCAGCTCAGAGACTTGGAGTGCAGGGCCAGGGGGGTCAAGGACCTTCCCTCAGGTTCACTAACTTTTTCCTCTAGTTCCTTCTGTGCTATCTTCTCACAATAATGAAACCTTATTTAAAGGGCAGCCACCCCTGGGATCCTCCTGGAGGAAGACATGGCAACCCACTCCAGTATTGTTGCCTGGAGAATCCCATGGACAGAGGAGCCTGGCAGGCTATCACCTATGGGGTCAAAAAGAGTTGGACACAACTTAGGCAACTTAGCATGCACGCATGTGCAACTAAATACATTATATTTAAAATACATAATACTAAAAACTCATCATGTTCTAATAGTTCTAGCATATTTACTACCTATACATCTATCACTCTACGTCTATTGTGAAAATACTGAAAATACTATGCAGCGGTTGTCACTGCACAAAAGTGAAATGCAAGTGTTAGTCACTCAGTCATGTCGGACTCCTTGTGACCCCTCCCAAATCATTGCAGATGGTAACTACAGCCATGAAATTAAAATATGCTTGCTCCTTAGAAGAAGAGCTATGACCAACCTAGACAGCATATTAAAAAGCAGAGACATTACTTTGCCAACAAAGGTCCATCTAGTCAAAGTTATGGTTTTTCCAGTGGTCATGTATGGATGTGAGAGTTGTACTATAAAGAGAGCTGAGCGCCAAAGAATTGATGCTTTTGAACTGTGGTGTTGGAGAAGACTCTTGAGAGTCCCTTGGCCTGCAAGGAGATCCAACCAGTCCACCCTAAAGGAAATCAATCCTGACTATTCATTGGAAGGACTGATGCTGAAGCTGAAACTCCAATGTTTTGTCCACCTGATGCAAAGAACTGACTCATTTGAAAAGACCCTGATGCTGGGAAAGATTGAAGGTGGGAGGAGAATGGGATGATAGAGGATGGGATGGTTGGATGGCATTGCTGACTCAAAGGACATGAGTTTGAGCAAGCTCCAGGAGTTGGTGATGGATAGGAAAGCCTGGCGTGCTGCAGTCCACAGAGTTGCAAAGAGTTGGACATGACTGAGCAAAAGAACTGAACTGATAGTAGTTGTNTAGAGGATGGGATGGTTGGATGGCATTGCTGACTCAAAGGACATGAGTTTGAGCAAGCTCCAGGAGTTGGTGATGGATAGGAAAGCCTGGCGTGCTGCAGTCCACAGAGTTGCAAAGAGTTGGACATGACTGAGCAAAAGAACTGAACTGATAGTAGTTGTATGTTAATTCCATACTCCCTCTTTCACCTGCCCACCCCACTTTCCACTTTGCTTTCTTTTTTCCCCTTGGTTGTGCCATGTGGCATGCAGGATCTTAGTTCTCTGATCAGGGATTGAATCTGTGGCCCCTTCAGTAGAAGCACGGAGTTTTATCTACTGGACCACCGGGAAAGTCCCAAAGTTATTATTATTTTTATCAATCAAACCTGGAGGTGCTGGCAGTTGAATCCAGGGCCTCTGGGTGCTAAACATGCTCTCTACCACTGAGTTACACCCTCTCCTTCCTCCATATTCCCCTTTGGTAACCATAAATTGTGACTGTTTCTGTTTTGAATATAGATTCATTTGTGTTATTTTTAAATTCCACGTGTAAGTGATGTCATATAATATTTGTCTTTCTCTAACTTGCTTCACTTAAGTATAATATTCTCTAGGTCCTTCCATGTTGCTGCAAATGGGAATATTTCATTCTTTTCATGGCCGAGTAATATTCCATTTTCTATCTATACCACATCTTCCAGTCTTCTGTTGAAGGGCAGTGTTTGCATGTCTTGGCTATTATAAATAGTGCTGCTATGAACATTGGGGTGTATGTATCTTTTCAAATTAGAGTTTCATCTTTTCTGGATATATACCGAGGAATAGCATTGCTGGATCACGATTTTTAAGGGAACTCCACACTATTCTCTCGGCTTCCCTGGTGGCAATAGTGGTAATGAACCCACTTGCCAATGCAAGAGACATAAGAGAGGCAGGTTCGATCCCTGTGTTGCAAAGATCTCCTGGAGGAGGGCATGGCAACTCACTCCAGTATTCTTGCTTGGTGAATCTCAGGGACAGAGGAGCTTGGTGAGGTACAGTAGGGTTGCATGGATTCGGACACAGCTGAAGTGACTTAGCATACAGGCACACACACACACACACACACACACACACACTGTTCTGCATAGTGGCTGCACCAGTTCACGTTCCCACCGACAGTTATAACAGATTTTGTTTATCCATTCATTTAGGGACAGTTGGGTTGTTTCCACCTTTTGGCTGCTGTGAATATGCTGCTATAAACGTGAGTGTACAAGTGACTGCTCTTCCCTTCCTTTTAATGAATGCCTTTAATTCTGGAGGCCCTGGAGGGCAGATGAGAGCTGGATGGGTCAGAATGAGGCCCCAGGACCCATCTTATCTCTGTTCTCCCTACACACTTGCTGGCTGTTTCTGCTCCCTCTTCTCCAATGAGAGGCTGCGTGCTTTGGGAACAGCACCCAGAGAGGCCAAAAGCCTGGCCACTGGTGCGTGACACCACCCCATGCCTTTGCTGATGGCTGGGTTAAGTTCACTAGCCCCACAGTGTGAACCACCATGGCCCCCACCACGGCCACCCTGAAACTGCTGGCAGAAACCACGGAGGAGTGGAGAGGTGGTGAACGAAATGTCTTTGTTACTGTGATAGGCAAGTGGCCTCAAGGATTGAGGGTTATAAGTTGTTCAGTCGTGTCTGACTCTGCAACCCCATGGACTGTATAGTCCATGAATTCTCTAGGCGAGAATACTGGAGTGAGTAGCCTATCCCTTCTCCAGGGTCTCTTCCTGACCTAGGAATCAAACCGAGGTCTCCTGCATTGCAGGAAGATTCTTTATCACCTGAGCCACCAGGGAAGCCCCAAGGGATGAGGAGAGCAGCCAAGGGCTTGGCCCCTCTTTAGGGTCAGGAAATGCCATTGACACTGAATGACCAGTGCAGTGTGGATCTAAATATACTTTTTTTTTTTAATGCTGGAAATAATCCAGCCTGATTCATGCCTGGTTGTTGAACATGCCATCGGCCTTTTCCCAGATGGAACAAATTATTTGCTCTTAGAAATTCTTTTAAAAATAGCATAACCAATCAGGGTGTTTCCCTGTCCACATATCTCCCAAGAGGAACTGAAAAGAGAGTGCAAATGGGAAAAGTTTTGTCTCTTTTTTTCTGAAGGAGAAAGCAGACATCTTCAGTTCCTCTGAGCAAGTGGTAGAGTCATGTTCAGCAGGACAAGGTCAGCGTGACGAATCTTTTTATGTGACATCAAAGGATGAGTGGACAGTGAAATCAAAGCTTGCAATGAAGAGCACTTCCAGATACATTTTTAAGGTCTTTTGTCAGGCTTAGAAGAGCTTTCTATGTTGTGGAGTGCTGGCTGGTGCTGATACGTTAAGAGCCTTGATAAGGTGGGTGGCGGCAGAGAACTGAAGGATTGGGATTGCTGACTAAGGTCGGATAATACACAGCAGTCACCTTCCTCCATGCCGACTGCTCTCCAGTTCCTAGCCTCCAAACCCTGAGTTTACAGGCATCTGCCATCCAT
This sequence comes from Neotragus moschatus, assembly GCA_006410615.1. Classification (NCBI taxonomy): domain Eukaryota; kingdom Metazoa; phylum Chordata; class Mammalia; order Artiodactyla; family Bovidae; genus Neotragus; species Neotragus moschatus. Next base: position 331,906 of record SJYA01002877.1, read on the forward strand.
TAATTAATTCTTGTCCACATGCCTTGGCCATGTGACTCTGGAAACTGAGTCTGTTCTGGGCCCAGTTTCTACAGAGTGAGCTAGTGATCACCCGGGAGGAACCTGCTCAGCTGTGCCCAGGTGATCCTCAGGCCCATTGCTGTGGAACTGAGTGGGCAGGTGCTCTGGGTGGAAACAAGCCACTTCAGTCTCTGTCTTTACCTGGGCTCAGCACCCTTTTGCTCAGAGAAATGGGTATAAATCAGCAGAGTTGTGGGAGGGGTGTGTGTGTGTGTGTGTGTGTGTGAATCTTTATCTCTAGAAGGTGGGAAAACCTAAGCATCTAAGGCGTCAACATGCTTTATTGCTTTCTGATCCTATCTTAAAAACTGGTACTAGGACTTCNACTGCTTGTCAGTCTATTAAGCCTAATAAGTTAAGCTTATTTGGGGCATTGGCAAGGTATTCTTCATTACTAACTGTAGCCCCAATGTCTATTGCTGAACTTCAAGAAAAAATTTCAACTCATATTTCCAACATTGAAACTCAACTTTATCTTTTGCTTTCTTTTTGTTTTAACTTTATTGTTCATGTCAATATTTGCTCAAGTTTGCAGAAATTCCCTTCAACTCATTTTCTTTGGGCAAATATGTCAGCAGGTCTTCATCTTGTTCTTGAATCATTCACCATTTTTGAAAGTCTTAGAGATAATGCCAGCTGTCAGTGCTGTCAAGTCATTGTTCCCCCAGAGGCTTAGGGGTCCCTCACACAAATGATTGGATACATGTATTGGTATTGTCAAGTCAGCTTGCCGTNCATTTTCTTTGGGCAAATATGTCAGCAGGTCTTCATCTTGTTCTTGAATCATTCACCATTTTTGAAAGTCTTAGAGATAATGCCAGCTGTCAGTGCTGTCAAGTCATTGTTCCCCCAGAGGCTTAGGGGTCCCTCACACAAATGATTGGATACATGTATTGGTATTGTCAAGTCAGCTTGCCGTCCACCCAAAATTATCACAAAACTGTTCATCCGCTGTTCAGTTCAGTTCAGTCAGTCAGTCATGTCCAGCTCTTTGCGACCCCATGGACTGCAGCACCCATGCTTCCCTGTCCATCACCAGCTCCCAGAGCTTACTCAAACTCATGTTCATTAAGTCTGTGATGCATTCTAACCATCTCAGATTCTGTCATCTCCTTCTCCTCCTGACTTCAATCTTGCCCAGCATCAGGGTCTTTTAAAATAAGACAATTCTTCGCATCAGATGGCCAAAGTATTGGAGTTTCAGCTTAAGCATCAGTCCTTCCAGTGAATATTCAGGAGTGATTTCCTTTACAATGGACTGGTTGGATCTCCTTGCAGTCCAAGGGATTCTCAAGAGTCTTCTCCAACACTGCAGTTTAAAAGCATCAATTCTTCGGCATTCAGCTTTCTTTATAGTCCAGTTCTCATATCCATACTTGACTACTGGAAAAACCATAGCTTTGAGTACACAGAACTTTGCTGGTGAAGTAATGTCTCTGCTTTTTAATATGCTGTCTAGGTTGGTCATAGTTTTTCTTCCAAAGAGCAAGCATCTTTTAATTTCATGGCTGCAGTCACCATCTGCAGTGATTTTGGAGCCAAAAAAAAAAAAAGTCTGACACTATTTCTACTGTTTCCCCATCTATTTGCC
>SJYA01002877.1:333607-416871 GCA_006410615.1 Neotragus moschatus
AAAACCATAGCCTTGACTAGATGGACCTTTGTTAGAAAAGTAATGTCTCTGCTTTTTAATATGCTATCTAGGTTGGTCATAACTTTCCTTCCAAGGAGTAAGTGTCTTTTAATTTCATGGCTGCAATCACCATCTGCAGTGATTTTAGAGCCCCCCAAAATAAAGTCTGCCACTGTTTCCACTGTTTCCCCATCTGTTTCCCATGAAATGGGGGATCAGATGCCATGATCTTAATTTTCTGAATGTTGAGCTTTAAGCCAACTTTTTCACTCTTTTCTTTCACTTTCATGCAGAGGCTCTTTAGTTCTTCTTTGCTTTCTGCCATAAGGGTGGTTTCATCTGCATATCAGGGGTTATTGATATTTCTCCCGCAATCTTGATTCTAGCTTGTGCTTCTTTCATCCCAGCCTTTCTCATGATGTACTCTGCATATAACTTAAAGCAGCGGGGTAACAATATACAGCCTTGACATACTCCTTTTCCCATTTGGAACCAGGCTGTTGTTCCATGTCTAGTTCTAACTGTTGCTTCCTGACCTGCATACAGGTTTCTCAAGAGGCAGATCAAGTGGTCTGGTATTTCCATCTCTTTCAGAATTTTCCACAGTTTATTGTGATCCACACACTCAAAGGCTTTGGCATGGTCAATAAAGCAGAAATAGATGTTTTTCTGGAACTCTCTTGCTTTTTCCATGATCCAGTGGATGTTGGCAATTTAACCTCTGGTTCCTCTGCCTTTTCTAAAACCAGCTTGAACATCTGGAATTTGATGGTTCACTTATTGCCGAAGCCTAACTTGGAGAATTGGAAACTGGTTAATATGTCTCATATTTTCAAATATAAGATGAAACTGACAAAGATGGGAAGACAAAAAACCTAAAATTTAACTCAAACACAACTAAATGATATAACTATGCTTCAAGTAATCATTGTAACTACCCTGAAGGAAAGGAGCAGCTTTCTAATGCACCTTCCTCTCAATTAACTTCTGTGGTTACATTTTAATTTTTATACATGATTATTTCTTGAGGATTACTAAATGAAATCTCCAAACTATTTGAAAAGTGATTTTTTTTCTTTTTAATGCACAATGCATAATGGTTTTCCAGAAAATATTTATTCAGTTTACTAGCTTTTTGTGTTCCACACCTACTATTGCATTCATTGTCCTGAGGCTAAATAAATTCCATGTTATAGAATTTCTTTATCTCTGAGGTCAGACTAAAAGGTGAAGACAGTCAACTCCTCCTCTAATGGAAATATGCATACAGATAGACACCAATACTTCTCCCCTCAAATGGATTCAGCCTTTGTTTTATATTTTCCAGGAAATAAAAGATATCTTGTCTTTAAGAAATTTTACCTTATTTTTGCCTTAAAATATAAGCTCAGGATTTGGTATGCTGGAATCCTTCATGCCACATGTTCTCCAATAATAAGAGAAGTGTGTAGAAAATACTGTGTGTCCAGAAGTACACTGACATATTTAACAAGTCTAGTAATAAAAGAATGGTAAAGAGCATGCTCCATTATCTGTGACTCTCCAGGAGTCATCTAAAGGCAAGTGGGATTAGCATTTTCCCTGCAGACACCTATCAGGTAAGCAGCAGAGGAGAAAAATAAGAGTTTATGATCTCTTTCTTCCACATCTTCACTCACTCTTTCCCTCAAAGCAGTTGCCCTAACATGCCCTTTCCTGTTACAATTATTGATCTGATACCTAAAAAAATAATGTTTGAATGATGGCAGGCATTTCATACTGTTATTCAATACAAGGAAAGATTTCCTTCCTGAAACTAATTGGTCATGACCAAAGGAAGGGGATCTTATCAGAGTCAAGAAGATATAATACTAGCTTTCAGATGAGATACTTGAAGGATATATATTTGGTTCATTAAACTGTGTATGGCTGTCTTTAGGAATCACATTCTTCAAAAACACTACACAACAAAGTTCAAATTTGATTGGGCTACTATGCCCAGTGGAACTCATCAACTAGTACAAGCTTTCTCTCTTCCAATGTCCTTGGTAACAGCTTTCAAAAGAGCATGAGGATACTTAGAGAAATACTTCTTGTCTAGTGGGATGTGAGCTGGGAGACTTTTTCATAGAATAACCTCCACAAGAGTTGTTTTTTTCTCTGATCTTTGTCTATGACTGGAGAATGACACATGATTGACTAGGATTTTCCTGTCTAATTAAGGAAATATACGTTTATAATCTCTATTTCTTTTCATAATCATCAGAGAGGGAAATAGTCTGATTCTCCATATCAGGAACTATTTGTGTCAGACTCAACNTAACCTCCACAAGAGTTGTTTTTTTCTCTGATCTTTGTCTATGACTGGAGAATGACACATGATTGACTAGGATTTTCCTGTCTAATTAAGGAAATATACGTTTATAATCTCTATTTCTTTTCATAATCATCAGAGAGGGAAATAGTCTGATTCTCCATATCAGGAACTATTTGTGTCAGACTCAACCCTGAGCATCTACCCCTCTCTTCTTCCCTTTTCATATTCATTGCAGCTTTTTGAAATGCATTGCTCTGTATTTTTGGCTTGGGTAACTTTTTTCTCCTTCTCATAACCAGGTATACCTTTCTGCTGGCCACCTATTCATTTAGGGATCCTTTTCTACCTCCTGCAGTATCCAGATTGTGAGTCAATCAAAAGAGTTGTCAGGCTGTTTAAGCAGACCATGTCCTGTTCATTGATATATCCTAATCTACCCATAAACCTGGAATCTAAAAATCAATGTACATTGAATTACTTATTTAAAGACCATAAATCAATCAATCAAAATAGATGATAGATGCCCACAGCATAATCCGTGGGTTTTATACATTGAGTGAAACCCAATAATCAAGTGTCTGTAATTTCTGAGACATCACACAAAATGTGCTGAATGATCAAATTGGAACAATTTCAGGAAGCACATTACAGGTATAGGTGGAATAGTTGATAATGGCTGGTGAAGGTGAAGTTGTTCAGTCATGTCAGACTCTTTGTGACACCATGGATTGTAGACTACCAGGATCTTCCATCCATGGGATTTTCCAGGCAAGAGTGCTGGAGTGGGTTGCCATTTCCTTCTGCAGGGCATCTTCCTGACCCAGGAATCGAACCTGGGTCTCCCGTATTGTAGACAGATGCTTTTACCGACTGAGCCACCAGGGAAGTCTAGGTACAAAGTATGGTCCCAATCTGCCTATCATAAATACTAGTAGGATATTGAATTGGACATAACCTGAACCTACCAAATAATTATTTAAAACAGTGATTGTAAAGCTTGTGCTTGTAAAACATGTAGCTGACTTAAGTGGAAATCTAACACACCCTGTGGATTCATTGCTTAATGGTCTAATGTGTGGATTTTGCCATAACAATGACTTCCCTGGTGGCTCAGATGGTAAAACGTCAGTTTACAAAGTGGGAGATCCAGGTTCAATCCCTGATCAGGAAGATCTCCTGGAGAAGGAAATGGCAACTTGCTCCAGTATTCTTGCCTGAAAAATCCCATGGGAGGAACTTGGCAGGCTACAGTCCATGGGGTCACAAAGAGTCGGATAGGACTGAATGACTTCACTTTCACTTTTTGCCATAACAGTGGATAGCAGAGGCAGGAAAAATAATCTAAAGGTGGAGAAGGAAAATAGGAATTTCAGCNTCAGGTTGAATTCCCATCTGGGGTGTGGAGGCTCACCGTATTTGCCCGGGCTTCTGAAGACCCGCGCAAGAGGGAGCCCAAGGCGGGGCACTCTCCGATATTCAAGCAGGTGCCTGTGGCCCAACGTAGACAGTGCAAGCTCCTTGTCTGGAAGTTTATTGGCTTTCCACGTAAACCAAGTTATTCAGCCTCTTTTCTCCATCTTAATTTTCCCACTATACTATTATTCCCTAATCTTATATTTCTAAATAAATAAGTTTTTCCTCGCCTATCCGTCTCCCCTTTGAATCACCCTGGATCCACTGGGGATGGACCCTGGCAACTTCCTATTGAGAAAAGTAAGCAAATTTCCACTTCAATAAAAATCATTTGCAACAGTTAAAAAAAAAAATCCAATCGGAAAATGGGCAAAAGCTGTTCTGAATACAGATGATATACAGATGGCAAATAAGCACATGAAAAGATGTTCAGCATCATTAGCCTTCAAGGAAATGCAAATTAAAACCACAATGAGCTATCACTATATATCTGCTGGAGTGCCTAAAATAGTGACAACAATTTGATGTTTGGTAGTGTTGACAAGGATGAAGAGAAGTTGATCACTCATACATTGCTGATGAGAATGTAAAAGCTACAACCATTCTGGAAAACAGTTTGGCAGTTTCTTATAAAACAAATCATGCTATTATCATATGATCCAGTAATGATACTCTTGGGCATTTTCCCAGAGAAATGAAAGTTTGTGTTCACACAAAAATCAGTGTGTGAATGTTCATAGCAGCTTTATTTGTAATAGCCCTTAAGTGGAAACAGCCCAGATGTCCTTCAACAGGATAAACAAACTGTGGTACATCCACACTGTGGAACAGCAGTCAGCAATAAGAAGGAATGAAGTATTGATGCGTGCAAAAATTTAGATGAACTATGCTGAGTGAAAAAAAGCCAGTCCCAATGTGTTACAGGCTATATATTCCACTTTATGTAACATCTTTGAAATGAGAAAAGCTTAGAAATGGAAAACAGTTGTCAGGTGACTGTGGTGCATACCTGAGCATATGATAAAACTAAAAAACTAAATACACACACACACACACACACAAACACACACACACATGCACACACACACAGGTCTACAGATGAAACCGGGGAGATCTGACTAAGGTGGAAGGCTAGTGTTGAAGGCAGTATCCTGGCTGTGATACTGGGCTATAGTTTTGCAAGATGGTACCATCATGGGAACCCGAGTTAAGTGTTCATGAGATCTCTGTGTATTCTTTCTCACAACTGCATGTGAAGCCACACTTATATTATTACAATTTTCACTAAAAGAGCATAAATCTTAAGTGTGACAGTTGGGTTTGCAATTCAGTTGTACAAGTGCTTTACCTCAAGACAACCATTCCTATACAGAATATTACAAAGATGATAAAATTTAATACAGTTAATGTAGATATTTTACTGCTTCACCAAGGACACTTTAAAAAATTGATTTGTTGTTTATTTATTGTTGGCTGTACTGGGTCTAGCTGCGTGCAGTCTGTCTCTAGTTGTGACAAGCAGGGCCTGCTCTCTCGTGGTGGGGTGAGGGCTTCTCACTGCAGTGGTGTCTCTTGTTGTAGAGCACGGGCCCTAGGAATGCGGGCTCAAGAGTTGCAGCTCTCGGGCCGGATTCCACTCCACTGCATTTTCTGGGTAATTCCCTGATCTCACTGCTCCACAGAGAGTACACTGGACCTCATATTCTTCTCTTCAGTTGTCACCATCCAGAAAATCCTGCCCCAAGACGGTTTTCTCCTTTTTCAGCGTGGCAGATGCTTACCTGAGAAATGAATTGCTGTCCAGGTGAGAATGACCAGTAGAGTGTTCGGTGTGGGGGACACATCTGAACAGGAGCCTCCTGGAGTTCTGCAGGAAACTGACCAGAAAGAAAGAATTCTGTGACAAGGAGCAGTTCACTAGGATCACAGGCATATGGGGGCAGTTCTGGAGCCCTGAAGTGACATCAAGGGTCTGACAGCTGAGAGCAAGTCAGAGGAACTGACTGATTAAATGATTGGAGGAGGGAGAAAGAAAATCCACATAGCAGTGGGTTATCTCCTTGTGATGAAAGGCCGTAGGTTTTCACTTCAGCCGCTAATGAATGAAAAATATGCAATATTTACATGGTCAAAGGACACATAGATCCACGATGTACATCTTCACTTACACAGCTGATTTCCCGGGTAATCGTATTTCTAACATTTCCACACGTTTTCCCTTGAAGGTGTTTCTTTTTTTTTGCTAGTTGCTCAGTCGTGTTCAACTCTTTGCAACTCCATGGGTTGTAGCCCACTGAGGCACCTCTGTCCATGGGATTCTGCAGGCAAGAATACTGGAGTGGGTGGCCATTCCCTTCTCCAGAGGATCTTCCCAACCTGGGGATCGAACCCAGGTCTCCTGCATTGCAGGTCTATTCTTTACCATCTGAGCCACCAGGGAAGCCCTTGGAGGTGTTTGGACGTTCCTTATGTAGGTCATGTTTCAGTATTATGCAGGAAAGTCTCCTTGACATTGCCTCCCACTGTAGTTTTCCTGATGAGGAGGTTTTCGTCTGTTTTCTATGTCGAAAGAGGGGGCAAAGTTTGTGCCAGGGAAGGTCTGGATAATTCAGCAGCTATGTCAGGTTAGCCTGGCTACCCCTGTCCCCCAGCTTATTTTCCTGGGCACCCCAGCAGACAGTGTACCTGAAATGCACACCCATGAGCTAAGTTATCAGCCTCCTGAGTGCTGCTTCTGCAGATAGGCCACCTGGCTTCTCTTTCAAGCCCTGAATTATAAAACAAGGTTGTATATGTTTTGGAAGATCCCTTTGTATGTGTTCTTCTAAAAGTGCTACTACTACTACTACTAAGTCACTTCAGTCGTGTCCGACTCTGTGCGACTCCATAGATGGCAGCCCACCAGGCTCCACTGTCCCTGGGATTCTCCAGGCAAGAACACTGGAGTGGGTTGCCATTTCCTTCTCCAGTGCATGAAAGTGAAAAGTCAAAGTGAAGTCGCTCAGTCGTCTCCGACTCTTAGTGACCCCATGGACTGTAGCCCACCAGGCTCCTCCGACCATGGGATTTTCCAGGCAAGAGTACTGGAGTGGGGTGCCATTGCCTTCTCCGTCTAAAAGTGCTACTTTGGTCTTTTTCATCTGGGCCTGGGAAGACGTTTCCACTTTTGCCTTTGGTCTCTGCTGACTTTAATATGAGCTAATGAGTAGTGGTCAATTCATATCTGTGGAATAAGGTTTATAGAACTAAATTAATTTTTCAAAAATGGCAGCATTTGAAATGACTTTATGGCTTAGAAGTGACACCTGCTCTGTATCCATCCTCCAGAGTTTGAACATTTAGGAAGTGGAGAGGATCCAGTGGCTTAGAGAGTACTGGGGTCACAGAGCCTCCTTTGTGCAGTTTTCCATAGAGATCGCAGCTTAAGCACCCATGTGTGGCCTTGGGCTGTGACTTCCTTGGTCTCTCCTACCTGGTAATTCTCTTTTCCTTGGAGCTCCCACCACTGCCTGAAGTACCCCTCCTGTTTTCCTGCCTCCATGAACCTTTCCCTGTATGACCCCTCTCTCCCATCTTGCTCCCCTGGTTCTCTGCAAGTCCTATGTGTGTGTATGTGCGCGCGCGCTCACTCACTGAGTTGTGTCCACTCTCTGTGACCCCATGAACTATAGCCGGCCAGGCTCCTCTGTTTATGGGATTTTCCAGGCAAGAACACTGGAGTGGGTTGCCATGCCCTTCTCTAGGGAATCTTCCCAGCCCAGGGATCGAACCCACGTCTCCTGCATCTCTTGCCTTGGTAGGCAGGTTTCTTACCACTAGCGCCCCCTGGGAAGTCCCCTCTAAATTCTACCTAGTTGTTAAGGCTCAGCTCAAATTCTGACTTCTCCAAGAGGCTTTCTGATTCATCACTACCACCTCTGCAATACTGACAATAATGATAACAGTTCTCAGTACTTAAAGAGTTACTATGTACCAGGCCCTGTAGTAAGTTCCTGTAGCATCTCATTCCATCCCTGCAATAACCTTGAAGGTGCAGAAACCTTGGAGAATTTGCATGCACTGGCCATGTCATACTCTAAGTGGCAGAGCTGTATGCCTCCTGCCCTGGTCTGTCTGGCTCTGAAGGCCATTCTTTTAACGCCTCTTCAGTCTGCCCTCCTGAAAAGTGTCAGTCGCTTCATCGTGAGAAGCCGATGAAGCTAGCTGGGACTGCCAAGGTCATATTGTCCGCTCTTCTCATTTTACAGTTTCTCTGGTTCTCAGTCTTGCTCATCATTTATTCATTCAACAAACACGTATTGAATCCTCCCACATTTAAGGCACTGTGTTGAACCCTGAGTGTCTTTACTGCTGCACGCTCTCTGGGGGCTCCTTTTGTGAGCCTAATGAAGCCACACTCAAAGCTACCTTAGAACGGGGCTTGAGTGAAGCCCTCGCCTCCTCTGAGTGTGGCTCTGTGCAGAAGTGCCATGCACCACTGATGCCCCAGTGTGGAACCCTGGTCATCGGCCTGTCTCACACTCGGCAGCTATATTGGAGCCAAAAACTCTGGAGTGACCCCTAACTCCAGATAAGGGAGCCTGGCATGTGGAAGTTTGTGGGATTGCATAGAGCTGGACATGGCTTAGCGACTAAACAACAACAACTAACTCTTCATTTACCTTCAATTCAGTTCAGTTCATTTGCTCAGTTGTGTCTGACTCTTTGCAACCCCATGAAATGCAGCACGCCACCTTTTAAAATCACTCAGGGCTTCCCTGGTAGCTTAGTCTGTAAAGAATCCACTTGCAATACAGGAGTTGTGGGTTTGATCCCTGGGTCAGGAAGACCCCTGGAGAAGGAGATGGCAACCCACTCTAGTACCCTTGCCTGGGAAATCCCATGGACTGAGGAGCCTGGTGGGCTACAGTCCATGGGGTCTCAAAAAGCCAGACGTGGCTTAGTGACCAAACCACCAGTAAATCCTACTGATGGTCAGCCTTCAAATAACCAACTCTTAAACCACCATCTTGCTCAGGATAGCTGCAGTAATCTATGATTCTCTGCTCCCATTGTGTGCCAACCCCCCCTCCCCGCCCCTGTTATCTCAGCCCTTTCTCATATCAGTTTGAATAATCCTTCTAAAATAGGCCACTGCTGGGCATACACACCGAGGTAACCAGAATTGAAAGAGACACGTGTACCCCAATGTTCATCGCAGCATTGTTTATAATAGCCAGGACATGGAAGCAACATAGATGTCCATCAGCAGATGAATGGATAAGAAAGCTGTGGTACATATACACGATGAAGTATTACTNGCAACACACACAATGATTGGATTTATAAGAGGACAGATTTGAATGCTTAACATAAATATGTGCATTTAAAATACTGATTACTGATATTCTATGTAAACTGATATTCTATGTAATCTGATATAATTTGAATAATGGGATCTGCTATTAACAACTTGAAAACCACAGGACTACAGACTCAAGTCCAAACTCTGTAAGACTTGCCTTTAAAACGCAAGTTTATTGTCTCTCTCACTAATAATGCCACATGGCCCTCCTCTCAAGATCTAATTTATCTGTGGGCAATATGCTTCAAGGTGAAAGAGCACCAGACCGAGGTCCCAGACTAGTCTTGTTCCAGGCTGTTGGGACCTTGCAAGTTACTCTCTTTGGGCTTTTCTTTCCTCACTACAAAGTGAGGGGCCAGAACCAAATTATGTCCAGAGCTCCTTAGTATTTTAGCATTTCTACATTTGGGTTCATTTCCCAACTTAGATTGTGTTGTCTCTTCTTCTTGAGGTTAACTAATCTAAAGGCATGGTTCAAATTCTAATTATCCTTAATATTTCTTTGGCACTCAGTCCAAGCTTCTTTGACCTCTTGGGCATCTTTGTATGTTGATGTCTGATCTTCTACTGGATAATAACTGATGTCATGTATCTCTAAATGCCCAGTGTGTAAGTTCAGTCGCGTCCAACTCTTTGCGACCCCATGGACTGCAGCACGCCAGGCCTCCCTGTCCATTACCAACTCCCAGAGTTTACTTAAACTCGTGTGCCTTGAGTTGATGATGCCATCCAACCATCTCATCCTCTGTCGTCCCTTCTCCTGCCTTCAATCTTTCCCAGCATCAGGGTCTTTCCCAGTGTCAGTTCTTCGCATCAGGTGGCCAAAGTATTGGAGTTTTAGCTTCGGCATTAGTCCTTCCAATGAATATTCAGGACTGATTTCCTTTAGGATGGATTGGTTGGTTCTTCTGGCAGTCCAAGGGACTCTCAAGAGTCTTTTCCAACATCGCAGTTCAAAAGCATCAATTCTCCAGCGCTCAGCTTTCTTTATAGTCCAACTCTCACATCCATACATGACTATTGGAAAAAACAAAGCTTTGACTAAATGGACCTTTTTTGGTAAAATAATGTCTCTGCTTTTTAATATGCTGTCTAGGCTGGTCATAGCTTTTCTTCCAAGGAGCAAGCGTCTTAATTTCATGGCTGCAGTCACCATCTGCAGTGATTTTGGAGTTCCCCAAAATAAAGTCTTTCATTGTTTCTACTGTTTCCCCATCTATTTGCCATGAAGTGAGGGGACCAGATGCCATGATCTTAGTAAGTACGTTTGTTATTTGTCAGGACCATGAATTATTTGCCTGTCATTGGTTTAATCAACAGAAACTATGTTGAAAGCTGCTAAGTGAGCTCTCATTACTGTACCAAAGGTTTCTAATTTATATCCTATTTAGCCTATAAATTTTCTTCTATGAGTGTTCAGCCCGTAGTTCCCATTATTTTCCAAAAATAGCTCTCTTGTGGCCTCTGCTGGTTTGACAGCAGACAACTTCTTCACTAATTCCTTAAGTGCATAGTAAAGAATCCAAGTGCAAGGACACTTCAGCTTTCTAGGGAACCACTCTTAACAACATAAACTCAGCAAAGAGAAAGATTTTGAGATGTTTTAAACTGGTAGGCTTACTGAGAATACACACCTAAATGGTAAAACTTGAGTTATTTTAAATGCCTATTCTGAAGTAGCATTTTTCAGAATTAAACTCATGCTTGTTAGGGTGTCAGGAGTAACTGATTCTTAGGTGTGTTCTTTAAAACTTGCCCCATTGGAAAAAAAATTGTCAAGATTTGCCTGATTCTAATACTTTTATGTATTATACTTGGTAAAGATAAAAGTGCTTTGATGAATGCTTAAGAAACTTGCTATTCAGTCACTAAACTGTGTCTCTTTGCAACCCCATGAACTGCCAGGCTCCTCCGTCCTCTACCATCTCCCCGAGTTTGCTCAAATTCATGTCCACTGAGTCAGTGATGCTATCTAAACCTACTAGTTATGTAATAGCTTTTTGCAACACTATTTCTTTTTGGCAATTACATTAGGAATTAAAGACGCCCTAGGGAAAAATCTTTGCAGTCTTTCAGAGCTGTTTCAGAGGGCCTAAGAATGTTCTCCGATATTTCAGTTCAGCTTAGTCGCGTCCGACTCTGCCACCCCATGAATCGCACCACGCCAGGCCTTCCTGTCCATCACCAACTCCCTGACTTCACTCAGACTCATGTCCATAGAGTCAGTAATGCCATCCAGCCATCTCATCCTCTGTCATCCCCTTCTCCTCCTGTTCCCAATCCCTCCCAGCATCAGAGTCTTTTCCAATGAGTCAACTCTTCGCATGAGGTGGCCAAAGTACTGGAGTTTCAGCTTTAGCATCATTCATAAGCTAGATGCAATTTAAATTGAGTTACTAATATGTTAAGCCTACTAATAGCTGCCTTTCCAGTTGGATTTGGGGAAATTTTTCACTACATGAAATGTGTTAGGAATATTCTTCTGCTTCACTTGTTAGGTAGCATGTTATCATCTTTTGTATGTATCTGGGTACCATGATTAACTCATTTAGAGTGCTACCTCTGACCACCTTAGATTTCAGATGGTTTAATCAGAATGCCTGTCAAAGGCAGGAAAGGTGTTAATCTAATGTTAAGTGCTAACACAGAGGTTTTGCATGTTTTCGAACGTTTAAATCACAGGTCTTCAACTTTGAAAAGCTCATAGGCAACTTGAAACTATATAAATACATACAGTGACTAATATGTGTTTGTATGAAAACAGTTTAACATCTATGATGCTTTACAAATGAAGACAGTCTTTTCATACATATTAAATACCAAACTGCACTTCTCCATTTAAATGTATGTGACAAGTGTTTTTAAAAAGTGTCTATTACTTCATTTAAAGGTAGAGCTGATCAACGGTGGATAAGAGACCTCAGCTTACCCAATCTCACAGGGTAATTGAGGAAAAATGAAAAATGCTGCTTAAGGGGTTGGAATGCTGTCAAGCCACTATCAGGTAGATAATCTCCTATTGTCCCTGCTTATGTTACCTTTTAAAAAAACAAATCACTAGACATATACAGCTCTAACTGCTCATCCTGTGGTGCCCTCTTCCGATTTGGGTGTTTCTGACTCCCACCTGTCAGAAGCACTAAACAAGCTGATTCTTGAATCAGGCAACCCTGAGGTCTAACTAACTTCACCTGTTATTCCCGTCACTGGGAAGGGCCTTCTAGAAAACTTTTTAAAGAGGGACAAAAACAAATGATGTGTTGCTTTTTTCTTTTCTCTTCTACCTGCCTAGAACATGGACATGATGCTAGAGGTGGCATAACTAATAAAAGGATGGAGGCCACATATAAAGTATCAAAGAGCAGAAAGCTAGAAGAAATCTGGGTCCACCATGAGGGCACAGACCGGCTTTGGACCACTGATCTCCAAACTTTTCAACATGAGAAAAAAAAAACTAGTCATTTGTTATTTAATCTGATTTGGGGGGTTGATTTTTTTTTTTTTTTTACAGCTTAGTATTAAGTTGATTCATAAATTCATAAGATTATTTGATGATTAAAAGAAAAAACTGTGTGAAGAGTGCAGCACAGTTGCTGGCATATAGCAGGTGACCAGCGAATGGCTNAGCTTTGGACCACTGATCTCCAAACTTTTCCACATGAGAAAAAAAAAACTAGTCATTTGTTATTTAATCTGATTTGGGGGGTTGATTTTTTTTTTTTACAGCTTAGTATTAAGTTGATTCATAAATTCACAAGATTATTTGAAGATTAAAAGAAAAAACTGTGTGAAGAGTGCAGCACAGTTGCTGGCATATAGCAGGTGACCAGCGAATGGCTACTATTGGGAGAAAGAAGCTGACTGCCAGCAGAGAACAAAAATCAAACACATCGGCAATCTGGGAGGGGAGGGGAGGGGAGTGCCGACTAGTGGCTATGATAGAGCTCTTTATAAAAAGAACCAGGACCACGTTCAGAGCCAAACAATGTACAAAGAGGGTCCAACATGTAAGCAGATACTGAATATAAGTGCTTTCTAATCCTGTGAAAACATAAGACTGATGTCATTTAATTCACATGAAAATCCTGATCAGTGAGGAAGATGCGGCTGGAATATTTTGATCAGAGGATCTATCTGATCCTATAATACATGGCGAAGGAAAGAAAGTTATCTGTAGTCACTTTGAAAGGAATTCACTACAGAATAGTGAATTCTATTGTGTGTGCGTGCATGCTAAATTTCTTTAGTCGTGTCTGACTCTTTGCAACCCTACAGACTATAGCCCACCAGGCTCTTCTGTCTATGGAATTCTCCAGGCAAGAATACTGGAGTGAGTTGCCATTTCCTTCTCCAACAGAATAGTACTTCAAGTTAATGAACGAAAGAAGCTGAAAAGTTAAAGGACTATTAAAATTTAGCATTTTTTAAAAGACTTGAAAGTTGGGCATTAGAATGATCTACATAGGAGAATAAAAATCTGTAATGTTAACATGAAGTCACTGCTGAATGTACATAGCAAGGGAAGATGGAGTAAAAAGAGAGGAAACAAATCAGACTACACCAATTGTATTTTCAAAATTGTAATTAGGTATTACCAAATAAAGTAATAAACAACTCTTAATTTAGAGTGCAAAATAAAAGCACCTTGTTATTTTCAAGGTGCAAAAGCAAGAAAATACAACATAAACTTATCCACATTTTTAAATAGTTGTCTGTGTGATGAATAAATGCCATTTAAAAACACTTTCAATAGAAAAATGATTTATAAACCAGTTTACAGAAGATCAAAAAAAATCAATGTTTAACACCAACTTTAACTATAAATAACTAAAAAGAAAACTGTCCTCTCTTCTGTTTTTGCTTCAACATTTATGTCTTCTGCTCTTTGCCTTTTGGAGAAAACATTGCATTGTAAGGCTGCCGTCTTTTTGGACGAGGACAAGGATCAAGGTCTTCTTTAATGTAACCTTAAAAATAAATCACAAATTTAGAAGACTATATTTGCAACATACATATTTTAGCATATATCCAGTCAACATCTGTCTCATGTCATGCCTTTTAAGTTCACATGATTTTTCTATTAGTCGCTTGTGATGACGAATGATTTTATTGCTTAGCATCAGTTTTCTCATCTGTACTAAGAATAACAGCAGACGTTTATCAAGTGTGCTGCATAAACATTGTCTGGGATAACTCACAGTCCTTTGCAGTAGCTTCCACTATGCCTGTTTCACAGCTGAGCTTATGGAGACCCAGGGAGTCCGATAACTCGCTCAAGTTCCTAAAGCTGGGAAGGAAGTGAGTGGGGACTCTGCCAACATCTGACTCCAGAACTGGGGCTCTTAGGCACTTTCCTAGTCTACCTTCCATTGGGTGCAAATGGGGACAAGTGTTAAACATGATTTTTTGATTGTTAGGATAAATTTCGGTGCTTATCAAGAAGACTTTTTTTCAGTAGCTATTAGATGAGATGACATGGTCCCTATACTCTTCAGACTATTTGATTCTCCATGATGTGGTTTTCAGGGAGGACTGTGTCTGCTATACCCTGAGAACCTATCAGGGGTACAAACACAGGCTCTATCCAGACTAATTCTATCTGATGAGCAAGCAGAGACATCACGTCAAAGAGGACCTGCTAAAAGGGAAAGTGGAAGAATGGTAACAGCTGTAATAGACTTTGCATCTTTTAGAAAAGCTTCTTACGGCTAAAAAATCTGGAGCTTTAAAGCTCCCATATGTTCTTTAATTCTATTAAATGTAAGTGCTGTCTTTGAAGGAGTGAGTTGCATGTTAACAGTTTCCCAAACAAAAGTCTTTTTTACTTAAATATGGTTTATAAATAACTAGCATTCTTAATAAGTGAAGTTTTAACATCCAAATTCACAGCAGCCTCTTAAAAAACAAAAGATGCTTTTCAACAATGAAACTTTGGCAACTTTTTAAAGTTACTTTATTAAAAGTCATTTCAATGACTAGACAGAAGAGAAATTACTTTCCGAAATTTGAATGAAAAAAGCAGGGTAACACATACACAATTCATTACATGCTTGTAAACAATGATTCCAATGAAGTTATTTGAAGAGTTAAACATAAGCCTTTTATCTTTAGGAAACTGTATTTATGCCACAAAACTGGTTCTCAACTTATAGCAGAAGGTAGAGAACCATGAAGAAAAAGTTTAATGTTTAGACTTGGGTATACTCTTGCCTGGAAACTCCCATGGACGGAGGGGCCTGGTAGGCTGCAGTCCATGGGATCGCTGAGAGTTGGACATGACTCAGTGACTTCACTTTCACTTTTCACTTTCATGCACTGAAGAAGGAAATGGCAACCCACTCCAGTGTTCTTGCGTGGAGAATCCCAGGGAGGGGGGAGCCTGGTGGGCTGCCGTCTATGGGGTCGCACAGAGTTGGACACGACTGAAGCAACTTAGCAGCAGCATATGTATTATACACAGTATTTTTTTTAAAGTTCCAAAATGTCATAAGCTATACTCTCACCTCTTTCCATACATGTCTGAGTAGAAGGAAAACCAACTTCCCAGAAATTCTCTGGTGTGTTGGGTGGAATGTAGCGAAATCGGTGTCTTGAGCAGGAAGCCAACTTCTTTTCTCTTTCTTCTGCTGGAAAATCTGCATAATACTGATAATAAAACTGGTTAGGTTTTCCACTGAGGAATAATAAATGGAGTGTTATGCTTACGGATTAAAAACCAGAAGCTGAAACTACTACTAAAGTATTCAGCATGCTAAGGAAAATGAATTCTTATGGATAATATTAGTAAGTTATACCACCTACCAGTAAATTATTACCTATAAATTACTGATAATAATTAGTGGTCTGTGAAATGTTTGCTCCACAAAGAAGAGGGCTTGTATCACACTGTTAGGCAACATACTGTACCCTTCATCAATAGTATTATAACTAAAAAAAAAAAGGCCAGCCTTTTTTTTTTCTCCAACTTTACAGTGAGTGTGCTCAGTGGTATAGCTGATTTACATACATACAAACTTAATTTTTCTCAGAACAGTAATAAAAAAGCCAAGACGTGTGCTCTGAACAGCACATTTCTCAACTGTTATTTGGATATAGCATGTGTTTTGAAGTAATTTTCCTTTCACTACAATTTTTAAAAATAAAAGTTTAGCTTTGAAGGTTGTAGGCTTCATGACACTGCCCTTTTAAACTAGATCTATCAATTAGGATCAAAGACATATTATTTTTCACAACTGTGACCATAAAGAACCTAAACTTCGTGCAAAGAAACATAAAACTTGTATGTGAAAACTATACAGGTCTTCAAGCTCTAGATCCAAAGAAAACAAAGCAATGGTGTAAAGTTTGATAAAACACAGATGACTGGATCACACAATCCAGCTAATTCTGTTTCACACTTGAGGAACTGAAAATCAAAGTGATATTTTACCAATGATATCACCTATTGCAAGTGGCAGACTAGGATCAGAATTTTTTTTTAGTGAGGGTTTTTAATATATTTTTCCTTCACACAGACAAGACAATAGTAGGTGAGGGTGGCTGTAGCACAGCGAGTAGGTGGGAAAGTAAAGAAGATGAGGTCAGAGAGGAAATGGGGTGTGAGTCTGTTGTCCTTGATAAGGGCTTTGATTTCATTCTTAGAGGAGACAACATTTAAGGATTCAGGCTGAAGACTGACATGATTTAACTTTTATGCTAAGAAGATCATTTGGAAGAAGAGACTATTTATTGCTGTGTTGAACATACAATCAATAGGATTTGCTGATAGATCCATTACTGAGATATGAGAGATGAAAGAAGATACCTAAAAGATCTCTGGTTTAAACTAGGAGAATGGACATAAAGGAGGCTCAGAGGTAAGGTCTGAGAACTGGAGGTAGAAAGTGTATCCTCACTTTATGATGTGAAATTTGAGGTGACTATTACGCAGCCACATGTGTACTGCATGTTCACTGAATATTTCACAGGGAATGTGAAATAGGAAATATTTCAGAACTGTAAGCAGACAGTTACATGTGACTGGCACTTTCACTCCTGATCATGAAGGAATAACAGGGAACAGATTTAACCTCTATCTTAAAAAACTAAAAAAAGAAGGAATAAAACGCATGAAACAATGTTTTCAGAGATTGGATAACAGCACAAAAAAATGATTTCTGAGAAGGAAAGTAAGAGTTTTCAGTGAAAGAGTTTTTTCTAATTGGTAATTTTAGTTCCAGTTATAACTAAAAACGGGAGGTTCAATTAGTATAGATCATATTCCTTAGTTAAGAAATCATGATATATTCAATTTGTATTATGAAAACTCATGATACATTGATACTCAAGATACATTTGCTTCTTATCTCCAAACTGCTTTCCAAATTAGTGGTCTCAATTTACACTCTCACTGTTAGTTTATGAGAGCATTTGTCTCACCAAATGCTTACCTGCACTGTAACCTATTCACACATAACTTTAACGTGCTTCTGTGTCTGTGTGCATGCACAAAGTCACTTCAGTCATGCACGACTCTGTGTGACCCTACAGACTGCAGCCCGCCAGGCTCCTCTGTGCATGGGATATCCTAGCTATAGTTTTTAAAAATAAAATTTAAGGGGGAAATAAATACATTGCTGGAAACAGTTATCCAACAGCTAAAGGACAGCAAGGGAAGAAAAAAACCAGCAAGTTTCAGAAAAGCACAGAACCTGCCTAGGACTCTTCAGTAAGAGGACAATTAGTACAATCTGCTTCAAGATACACATCTAGTCCAAGACTCCCAAGGAAACAAGGGGAATGCAGGTGGGTTCTAAGGATGGAGTGGAATCTGTTCATTGTATTTTTAGAAAGGAAAATGTTTAGGGAAAAAAAAAGAGCTTATGGCTGTATTGGTTATTTAGAAAAAACAATTACGAGTATACCTCATTTCCTGAGAGTGCTGGTGTTTAAGTTAAAAATATTACAGCAAAGTTTCTGACTGAAATATCAAAATTTTCCCCAATAGTATATGTATTAGTCTCCACTATAACACAAGGGGAAAAAATTAAAAGAAATACAAATAAATATAGAAAAAACAAATAGCATAAATGTCTTAAGCTGGAAGTAAGAACTAAGAACTAGTACCGAGGCTCCACATTCAATTAAAGAGAATCTAAAAGAAACGGAGGCTTTCCTTTCCATCTATGCATCTCTCTCAGGTCCCAGCCAGTCTGTAAACTCTACATACTTATTCTGTTATTCTTGGCTCAAACTTGCTTCTAGATACAAATATGGTTTATATCTATGATTTTAAAATCATGCACATGAAGTCATATCTTCAAAGAAACCCCAAATGACAGTGTTTACATTTGTACTTACAATTTCACATTCCTTACATGTGTGTCCAAGCAATTTTCTTCTCTCTTCTTTTTTACGAACCACCTCAATGTGAGGAAAATTTTGTAATCCAGTCTCTCTGGGGAAAGAATAAATTTATCTGTTACTATAGAGACCTTTGGTTTACATTTAAAATTACCAAACGTGAGCATCTAGAGGAAAAATAATCGCCATTGATTCATTTTATTTGAAATGCTTCCTCAGTATGTGAGAGACAAAAGCATTTCTTCATTCTCTCTTCACTAAAATATTAAGTGCCTACTACTTTTTCTAACTGAAAAAGATAACTATTACTTCCTATTTTTGCCTCTGGCTGGCTGAAATTAGTTATTAGTTTGTGTGGTAAAATATATAACAACCTAATTAAAAAGGAATGCTTTATTATTAAACTCAGTAACTGGTATTCAATAACATAACTGAGAGAGACTACCACCTTTGTTAACTCAGATTCTAGTACTATGAAACCATGTATCAGGGCTAACTTGCTTCTCCCCAAAGAACAGATTCATTTGTCTGCATGTAATTTGCTATTTTCTATAACAGTTTCTTTTGTTGCTTTTGTCTACCTTAAATTCTTCAAAATATTAGGCACAACTATCATTTGTGCTTGGGTGGCTTGGATAGTAAACAATCCGTCTGCAGTGCAGGGGACCCAGGTTTGATCCCTGGGTCTGAAAGATCCCCCAGAGAAGGGAATGGCTACCCACTCCAGTATTATTGCCAGGGAGAATTCCATGGACAGAGGAGCCTGGTGGGCTACAGTCCATGGAGATGCAAAGAGTTGGAACTGAGTGACTAACACTTTCACTTTAAATAGATCAGATCCTACTGTGAACCACTGGAAACCTAGGAAAGGTCAAAGCTACTGAGGTATTATGGATTAATAAGGTATGTAGTACTTTGGTCAGAAAAAGCAATCAGGAATTAATTAATACATTTATATCCTGCTTTAAGAAGCCCAATATAGAAAACTCCAAACTTACAAGTAAGCGAAGACTTATGTAACATCATAATTTGTTTATAATAGAAATAACCCTAGTGAATTTAATCAGTCTGACTAAAAAAAACAGATATTTTAAAATGACTTGTGAGTATCACATCTACTCTTTTAAGGTATTTTGACAGTTGGCAGTGATGTTCTTCAAAGAAAAGCTTTAAGTGCTTTATTTTAAAACGTGTAAGATTCTAGGTCCTTACTGTGCTTAATCCAACAACTCTCAATTATGGATCAACAGTGAACTTAAAAAGGAAGACTAAGAAAGAAGAGATAAAACAATATTGCTATGACTATATTTTCTTTCAAATAGTTTATGGACTCTTTTAAGTTTATACAGAATTCAGTCATGTCCTTTGCTCAGAATCTCATCTGTTTCTGTTTAGATTTTTTTTTAAGATTTAAAAATTCTCCTAAAATAACTCTGAAGCACAAACCTAAGGTTGGCCACCTAGTTAGTGAGTGAAAGTCACTTAGTCGTGTCTGACTCTTTGCGACCCCATGGATTATACAGTCCATGGAATTCTCCAGTCCAGAATTCTGGAGTGGGTAGACATTCCCTTCTCCAGGGGATCTTCCCAACCAGGAATCGAACCCAGGTCTCCCACATTGCAGGAGGATTCTTTACTAGCTGAGTTACCAGGGAAGCCCATGTTACAGTATTTAACAAATTTCTGAAGTTCAAATAAAGTTCATAATAAAATAGGATAAGAATAAAGTATGTTATAATAAAGCAGAAAAAATAACTGTCACCACCACCCAAAAAAAAAGAGTGTGATGTAAAAAAAACTTCCTTATTTTAAAAATTTGTCTTCTTTTATACCTGAGTTCCATTTTTGTTATGGTCGCAAGGTAAATAATATGCATTCTATTTTAACCAAAGTAGCAATTTTCACGGTTCAGAGATGCTCTGACAAAGACAGTTCTGTTGTACTTCTAATCATATTGCTGGTATTAACCAAGGCCACCATACCTTTCATCACCTTTAAAATATGGCTCCACAAATGCTTTTTGTTTGACTTTATCTTGTTTATCACCAGGAGCTATAAACAAAACAAGCATACCACAAACTTTAGAACTTACTGAAAAGTAATTTCCTTCTTTTTGGGTAAAAAAAAGACATATGCCAAAACATCTATTTGTACTGGATTTCATACTCTAGGCCTTAGGCTATTAGTTTAAGTTCTCTGTAATGAACTCTTTTTCGTCTGCCTAATGAAAGTGTTGATTATCTCACCTCAGAATTACTGAAGAGATAAAAATCATAACCATAAAAGTATTTTAGACTTTAAAAGAACTACTCAGATGCCTATTATCATTTGGCACCAAATGACAATAACAAGATAGGTTTTAACCTGTACACTTATTAGTACTGTTGGTTTTTGTAATGTGACTTTAAGGTAGTTGATAAATAGGAAATAAAAAGATTTTTAAATTTTATTAGAGCACTGGTGACAGAATAAGAATGAAAGCCTATGGACCGGAATTTCAAGTTGTCTAGACTCAGAAATAGCTACTTGCTATCATCTGTTCAAATTATGAAAATTTATTGAGCATTGTGCTAATGTAGAACAGGGGAGGACAGGTCTGCCGTCCTCATGGAATTTACACTGCAGTGAGGGAATCAGACATTAAGCAAGCAGACAGCTAAGGCTTCCTGAATATCTCAGGTAATAACTGATGATTAAAGAGAAGTCAGTCATGACAAGAGTACAAATGGTGAATGTTCTAGGTAAAGGTGCTCAGTGGCAAAAAGTTTGGTATATTATATGACATAAAAGGAGGACAGTGTGATTAATTTGCTAAAAAAGGGAAGTGTTGGGAAAGACGGGAGCAGGATTACATGTTGGGTGAGCAGGTACCAGACCATGATGGGCCTTGGGAGCCAAGAGAAGGAGTTTGAATTTTAAGTGCACTGGGAAGCCACTGAAGACTTTAAAACCATCTACTTTATTGAGGCATAATTTACATATACTGATTTTAAGTGCACTAAGATGAATTTTGATTAGTGTATATTCCAGTGTAACTGCTACCCAAATCAAGATAGTGAACATGTCCATGCAAGTTACCTATTCTGTTTTCTCTCACGCACAAGAATATTCTCTTATATCTCTTCCCTCCCCTACAGTCACTCATTTACTGTAGCTTAGTTATGTCTGTTTTAGAACTTCACATCAAAGAGATGATATACCATATATTTTTCTCCATGTTTTGCATTTTTCTAGCTCAACAAATTTTGGAGACAAATCCATGTTGCTGAGTCTAGTAGTTACCTCCTTTTTGTTGTGAAGTAGTATGAACATGTTTTCATTTTCTGTGGGTATATACCAAGCAGTGGAATTGCTAGGTCGCAACACAGGTATATGCTTACTTTACAAAAAAATGACTGACCTCAATAAAGCTATTTAAAAAGCCCCCTGCTGAACTGGTTTCCAAAGGATAAGCAATTTTCTACTCCATCAGCAATGCAAGAGTTCCAGCTGCTCTTCACCCTTGCTAGAGATACATGTTATCCAACCATTTCTGTGAGTGTGAAGTACTGTCACCATCCCTGATGTTCAAGAGTGTTGACCAGCTTTTCATGTGCTTACTGGCCATTCAAATATCTTCTTTTCATTGAAGCATAACCCTCTGAACTATTTTTGGTAACTCTTCTATTAATCTGAACTTATCTTAAAAAAAAAAACTGAAAAAAAATTTATTCAATAAACATCAAGTTTTAATTGTTAAGATACCTCATTAGGCCTCTGTTAATAAGACTGATAACTTACTTTACTAAACTCAGCGTAATGGAAAAAAAACACAATTTGAAAGAAAACTGCCTTACAGTTTGTTTTTTTTGTAGTAGTTGACAATTCCTTCTCTTCATCTGCTACCTGGGGGAAGCTCTCTGCCAAACAGGATTCATATTCTTCATGTGTCGTCCGATCAAACATATCTTCCAAGCTATCATTCATCTTTATTTCTCCATCTATGTGAAAGAGCATCAGCTTAGGCCACAAGTAAGCGTTTTGCTTTCTAGGTAGACTAATACATAGAAACTTGTAAGAACAGCTGCAAAATAATTTAGATGTGTATTAGGCAAGAATAACCCCCAAGTCTGGGTAATTACTGTACATTTCCAAAGGTTTTTAATGTTAAGCCTTCAACTGTCCTTTATTTATGTGACGAGAATGCTGGGTTTTTTGTTACTGTCACTATAAATGTTAAGACATCTTTTTCTATCCGCTCATGTATAATTCATAGTAAACCAAAAGGAACTACCAAAGGAATTGTGAGGAAGAGAAAATACAGCATAATAAATGGTAAAAAATATGAAATTTAAATAAACTGTGTATAAATAACTGACATAAAAGCCTCTATAGAGTTTTGTTTAGTTCTTTATTTTTCTAACGTAGCAGGAAAGTATTTTCTTGCATTATTATGAACACTTGGTAGTTCAGTGTTATAGAAATAATGAATTCAATTCCATATTTGATATGAAAATGCAAACTTCATCTTCAGAGTATTAACTGTTAAGTGGGCCAAAAAATTTGTTTGGGCTTTTCTATAAGATGGTATGGAAAAACTCGAATGAACTTTTGGGCCAACCTAATACATTTCCACCGTATAATCACATTTTTTAAAATACCAGTTTACCAAAAATAGAAAGAAATTCAGTTGGCTAACAACTGTGACAAAACTGGAACCTGCCAAGGTTACTCTATATAATCACCACCAACCACCTCCCCTGCACAGATACTCCAGCCCCTCACCCTGCTCTATCTTTCTCCAGCACTGGCCATCATCTAGCACACAATGCTTGTTTCTCCCCTATTACAGTGTAAATTCCGTGCCAAGGTCACTCTACATAATCACCACCAACCACCTCCCCCACGCAGATGCTCCAGCACCTCACCCTGTACTATCTTTCTCCAGCACTTGCCATCATCTAGCACACAATGCTTGTTTCTCCTCTATTACAATGTAAATTCCACTAGAGGCAGGTACTTTTGTTTACTACTTGCTCCAGTTCCTGATATAGAACTGTGTCTCCATAATTACTGAATGATGAAACATTTTTCATTCTAAGGATCAAATTTGTAAGTAAAAATAATTCCTGTGCACTAGGCATTCCCAAAGCATTCTGTAATATGCTATCAGTAAATCACAGTAAGTTAATTATTTAATGATTTCTTTTTGTTGCTGACTTCTGACTGTAAAATGCTTGAGGACAGACTACATCTTTTTTCGATATATAAGGATACATATCTATCATAGCATCTACTAAGTTGAACGCAGATATAAATTTTTTTTTTTGGAACTGAATATTAGCAGTACAATTTAATGGTATGTTTCATCTTTAAGTTTATATTTCATCAATTCTAAGTATGAAAAAGATCTACCTTATGAGTAGAATGGGCAGACTGTTTTTTCCTAAGTATGGGCTCAACAATATCTCCTATCCCACTTGCTGTTCTTACAAATGTGATAGTGGCACTCCTACTGAGCAACTACTGACTCCAGATCATAAAAATGCTGTGCACTTCTACCTTGCTCTTTGGGGATGCTTACGCTGGGAACCTAGTCTCTTTGCGGTAGGGAAGCTCAAATTAGCCCACATGGAAAGACTATATGGCGAAACCCTGAGACTGAATGATGAGAGAGGAGCCAAGAGTCTCCCATCTGTCTAGTCCTCTGCTGTTCCAGCTCCAGCCATCATCTATATGAGACCCTGAGACAGAACCACCCAGCCCAGCCCTTCCTAATTCCTGAGGCACAGAAACTATGAAAGATAAAAAAAATAGTTATTGTTTTAATCCTCTGATTTACTGGAGTGACTTATTGAGCAGCAATAGTATTCATTATGCCTTATTTAGCCAAAATTATCTCCACTCATTAGTTTAAGTTCTAACTTCACCTCCATAAGTTACTTGTTTCAAATATATTTGGGAAGCTATCATCTTCTTAGATTAACTAGGTAAGTTAGAAGCCAAAGCTGCCATACTTTAGTTTTGCCCTTTTCTACAAAACTGAGGAAAACATCAGGAACTGGTACCAGGAACAAAATAATCTTAAAGCAAAGTCATCACCTTAAGAAGAAAGTGATGTGTCATTCACCATAAGAAAACTAAGTCACTGTTAAGGTTTTCCTTTTAATAACTACTGTCTTTTTCACTGTAGGCAGCCAGCTATTTGATTGTATGGATAATTATTTGTTACTAAGGAACAAAGAATTAAGGAAAAGGCTGTTCAAATTTTCTCTCACTTACTACATTTATTGCAGTGAGAAATAACGTGTTTTATAAGAAGCAAGAACAAGACTTGGGACCCTGAGCAGGTAGAATGGAGAATTCACAGCAGAATACAGGAAATGCACACACAGTCTGAGTGTCCTCAGTTTCTAACAGAGGATCATTGGAAAATGCCTCTGCTTTTAGCCTTGCATCCTGATGTGGCAGGTCCTAACTCTTCAACCTGTGAGGGTGATGAGCGACAACTATTCACAGTCTAGCTGATCTCATGTCACATGCCTCTACAGTCAGAAACATTGCTAAGGTGGTGCCAACCCAAATCCTTCCACGGTTCCCACCTCTTTCAGAAAATCAAAGCTTTAGATGAAGAATTATCAGTTTCTTACTACAAAGGGCTGTAGACCTCTAGTTTAGTCAAATCTTCTCTACAGAAAAAGAAAATGGCAGAATCACTCATCATATACACTATTAGTCTGAGTTTACTGCTCATTTGCAAATCTGTACTAATACTTTTCAAAAGAGTTGGACAAGACTTAGCAACTGAACAACAACTAATACTTCTCAGTAGAATCCCCCCTTTTTCTCCTTATCAAATTGCTTTGGAAAATAANACTATGAAAGATAAAAAAAATAGTTATTGTTTTAATCCTCTGATTTACTGGAGTGACTTATTGAGCAGCAATAGTATTCATTATGCCTTATTTAGCCAAAATTATCTCCACTCATTAGTTTAAGTTCTAACTTCACCTCCATAAGTTACTTGTTTCAAATATATTTGGGAAGCTATCATCTTCTTAGATTAACTAGGTAAGTTAGAAGCCAAAGCTGCCATACTTTAGTTTTGCCCTTTTCTACAAAACTGAGGAAAACATCAGGAACTGGTACCAGGAACAAAATAATCTTAAAGCAAAGTCATCACCTTAAGAAGAAAGTGATGTGTCATTCACCATAAGAAAACTAAGTCACTGTTAAGGTTTTCCTTTTAATAACTACTGTCTTTTTCACTGTAGGCAGCCAGCTATTTGATTGTATGGATAATTATTTGTTACTAAGGAACAAAGAATTAAGGAAAAGGCTGTTCAAATTTTCTCTCACTTACTACATTTATTGCAGTGAGAAATAACGTGTTTTATAAGAAGCAAGAACAAGACTTGGGACCCTGAGCAGGTAGAATGGAGAATTCACAGCAGAATACAGGAAATGCACACACAGTCTGAGTGTCCTCAGTTTCTAACAGAGGATCATTGGAAAATGCCTCTGCTTTTAGCCTTGCATCCTGATGTGGCAGGTCCTAACTCTTCAACCTGTGAGGGTGATGAGTGACAACTATTCACAGTCTAGCTGATCTCATGTCACATGCCTCTACAGTCAGAAACATTGCTAAGGTGGTGCCAACCCAAATCCTTCCACGGTTCCCACCTCTTTCAGAAAATCAAAGCTTTAGATGAAGAATTATCAGTTTCTTACTACAAAGGGCTGTAGACCTCTAGTTTAGTCAAATCTTCTCTACAGAAAAAGAAAATGGCAGAATCACTCATTATATACACTATTAGTCTGAGTTTACTGCTCATTTGCAAATCTGTACTAATACTTTTCAAAAGAGTTGGACAAGACTTAGCAACTGAACAACAACTAATACTTCTCAGTAGAATCCCCCCTTTTTCTCCTTATCAAATTGCTTTGGAAAATAATATTTCTAAAACAGGACTCTCAAGATTCCCTTTACACCTTTTATGAAATAATTATCTTAACGAGGGATCAGGAAATTTTTTCTTAAAGGGTCAGGCACTAAATATTTTAGGCCTGTGGGGCCATAAGGTCTCTGCAGAAACTACTCAATTCTGCTACCGTGTCACACAAGCAGCCGTAGGCAATAAATTAAACGAGTGAGGCTGGTTTCCAGCAAAAGTTTACTGACAAAACTGGCAGCTGGTTGAATTTTGCTGACCCCTGGACACAACTTGAATTCTTTTGTAAATAAAAATTATTTTTACTAAAGTTTTTTTTTTTCTGAAATATGGAAACTAAGCTTTACTAAAGAGAAATCTACTATTAGTAGAACAGGGGGAAAAAACTGGTTTATGGTGAAAAGGTCATTTATGCGCTTCATTGCAATGGTATGACTATAAACTTCCTTCCACTTTGTATTAAAATTAAAAAACAAAAACAAAACAAAACAAATCTTACTTGGACTCTCTTCTCCCTTCTGCTCTTGCTTCTTCAGTTTTAAGAGCATGGTTTCACTAACCAACGTACAGTCCATGTCCACTGTCTCTCCTGCTAATCTTGACTGACTGCCATCCTGAATAAATGTTTAAAAATTCAAAATTTTAACTGTTATCCCTTTATGACCTTATAGTTATTTTTTGGGGGGGTGGTGGTAAAAATATACATAACATATATGTTACCATTTTAACCATTTTTTAAGTGTACACGTACACTTTAGTAGCATTAAGTAATATTTACTTTTACCTAAAGGAATATAGATATATTTTATAAGCTTTGATATTTAAGCATCATCTCTCAAGTCCAGGAAAAGGATTGCTGCCAAGGAAGAGAGAACTGTATGTTACCAAAATCCCTGAAGCTTCCTTTCTTCCCTAATCTGCTTCACAGAAATGAACATCAATGTACACTGAAAAGTTCGTAAGTCAAATTTGACTTCTTGATGGCTATGGATTACTCTAACAACTGTTAAATATTTTATTAATATGCTACCATGTGCAAGAGAACTTCTCAAACTATGCAGAACCTAAATATAAGCCAAAAAAGTAATTTCTGCTATGAATTTTAACTAAAAAGAAAATACACAGCATTTAAAGAAACAGCAAACTAGGAAAAATGAAACTTTTTTCTTGAAGGTATGTCAAATTAATCAATGCATACAATAGATTTTGATTAAAAAATAAAATTATTTAATATGTAATTAGCACTTGACATTATTTTAAAACTATATTTTTCAGCAAATGTCTCTAAAAAGTCAGAAAGTATTATTACCCTTTCAAAAATACCATAAAATTAGAAAATAAATGTTATTATTTTGTAGTTTTCTGAATAAATATATGAAGGTTATAAGAGGTGTGTGGCTATCTCAAGGTCACTGAATGAATCAGGGGGGCAGGGTGACTAACAATACACTAGAAATAACCACATGGGCTCTGGTTCTACTTTCTAGCTCACCTTTGTATCATCTACAGTAACATCCATTCTATACTGAGAAAGGTCTGCTCCTGGATCTATACTCCACTGGATATTTTCAAAGGATGTATCTTAGATAAGGAGAAAAAAACACACAATTAAAAATAGATTTTTTAAATTCTCATCACTTTAAAACATTATAGGACTCACAGAATGAGAAAAATATTTCCAGATCATGTGTCTAATAAAGGGCTTGTACTGAGGATACATAAAGAACTCTCACAACTCAATAATAAGACAATTATTCCAACTGAGAATAAGCAAAGGACCTGAATAGACAATCCTTCAAAGAAAATGAAAATGGCCAGTAAGCACATGAAAAGAAGCTCAACATTATTAGCTATCAAAGAAAAGGCAAACCAAAAGCACAGTTGAGACATATTAATAACTTCACACCCATAGGATGACTAGAATCAAAATGAAAACAAGTGTTGGTGAGAATATGGATAAACAGGAACTCTCACATGCTGCTGGTGGGAATATAAACTGATGTAGCTTCTTTGGAAAAAGAAGTTAGCATGCATGTGCTGTGCTTAGTCATTCAGTCCTGTCTGACTCTTTGCAACCCCGTGAACTGTAGTCCACCAGGCTCCTCTGTCCATGGGGATTCTCCAGGCAAAAATATTGGAGTGGTTTGCCATGCCCTCTTCCAGGGGATCTTCCTAACCCAGGGCTTGAACCCAGGTCTCCTGCATTGCAGGCAGATTCTTTACCGTCTGAGCTACCAGAGAAGCCACAGAGTTAGCATGTAGCCCACCAATTCTACTTCTAGGTATAACTCAAGAAAAATGAAACTTACATCCACACAAAATTGTATATCAATGTTCAAACCAGCATTACTTGTAACAGTGAAAAAACTGAAATAGTGAAAGAAGTCATGAAATATCATATATTGTACAATTCCATTTATATGCATACTTCAGAATATGCAAATCTATAGCGACAGAAAGTAGATAAAGTGGCTGCTTAGGACTGGGGAAGACGAGAGAGAAATGGAGGGTGACTGCTAGCAGGTACTGTTCTTTGTATGATGATGAAAATATTCTAAACTTAAGAGTACAGTGATTGTAACACAATTGTGACTACATCAAAACCACCGAATTGTACACTTTAATGACTGATTTTTATTTCAATAAAAAAATTTTAAGTTAAAACTGTAACACTGGAGGTTTCAATGTACACTAATACACATGACAGCTACATAAGGTACAGTTATAGAGCATAAAGTGGTACAGTATAAACTCAAAGTGGATTGTGAAAGGTTAAGTATACCACAATTCCTAGAGTAACCACGGAAAAAAAAATAAAAACAAAAAGATTAAAAAAAAAATCAGGGATAAGAGTTTAAAAAATGTTTTCATATAGAGACTGAAACCCTCACTGGAAGAATTACTAAAGAACGAGCTTCAGGAAAAAAGGAAAATAAACGCAGATGAAGGAATAAGTTTCCAATACGGACTAAATACCGCATATGAAGTACAGAAATATTTGGGAGCTAAAAAAAACCAAAAAGACTTCAAAACACAGCAAAATTATGAAAGGGCAAGCAATGTTTTCAAACAAGAAGTTTAAAAACCCATATAAATTTGTATATATAAATAGTTAAGAGATATATATACTCCTGCTGCTAAGTCGCTTCAGTCATGTCCGACACTGTGTGACCCCATAGACGGCAGCCCACCAGGCTCCCCCGTCCCTGGGATTCTCTAGGCAAGAACACTGGAGTGGGTTGCCATTTCCTTCTCCAATGCATGAAAGTGAAAAGTGAAAGTGAAGTCGCTCAGTCGTGTCTGACTCAGTGACCCCATGGACTGTAGCCTACCAGGCTCCTCTGTCGATGGGATTTTCCAGCCAAGAGTACTGGACTGGGGTGCCATTGAGATATATATATATGTAAATACAAAAAAAGGACTGGCTATCTATACGGTGAGAAACAAGGTTTGGATGATAAATTTCTATTTTTTATATTTTAAAAACCTGTATAGTTTAAATTTTTAAAGCTTTCTTTTTGTTAAGAAAATAAGAAACAACTACATAAAAGAATTAAACCTATAAAATCACTATAAAAGTAGGTATTAAAGATGTCAATTTATTTTTTCAAAAATTAGAAGAGCAGGAAAATTTTAAGGTGAAATCAATAAGAACTGTACTATACACACAGAAACACACAGAGATAAACTATTTTTTCCAGAAACAATGAAATCTATCCAAAGAATGTAAATAATAAATTATAATACTCAATATAAATTCCTTAAAAAGAGAGTGGAAATGCTATTTATAGTTTACATACCTTGGTTGTTTTGTAGAGATTTTGTTTTAGCAATTCTACATGGATTTAACTGAAGAACTGATGCAACTTCACACGCTCCACGGATTGATCTGGTTTTTATCTTTATAGGCTCATGAGAACCAGAACCCTAAAACAGAAAAAATTATTAGCATCTAGGAAAAATCACAAACTACCATTTTAATCAGTCTTTGAATATTGAACACATACCTTTGTGTCATCAAAAAGATTCTCTGTGTCCAAACTTTCATGTGGACGAAGAGGGATTTTAAATATTGGGTTTTCTTCCTTTATTTGTAACAGTGTTTTATTATCTGGAGATTTATTCAAGGACTGGAAAAGGGACTCCTGTAAATAGGGCTCTTCTGGGGAGTCTTTAGTTAGCCCACAGCTCCCGCTCAAGGCCTTGCGGCTTGAGGAAGAGTCCCTTGGAATGGGCTTCAGAGCCTCATAGAGAGTCACTTGCCTAAATCTGATTTTAGAGTTTTCACTTCCTTGGCTTTTCTCTTGACGTTGGATAGCTGAAAATCGATCAGACAGATCCAGAGGTTTATCCATCACATAGTCTCCATTCATGGAAGAATGACTATCCAGAGAAAAAGGAAAAGCATTTTCTTTATCAAAGGAGGCTTGGGGACCGATTACCTCATCTTCACTTTCTTCCTCAATTTTCTTCCTTTTGGTTCTGCCTCCCAGTGACTTCAGTGGTACCACATGTTTATCTTTATCAGTATCTTTAACGTGATCAATACTATCCTGCTCACCTACAGGTTCACTTGTATTTTTAAGCATCTGCTTATTAGAAGATGACTGACTAGGGATCTTGTTCACTTCAGTCCCAAGAAGATGATGTGTGATAAGGGTTCTATCTTCAGATTTTGATCTAGGTTTCTCTGGTCCAGAAGCAGAAGTATTGCTGAGGGGCACTGTTTTCAGATGGGTTTTTTTCCCAGTCTCTAAAAGAGAAGGGGACAAATTTGTATTCAAACCTAAACTACTTTTCATGTTAGAAGGAGCTCCAAATACAGGAGATGATACCCGAGTAGTCAATTCTTCTTGAAGAGGAGTCTTTGAATCTGAAAAGCTTAAATTATCTTCACTAGTTCTTCTACATTCCTCAAAAGCTTATTTTTTGTGATCTCCTTCCAGACAGCGCTAAAGCTCATCACCAAGAGGGCTCCGAGGGNTAACTAGAAAGGAAAGATAACTCTGGTAGGAGGGCTTCAAATCACATGTCCGTTTTTGTTACCAAAAGCAAATTGATACTTTATTTTTTTTATTTTTTATTTTCAAAATTGTAATTAGGTATTACCAAACAAAGTAATAAACAACTCTTAATTTAGAGTGCAAAATAAAAGCACCTTGTTATTTTCAAGGTGCAAAAGCAAGAAAATACAACATAAACTTATCCACATTTTTAAATAGTTGTCTGTGTGATGAATAAATGCCATTTAAAAACACTTTCAAGAGAAAAATGATTTATAAACCAGTTTACAGAAGATCAAAAAAAATCAATGTTTAACACCAAAACTTTAACTATAAATAACTAAAAAGAAAATTGTCCTCTCTTCTATTTTTGCTTCAACATTTATGTCTTCTGCTCTTTGCCTTTTGGAGAAAACATTCCATTGTAAGGCTGCCGTCTTTTTGGACGAGGACAAGGATCAAGGTCTTCTTTAATGTAACCTCTTTCCATACATGTCTGAGTAGAAGGAAAACCAACTTCCCAGAAATTCTCTGGTGTGTTGGGTGGAATGTAGCGAAATCAGTGTCTTGAGCAGGAAGCCAACTTCTTTTCTCTTTCTTCTGCTGGAAAATCTGCATAATAAATTTCACATTCCTTACATATGTGTCCAAGCAATTTTCTTCTCTCTTCTTTTTTACGAACCACCTCAATGTGAGGAAAATTTTGTAATCCAGTCTCTCTTTCATCACCTTTAAAATATGGCTCCACAAATGCTTTTTGTTTGACTTTATCTTGTTTATCATCAGGAGAGTTTGTTTTTTTTTGTAGTAGTTGACAATTCCTTCTCTTCATCTGCTACCTGGGGGAAGCTCTCTGCCAAACAGGATTCATATTCTTCATGTGTCGTCCGATCAAACATATCTTCCAAGCTATCATTCATCTTTCTTTCTCCATTTGGACTCTCTTCTCCCTTCTGCTCTTGCTTCTTCAGTTTTAAGAGCATGGTTTCACTAACCAACGTACAGTCCATGTCCACTGTCTCTCCTGCTAATCTTGACTGACTGCCATCCTTTGTATCATCTACAGTAACATCCATTCTATACTGAGAAAGGTCTGCTCCTGGATCTATACTCCACTGGATATTTTCAAAGGATGTATCTTGGTTGTTTTGTAGAGATTTTGTTTTAGCAATTCTACATGGATTTAACTGAAGAACTGACGCAACTTCACACGCTCCACGGATTGATCTGGTTTTTATCTTTATAGGCTCACGAGAACCAGCACCCTTTGTGTCATCAAAAAGATTCTCTGTCTCCAAACTTTCACGTGGACGAAGAGGGATTTTAAATATTGGGTTTTCTTCCTTTATTTGTAACAGTGTTTTATTATCTGGAGATTTATTCAAGGACTGGAAAAGGGACTCCTGTAAACAGGGCTCTTCTGGGGAGTCTTTAGTTAGCCCACAGCTCCCGCTCAAGGCCTTGCGGCTTGAGGAAGAGTCCCTTGGAATGGGCTTCAGAGCCTCATAGAGAGTCACTTGCCTAAATCTGATTTTAGAGTTTTCACTTCCTTGGCTTTTCTCTTGACGTTGGATAGCTGAAAATCGATCAGACAGATCCAGAGGTTTATCCATCACATAGTCTCCATTCATGGAAGAATGACTATCCAGAGAAAAAGGAAAAGCATTTTCTTTATCAAAGGAGGCTTGGGGACCGATTACTTCATCTTCACTTTCTTCCTCAATTTTCTTCCTTTTGGTTCTGCCTCCCAGTGACTTCAGTGGTACCACATGTTTATCTTTATCAGTATCTTTAACGTGATCAATACTATCCTGCTCACCTACAGGTTCACTTGTATTTTTAAGCATCTGCTTATTAGAAGATGACTGACTAGGGATCTTGTTCACTTCAGTCCCAAGAAGATGATGTGTGATAAGGGTTCTATCTTCAGATTTTGATCTAGGTTTCTCTGGTCCAGAAGCAGAAGTATTGCTGAGGGGCACTGTTTTCAGATGGGTTTTTTTCCCAGTCTCTAAAAGAGAAGGGGACAAATTTGTATTCAAACCTAAACTACTTTTCATGTTAGAAGGAGCTCCAAATACAGGAGATGATACCCGAGTAGTCAATTCTTCTTGAAGAGGAGTCTTTGAATCTGAAAAGCTAAAAAAATAAAGAGTGGTAAAACTTTTTTCCTATTAAAGAAACAGGGTAAACATTAAAAGATAAGCATAATGAGAAAACTTTTGCTAATACAGAATTATTAACAGTAAGGTTTTATCCACAAATTAGAAGCAGATCATTGACCAAAATTTAAGATACAGTTGCTGGCTTCTTTATTTGGCTGACAGAAAGCAGAGGGAAATGTTACAGCAAACCTATCTCAATAACCATGATATTCCTATCTATAAATATTTTTCCAAAGTAACTTAAATAAATTCGCTATATAAGAAAATATTTGAACAAATCCCAAATTCTTTTGTTGTTATGAAATGTTATCAAGAGTAACTCCAAAAAACAAAATCCTTATACTACACAACATAACTCATGGCCCAGCCTGCCTGTAGTAGAGGAGACAGCTGGGGTAGTAGAAAGATCATTAGGGTTAAGTCTGAAGAAGTGGAATGGCTAAGAGCTCCGACTCTCTTACTTAATAGTTGTGCGTGCAGGCTAAGTCGCTTCAGTCATGTCCAGATCTTTGTGACCCTATGGACTGTAGCCCATCAGGCTCCTCTGTCCATGGGATTCTCCAGGCAAGAATACTGAATACTGGAGTGGGCTGCCATGCCCTTCTCCAGGGAAAATCTTCCCAACCTAGGGATTAAACCTGCATCTCTTACATCTCCTGCAATAGCAGGCAGGTTCTTTACCACTAGCACCACCTGGGAAGCCCACTTAATAGTAGTGTGGTCTTAAAGACATTTAACTTCTGTGGGGCTGCATTTTTGTTGACTGTAAAATATGGGGGTAATAAAACTTACTTTAATGACTTAGTATAATAACAATTAAATGTGATATATGCATTCAAAAAAGAAGCAAAATGCTACATATAGTATTGTTAGTTAATGGATGTTCTAAAATTAGTGAAACCAACAGTGTATCCCAATCTTGAACGCTCATCAGAGCTAATGATGGATTTCATACAACATTCAGTTTTAGAAAATATAAATCCAGGAGGGATGACTGGATCCTAAAAAGAGATGAGGCTGGGACCTCTGAAGCACTGCTTGACACAAGTACAGAAAGAATCTAATAATAACATCCTGATCTCTACAGTAACGCAAAAAGCCCTTAACAGGTCATAAACTGGGGGAAATATATTTTTTTAATAAAAATACAACCAGAATAACAAGCTGAGGGAGAGAAAGAGTTGAAATCTGTGGAACTTGCTGCAATGGAATTTCATTAACAGTTTATAAGTTTTTACCAAAGTGCCCCAAATTACCTTAAATTATCTTCACTAGTTCTTCTACATTCCTCAAAAGCTTGTTTTTTGTGATCTCCTTCCAGACAGCGGTAAAGCTCATCACCAAGAGGGCTCCGAGGGCCTTGAGATTCCTTCAATAATAAAATATAAAGTACATAAATACAATGGAGGATTATTCTGAAAAAGGAATGAAATATTGAAACATGTTGTGATGCAGATGAACTAAAAAACAGGCTAAGTGGAAGATGCTAGACCCAAAAGACACATATAATTCCATTTAAATAAGTTATCCAGAATACGTAAATTCTTAAGGACAGAAAGCAGATTGATAGTTGCTAATTCTAAAAAACCAGGTTAGTTAGGTGAGAGGAAGGGAACAGAGATGATTATTTATACTTATAGGAGATGAATTTAAAAGGATATTTAAAGAGCAGTGCTTCCCAAACTTTTGCATACACACAGATCAACTGAGGGTCCTATGAAAATGTAAGTTCTCTTTCAGTAGGTCTGGGCTGGATTTAAGATTTTCTCTCTCTCTCACAAACTTCCAGGGATGAAGATGCTGTTGGTCTGTGGATCACACTTTGAGCAGCAAATCTTTAGAGATCAGTTCCCTCAATAGGTTTGGTGTCTAAACTACTGACATGCCCAGTTTATTGGTAAGAGGAGATTTTAAAAAGTTAAAACATGTTTCGAGTTCAAAGGATAAAAACTAACCACCATCACTTGAAGTCAGTTTTAAAACTAGA
Source organism: Neotragus moschatus (assembly GCA_006410615.1). Taxonomy (NCBI): domain Eukaryota; kingdom Metazoa; phylum Chordata; class Mammalia; order Artiodactyla; family Bovidae; genus Neotragus; species Neotragus moschatus. The sequence goes on from SJYA01002877.1 coordinate 369,089, forward strand.
AAGAACCCCATCCCAACCCACACACACACACAAAAAAATTCAAATGTTGTCAAAAGTCAATTCAATTTTGGAAATTTAACAGCAAAAAAACTTTATAAGAACCTATATGCATTTACTGACTAAAGCAAAGGGATATGTTTCAAAGTTGTATCAAAATGAAGCTTCCTTAAGACTGAGGAATTCAAGGCTTCCATTTTTTTAGAGATTGGTTAAGAAAAATAGTAAATGTATCTGATGTAAGGAAGCACTAAATAATGAAAATCATGGGGTTAATTTCTGACTCAATCCCTAAGGATGTGGTCTAACTGGATTGGCATTTGTAAGGACAAAGAATTAAAGTATCTGTAGTAGAGCCAAGAGTCTGTTTTCCAAATCAAAGCCCAGTTTAAAGGATGTCAAAAAGACCCAATAAATTCTGAACTCAATCTAAAGGCTTAAATCTTCTCTTTAAGTTGGAACAAGGTAGGGAGAAGAGGGGACAGGGAAGAGGTTTGGCTAAACCCTCTAAGCTGTCTAAGGTTTTTTCATTATTTAACTTTTTATTGGAGTATAGCCGATTAACCATGTTGTGATAGTTTCAGGTGGACAGCAAAGAGCCTTAGCCATATATATACACATGTATCCATTCTCCCCCAAACTCCCCTCCCATCCAGGTTGCCACATAACACTGAGCAGAGTTCCCTATTAAGCCATCTAAATTCTGATTCAACCCATAACCTATATCCCAAGAATTCTAAGACTTGACAGAGTTTTCTGCAACTGTCTGGAATGAATAATATAAATGGGCCTTTTTTAGTGACATCAATTTTGTTCTAGGCCTTTATCTAATAATTTTTGGATAAAAAATTTTTTCTCTTGCTTAATTCTCTACAAACTGACCTCAAAGGACACTAATTAATTCATATTTATTACCAAACTAAACAATTACTTACAGATTCTTCTTGAACGCAAAGTCCAAGTGTTTCAGCAACTACTGTAGCTAAACTATCAGGAGGATAACTGCTTTTTCCATGTGGTTCTAAGTTTAAGGAAAAAAAACACAATTATACAATTGTAGAAACCAGCCATATGAAAATATACAAAAAAGCAAAGAAAATGCTCAAAGGACCACTTTACAAAATGGCACTGAACAATTTTAAAAATTCTGTTTTATAAAGCCAAAAATACCTAATATAAATTGCAATACGTTGCAGGCTTATAGCCACTGAAAAAATTATCATTAAAAATATATAATTAAATGGATTTCTTGTGCTATATTAAAATTCCATGGAGGAAGTAATTGGAGGGGAAAAACAAGTCTAAAATGGCTTTTAGACTGGGAGTGACAATACAATACAGTTGAGAATCACTCCTTGCCATGATGAAGAGCCTTGTGTCTAAGTATTGGAACTACTTCTCCCATCATCATTCACTTGCTTGGCAATCTCACCCAGTCGCATGGCTTCAGATCTCCCTTACATGCTAACAACCTCTATCCTAGACTCATCTATATTCGCATTCACCTACCCATCAAAATCTTTACCTGAATGTCTACTCAGTATCTGAAACCATATATTTTCAAAAACAAACTCTTGATTTCTAATCAATCCTCAGCTCCACCTTGCAACCCTCAGCTCCATCCTGCAAACCTCCAGCTACCAGTCTCTTTCCTCTTAAGAGTTGCCCAAAACAATCTCCCGTTCACTCATTCTGCCCTGCCAACAAAGGGCTCCTTACTGTTCTTCAAACAAACCAAAGAGCACCCTCACCTCAAGGCCTCTGTGCTCACTGATGTCTCTACCTGGGATGCCCTTTGCCCTGAAATCCACATGACTCACCTGCTTCCCTCNTCTCTTTCCTCTTAAGAGTTGCCCAAAACAATCTCCCGTTCACTCATTCTGCCCTGCCAACAAAGGGCTCCTTACTGTTCTTCAAACAAACCAAAGAGCACCCTCACCTCAAGGCCTCTGTGCTCACTGATGTCTCTACCTGGGATGCCCTTTGCCCTGAAATCCACATGACTCACCTGCTTCCCTCAGTCTCTGCTCAAATGTCACTTTTTTTAAGGTGAGACTTTCTAAAATCTCTTCTTACTCAGCTTTATTTTTCTTTAGAGCTCCTGTTTCATCTAATATATACTTTCTTTCTTTCTCCCCCAATGAGACTGTAAGCTCTATAAGGTTAAACATTTTGTTTAGTGCCTGGTATANTAAAATAAATAAATTTATATTAAAAATAAATAAATAAAAGACTCCAACATTAGATTACGAAATAGATTTTACTAATTATTTTGAGGGCTGAAGGGAAGAGGGAATACATACATGAAAGGGGTGGGTGATAAAAAGAAAGGTGTTTTCCAAAATGTTACTAATAGTTATCTCATAAGTACCAATATAGAAGATTTTCTTCTTAGTATTTCGCTTATTTTTCAAAATTTCTCTAATCTCATTATTTATATAACCAGGAAAAAATACGGTTGAAAAAAAAAGACACACATTCCACTTTAGGAATTTAGCAAATATAAATTCTACATAATAATTTTAACTCAATAACTTAGTAAGATACTAAGTATACATAAATGTCTATGGAAGTAATAGCATGGTAGGACATTCCATGAATTTTAAAACAAGGAGCTAAAAACTAGACAATTGAAACAAAAAGATCCTAGAGATTTTTATGTAAAAGTAAAACTCATATCAACAAGTATTAATATGGATATAAAAAATAAAGATTAGAGATCATAGGTTGCATTAATAGGACTAAAATGTCTAGAACAAAGGATAAAGAACTGGGTGTCATGGTTTAACTGGAGTAGATTCTAGAGACAGCAATTAAGACAATTAAGATCTAAGAAAAGATGACAAAGTGAACATCTGCATCTATTATGGCTCCCTCCCCAAATCCCACAAAGCTACAGTAAAAGTATATATATACACACACACACATATATATTTTTAAAGATATAAGACCATGAAGACGGAAAATGGGAAAGAAAACAAACAAACAAATTGAAAGCAATGAGTTGGTAGACAAATAGAAACTAACCTGAGAATGCGGAATCCTAAGTCAGTATTGGGAAAAGTCTAGAACTCTGGTTCAAAATGGTAGCCACAAGCCACATGAAGCTATTTCAACTTAATAAATTATACTAATAAGAGAGAAGATAAAAACAGAGGATTAGGTGCTCTAGTTGTGATCCTGCACTTAACAGCTGCTGCTACTGTTCTCGCTATTTGCCTTTAAAATTCCAAAGGAAAATAAAGTTCTCTCTAAACTATTCCAAACCAAGACACTGTTAAAACTGTTATAAGAAAAAACTTAATTTTAACTATTTAAAAAAATACCTCACATTTCATATTTCTCTTTCAACATCTATTCAAATTAATAGCTTGGGCTTCATGCAATAACATTCAAATAGTTCTGATTGTAGGTAAATAATTTATTCACTTTAAACTATTAAACTCTAGAACTATTAAATCTAGAGGCCAAAAAGAGCACTGGTATTGAAAGGTCACTGAAAAACACTGAAGGAGCTAAGTGGCATGAATCAATTCTAACCAAGTATTTTTTAAACATTACCCTATCATTTTCCTTATTGTTTCCAAGAATTCAACTCTGATATATTAAAATGTCATAAGATATCATGGAACACAACCTCTTGAAACCCTTAGTTTCCAAGCTTAAAAATGTCACTGGTATAGGCAGTTATAAAATGAAGGAATATTCCCCAGTTTATTACTTCTAGTTTTCTCCAGTTTACTGCCACTTTTAATATTAAAGTATCTGTAAAGAGTCAACTCCTGATTGTTCACTTATCCTAGCTTAAATTTAAATGGATGTGAGAAAATAGGATAGTTCCTATTTCCATCAGTAGGATTCCACTTCTTTCCCCTTGTCTACCTTTAACTGCTTCAGAGAAAGCAAAAATAGCCTCAATTTCACAGGAGAATGCAATTTCAGTAGCAATAAGCAGGTTAAAAGGGAAAGGAGTAATTCTACTTTCAATGGCTGAAAAGCATTAGGCATTCTGAGTTATATTCCAGCTTGTTCATAGAGTTTATTTCTGAAGAAATAAAAGCATTCACTTTGCAGTAGAACTTATCATATAAACAATATGTTCAATTGTTTGCTATACCCTAAAAAGACTTCCTCAGATTTATTCATTTTCATTCAAAAGGGTTTCACTAAACACTTATAATGAGTACTGTCTGTGCTAAAATACAACAGTGACCAAGATAATGTCGCTTCTTTTAAAGGGCTTACAGTCTACTAGACAGACAATAATAAGTATTTAAAATAAAGCATGATCAGGTGGCACAGCGGTAAAGAATCCACCTGTCAATGCAAGAGATGAGGGTTCGATTCCTAGGTCAGGATGATCCCCTGGCGCAGGAAAATGGCAACATACTCCAGTATTCTTACCTAGAAAACCACAGGAGCCTGGCGGGCTACAGTTCATGATGTCACACCAAATTGGACACGACTCAGCAAACACACGCATACATAGGATTCTCATTAAAGTAGAAATACAGGATACTATGAAAGCACAGAGCAGAACTAAACCTAGTCTAAGAAGTCAGGAAAGGTCTCCTGAAGAATACATTTAAATTCAAATCTATGAGTAAGAAGACTTAGCAAGACAAAAGAAGACATTTGGTTCAGTATTTGAAAACTGGAGAACCACAAATCCTCTGATTATGAGTACCGATTTTCCCTTTTAACAACAGTTGAAATATGCGTTTCTTATGACTGCCAAAAGAGCTTTTAAAGATATTAAAATCTATCAGACAACCATGGTTTAACTGCTTAGTTCAGATTTTTTTAAAAATGTCTTCTATCTATTTCTTTAGCACAGTGACTGTTCCTTAGATTAAGGGAAATACTTTGTTTCCTTGAAGGAAAGTCTATAAATGTAATATAATAACAGTAGTAGTAAAACACAAACAAGCAAGCCACATTAAATTAGAACATTTTATTATCTAATTTACCTTTATTGCATTAATTTCTTTCATCTAAACACCTCTTGATGTTTTCACAATATTAGGCTAAGAATTAAGAATCACTTCATCTTATGAAGAGTAAATAGCAAGTTGCAGAATTACCATTAAGAAATTTTAATGAAATACATGTTATTTTTTCAAGGTCTCAGAAAAACTTGCTCTAGGCTATCATTCATTCTTACAGATGTCATAAAATTAAAGTAAAATTTTAAGTAGAACTTTACTAAATGGTACCTACTTTGACATTTAAAGGTAGCACTTAATTAGTAGCAATTTAAAAGGAAAATAGCCAAAAACAAACCAACCTTCCAATAAAACAAGACTATGATAACAGGCAATGTTGAAGACTTAATATTTCAGAGTACTTGTTTTAGTAACTTGATATCAAACATAAATACTCTGAGATAATCAGTTAAGTTGTAATTTATTTATACAACATTTATAAAATTAAGACAACATATATCAAACGTAGAAACCGGGAAGTTTGGGGATCAAATTTAACCTAATTATTCATTAGCTATGTGATCTTGGGAAAGTTTAACTCTGTCAGCATTGTTTCCTCATTTGTAAAACTGATTTATCATCTACCTCACAGGGTGAAGATGGAGATCAAGTGCTGGATACCTGGGTATAATGTGAGCCCTCAAACCTATCAGATTCTACATTAAAAAAATAACAGTCAGATGTAGATCATTCTCAGTTTCATTAAATGAAGCTTCAAAAAATGAGGGACAAACCTTAAAATAATCCCAGAAGGAAATTTTAGAGTTGAAGAAAGGAGAGAAAAAGCATGTGAATAAAGGAATGAGCTACCCTCCTTATTCCACCCCCAAATTAACATCATGTAGTGAATTATAGGCTCACCTGCCTAAAAATGTAATGGTGATCAGAATGAAAGGCAACAAAAACATTTAGGAATAAGAAACAGTGGAGAAGTGTAACACCCACATGAAATCAGTTACCACAACCAATGAACAGAAAACAATCATTTTTTAAAAGTGCAGAATAAAAATGGTATTTTTAACAATTAAATGTATTCACCAAATAAAGGAGAGTAATTTAGAAAATACTTCTACAGGAAAGAGGCACACATTCACTGTCATTTCTTCTCAGAATGAGCCCGGAGAAGAACAACTCCCTTAAGAAAAGAAGCACAAGATGCAAAGAATAACAGAACAGCGAAAACTTTAAATCACAAAGTGAAGAAATGTTCTGAATATGTTACAAAGGAGTATCTTCAAAAGCTAAAATGGAAGATGACTGTAGCTTGGGGATGAAATGGAAAGCCAACCGTATTAAGCCAATTCATGCAAAAGATAATTAAAACTTTACCTTGTGATTTTTTCTTCAGTGTACTAACCTTGAGTCCTAAGCAATTTGTGAATGATCAACTAAACAGAAAGATGCTGGAAATAAATATAATCAGTCTTTGAGTGTGGCAACCACGAAAACATATCTCCTATTGTAGGAAGTAAAATCANCCAACCGTATTAAGCCAATTCATGCAAAAGATAATTAAAACTTTACCTTGTGATTTTTTCTTCAGTGTACTAACCTTGAGTCCTAAGCAATTTGTGAATGATCAACTAAACAGAAAGATGCTGGAAATAAATATAATCAGTCTTTGAGTGTGGCAACCACGAAAACATATCTCCTATTGTAGGAAGTAAAATCACTGGCTCCAACTGTTGTGCTCTGAAATCCTGCACCTGTTCAGACAGGTGACTACACCAAGCATCTCAACCAGAAGCCAGCCAATGAATGAGCAGAGCAGAACCCTCAACTGGTCTTGTCAAACCTTTCCTAAAATACAATGCAGCCTAAGAACTTCCTTTTTCCCTTCTTTCAAAAGGGTTAGATGTATGGATATTTGACAGGTCCATGGTATACTTAGAGGGATGGTATTATTCCTAGCCCCTAGAGCAACACCTAGAACATGGTACAGGGCTCAACTATTTTTTGTTAAATTTAATTAAGGCTACAGTGTGAAACTGGAATTCAAATTTGTATCTCTGATTTTAAAGCATATGGAGTTTTATATATTCCAGAACAGGCTTCTTATTCCAGTAAGTGTACATCCAAAGAAATAGTAGTCGTAGATGAGAGTACTCAACTTTGGTTTTCATGCATACGGAATATTAGATTATTCCACCAGTAAAGGCACAGCAGCAAAATCAAACCACCAGCCCTCTTGTAACATATACAGAAATGATAATAAAGGAAAAACATTAACTATAAATAAAGCAAGAGACATTGTTTGTTGTACATAGTTCAAGGTCCTAAATAGCACTTATAGTTCAGACAAGGGAAAACAGCAAAATCTCAGTCTTCCCTAATGTAGTGTTAACTTCATAGAAGTGGGAAAAAAGTAAGTTGATAGGTGGAGGTAAATAGCATTATCTTGGGAATTCTCAGTAAAAAGAATCCCTAGAATGCCTGAAAGTGGAGAAATATGCAAAAAGAAAAGAGAATGGCAGGACAGGAGTTAGATAGGAACAGAACTGTGAAGCAGTTGCCACCTATTCAGAAGTAAAAATGGAATTAAAGCATCAAATGCATTAGAACACTGCTACCCTTGAGCTTGTCCTACATCAAACACCAGATAAAGAAATATCATTTAAAGGATAAACTGATGTGGTTACTGTAATTAATGAAAAAACAAACCTATAAGAGAATATCCTTAATTTCATAAGCTATTTATCCAAAGTTGATCTAAAGTTGGAAAAAAGATCACTTTAATTAAACCTCAGAACTGATTACAAATGAACACCAATGTATATTCTCTATTAAGAGGGAAACCACCTCTTATTCAAGAGGACCCAAGAACCAGACTCACCGATCTTCTAACACTTTAATGGTTTCATGAAGGACTTTCTGTTGCTCTCTCAGCTGTTGATTTTTGGTGAAGAATTCTTCTAGTCTTTGTGCATCTCTGAAAGTCAAGCAGTAATTTTTTTTTTCCTTTTTAAGGTAAAAACACTCTTAACAATACTATTCTGTCATTAAAACTCCAAAGCATGATCTCACCACTTACATATTAAGAATGTGTTGTATCAAAACAAACATAAAAGGTGAGATTTGAATATTTTGTTAATCAGAGATCAAATTATACTAGAATTTGCTCTGCAGTAGTTTTATGTTCTATAGTAGTATCTTCCTAAGCACCAGGTATTCATTACACAATGCTGGAACACAGAGTGAATTCTGATGCCACCACTGACTCAACATAGTCAAAATTGCTATTAAACTGAACACTTACTGGTTATTTTTATTATTTTATATACATTTATCAATATAAATAGCAGGTAACTCTACTTATATTGCTTCTATTCCAACTATGAGGGATTGATACTTTGTGTTTTTACAAAGTTTTGTGTTGCTTAAACTTTTACCCGATATCACTTTTAAGCCAGGGTCTACTGTGAAGTAGATGCAAACCAACCCTATTCTGATGCCTCCTAGGTTTGAATCTCAGCTGCCAGGTACCAACTCTGTGACCTGGTGCAAGTAACCTAAACTCTTTGTACCCCCCAAAATGTGGATACATTAGTATCTACCTCATAAGGCATTTGCAAGGACTGAGTAAGTACTAATGAATATAAAGCATGCAGAATAGTGCTGGCAAATAGTAAGTTCTATTTAAGTATTTACCACTTTGATATGGTCAGGAAAAAACAAAGACATCTAAAATTTTCTTCTGGTAGACTATTTTCCAAGGCTGTGCCATATTTTACCTCTCTGTCATTACATTTCAGAAAATAAAAAACCACATATATAAAATATGCATTTATTTTATGAAAACCCATTAGAAACTGAGTTGGGATTCTCTGTGTGATTTGGAAGCTGAAAATACAAGATAATAGAGTGGTTCAAACCCCTTCCCCAAGACCTCTCAAGGGTCAAAAATATCACATCAAATAAAAAGGAGATGTCCATATGATGGTATCAAAATTGCTAATGAATGTAGTATGAGCAAAAAACACATGAGCAAAACAACTAAGTCAAAATGTCAGATACCAATGAGGGTATGTCTTAAATATTGGTTGAATATTTGATATTGAATGACAAACCAATACATCTAAGAGTGGTTTCCTGCTATATAACAAATATTGTTCTGATAGCATATGTATAGATACTAAATTTTGGAAGTAACAGATAGCTGAAACTAGTAATTAAAAAACTTCCAATACTTCTTGAAAATATATTTAATTCAGAAGCAGCACTAGGTTTTTACTGATCCTATTTTGGAAGCCTTCAACAAAAATTCAACAGTCAACATTTCTACATGTATCATTTTGTAAATGAATTTGTGTAAAAGAGAAGTATTAGCTATGTACAGAGACAACTTAACATCAGAACACAGGCCTAAAGCAATTACATGATAGATAAATATAGTATAGTTATTGATTTCTTTTCTAACTGCTTCTTCCAGGTGGGAATTCCTAAGGACTGAGATATTTTACAAATAAAGCTCTTCTAACAATATGGAGACCAGAGATCTTGTTACTGTACCATGGTGGTCTATTGTAAAATATACTTGGTAAGGAGGGTATGGTAACAGGCAAATCCAAGTTCCTGGTCCCACAAAGCAATGACCTAGCCTTCTGAAAAACGAAGCATCCTTTTACTTCTCTGATTACTCAGAAGGATTTACTTACTTACCCATGCTTCCAAAATGTGTAACCCCAAGCTACCTAAGGTAGGCAAGACACAGAGTAATCACAATATGTATTAAAAGGCTGCTAAGAAGATCAAATGACTGTGAACCATACAGTGAAGTAAAGCATAGATTTAGAAATGTTATAGGTGACTTTTGAGAAAGTAATATTCAACAGTCATTTACAAATTTAAGGTTTTTCATGTGGTTGTTTGGTTAGATATGTGGAGAAATGCCTTTTGTATAAAAAATATATCCTAACTAATAAGATACACATCCTGAAATTTAAATGTTTAAAATGACATCTTTAAGGTAGGAATATGTTGACTTTCAACATGCAAACTATTTAAAAGTGCCACTAATTAAGAATCATAAAATTATTCTTAAAAAAAACCTTAAAATTTATGATTTCATATTTCTGTATCTAAGTTATCTTCCAAACATCACTTTCTAGTTGTAATGGAAAACTTCACAATTTCCAATTTCAGATTATAATAGAAAAAATAGTGAAGGATGTTTTGATGAGCGGTTGGTAACTCCAGCTTCTGGTTAAAGCCTTGGAAGATTCAGGAATATGAAAGAAATGAGACCTACTGGTACATATATTGTAAAGCAAGTACAATATTATTAGCCACAATGATGTTAAATTTTGTCATGAATAATAATATTCTACTAGGCCATCTGTTTCAGATTTCTGAATGTAGACATTCTAAAAAGCCAGGAGTAAAATATGCTCCTGACTTAGAAAATCAGATCTGATTCTGGGGTTAATAACCAAAACAATTCAGGGGAACTGCTGGGAATTTCAAACTAGTTAAAAGGGGTCTCAAAATATCCATTTAGTTTCCATTTCTTAAGAGTTAGAAATCCCACAATTATTCTGCTCCCCATCTTGTAGGATCTTAAATTCCAGGTATTAACCATAAGTGAGGAAAAAAAAATGCCATAAACAGATCAAAATGATATATAGATCAATTTCCATCTTAGTAAGTATAAGGGAAAAGATTATATATATATTAAAATATAAATATAATAATACCTAAGGCTATACTCTTATTACTTATAATTATTGATAAATTATTACTCCTTTAGAATTTTGAGTAACTTGCTGTCAACTACACAAGGTCCACACTACGTAAGTCAAATAGGACATCAGTATCAGTTACCTTATAAATAAGACACCATTACTATATATACTGATACTTACAAAATTCGTTCCTTTTTCAGTTTGGTTACTTTCACTTGTAAACCTGAAAAAAAAAAAAAAAAACCCCACAGTATTTTATTTATACATTTTATCACTTCTAAAGCAGTTAATCTAAGTTTATTTATGACTCTAATGCTACAATATTAAATCACTTGAGTCTGGCCTCTGAACAATGAGCCAAGTCCCATTAGTTTGAAGAATATACTTCCCTTACTCGCACCCTTAAGTCACAAAATATCTGCAATATTGTTGCTCCGAGTCTATTGTATGACAGCCAAATAGAATGAAATTTTCTCCACCGAAAGTTACTTCCTAATAGCATGAGCAAGCATATAATTAGATGTTCATTATGAATGAAGGTTTATGTTCTGGCATAGCCTATGTATTTTGCTAACAGCAATACTTATATAGGCTCAAATCTTCTGGGATTAAAACAGATTGTGTCAGGAAGTCCTGGACTAGGAACACAACTGCTGACAAGGTACTTAACAAAAGGCACTACTGTATCTAGTTCAAGATATGTATTACATGTGTTATATATATTTTTAATTTTGAGTCAGATAACAAAATATAAAACTACTCCCTAGCTGTGCTCAGTCATGTCTGACTCTTTGCCATCTCATGGACTATAGCCTGCCAGGCTCCTCTGTCCATGGGACTTTCCAGGCAAGATATGGGAGCGGATTGCCATTTCCTACTCCAGGGGATTTTCCTGACCTAGGGATGGAACCACGCCTCATGTCTCCTGCACTGCAGGTGGATTCTTTACCACTGAGCCACACAGAAAGCTGATACAAGATGTTATTACCACTGGGGTAAACTGGGTAAAGGGTATACATACAGTGTGAATCTATAATAAGTTCAAAATAAAGAAAATTTATGGAAAAGTATTGAGAGAGTTGGGATACTATTGAAAATGTAAAGCATTATAATAAAAGGAAAAAATTTTTTAATGTTGAAAGTAAAAACTGGTATGATCTTTTGATTTTCAAAAAGTCTTTTCCATTCGTCAAGTTAGTTCCCTAGCTGGGGAAGATTTCTTCTTTCTCAGGTGATGATGACTACTCAGAAGATCTTTAAAGTATCTAGTAAAGCATGAAGAAAAGAACTTGTGACCCCACTAGGACAAAGACTAGAGTCAGCAGTTTTCCACTTTCTTCTACCCTCCCCAAAGTGTGTGAAAATTTAATTCTGGCTGACTTCTAAAACTCAGGTCTGCCTTTAGAAGTGAAAAGTAGCACCCAAGATGAAATGGATTATTGCTATGAACCATTTTATGAAAAGGAACAATGAGATAGAAAATCCTTAAAAACTTCAAAAGAAAATTCTTGGGAAACATGGAAAGACTACTCTTTTATCTTATAAGTGTTCAACACCTGTGAGGCATTTGTTCTGTCATGCAGACCAGCCCTGAAGCAGGTTTATGTTTGTATGTGTATGTATGTGTGTTTAAATTTTAGCATTTGCTATTCATCAAGTCAATTAGGCATCCACAATTAGAACCCCTATAAAGTGTGCTTTAATCCTGCTCCACACCCATCGGAAGGAATGAGGCTATACGACAAGGCAGCTCCTGTATGAACAGGCAGTCTGTTCAAAAAAGTCTTTGGGATTGTTAACACTGGAAATCTGAGGCACCTAATGAGAAAACAGTGCTCAAAAGACCAAAAGCGCTGTACACCCAACACCCACGTGTATACGAATTTTGGACAAAATGAAACAATTAAGGGCCCACATGTGTACTCACATAACAGAAGAAACAAATTTAAGTAACAATTCAGAAATAAGGTAAGAATTCAACTTGTCATAAACAAAATCATTGCGATCCTAATTTATGCTCTTTTTGTTTGCTACCCAGAACAAACCATTTATGTATATACTGTCACTGTAAAACAAATTATTTATGGTTTTGAATGATAAATTATAAGTCTAATAATATTTTTCTTGACAAATAGTGGCTTTACATATAGCCAGTTTAAATACTTAAACTTCTACCAAAAACATTACTATCAGTATTTTGGTAACTGCCTAATCAATTTCAACTCCAAAGTAAAGACATTTGTCTTTATAAAATGCAGCCACTTTTAAGGTGTGTTTAGTTTAAGATTTAATTATATCAAAATGGGTAAATTAATTTTTTGCAGATTTTATTGAATTTATGTTAATCCATCACTTCATGGAAAATAGACGGGGAAACAGTAGAAACAGTGTCAGACTTTATTTTTCTGGGCTCCAAAATCACTGCAGATGGTGACTGCAGCCATGAAATTAAAAGACGCTTACTCCTTGGAAGAAAAGTTATGACCAACCTAGATAGCATATTCAAAAGCAGAGATATTACTTTGCCGACTAAGGTCCGTCTAGTCAAGGCTATGTTTTTCCAGTAGTCATGTATGGATGTGAGAGTTGGACAGTGAAGAAGGTTGAGAGCTGAAGAATTGATGCTTTTGAACTGTGGTGTTGGAGAAGACTCTTGAGAGTGCCTTGGACTGCAAGGAGATCCAACCAGTCCATTCTGAAGATCAGCCCTGGGATATCTTTGGAAGGAATGATGCTAATGCTGAAGCTCCAGTACTTTGGCCACCTCATGTGAAGAGTTGACTCACTGGAAAAGACTCTGATGCTGGGAGGGATTGGGGGCAGGAGGAGAAGGGGACAGAGGATAAGATGGCTGGATGGCTTCACTGACTCGATGGGCGTGAGTCTGAGTGAACTCCGGGAGTTGGTGATGGACAGAGGCCTGGCGTGCTGTGATTCATGGGGTCGCAAAGAGTCGGACACAACTGAGCGACTGAACTGCACTGAACTGAACTGATGTTAATACAAATGGAAAATAATACATGTGACAGTTAATGACAGTATTCTTTTTTAAACTGAATTATAGTTGATGTACAATATTATGTTCTTTGTTGTTGTTACTGGTGTATAATTAGTGATTCCCAATTTTTAAAGATTATACTACATTTAGTTACTATAAAATATTAGCTGTATTTCATGCATTGTAAAATATACACTTGTAGCTTATTTTATACCTAATAGTTTATACCTCTTAATCCCTTATCTTATATCAACCCCCTCTTACATCTCCCCACTGGTAACCACTGATTTGTTCTTTATATCTGTGGGTCTGCATCTTTTTTTGTCATATTCACTCATTTGTTTAATGTTTTAGATTCCACATAGAAGTGATACCATACAGTATTTGCCTTCCTCTGTCTGACTTCTCTCACTTGGCATAATATCCTCTAAGCACATCCATGTTACTGCAAATGGCAACGTTTCATTCTTTTCATGGCTGAGCAATATTCCACCGTGTGTGTATTTACACACATCTTTATCCATTCATCTGCTGATGGATACTTACATTGTTTCTGTATCTTGGTGATGGTAAACAACACTGCTGTGAACACTGGTGTGCATTTATCTTTCCAAATTAGTGTTTTTATTTTCAAATATATACCCAGGAGTGAAATGGCTGGGTCACATGGTAGCTCTGCTTTCAAACTTTTGAGACACCTTCATACTGTTTTCTACAGTAGCTGCACTGATTTATATTCCCATTAACATTGTATGACAGCTCCCTTTTCTCTACGTCCTCACCAACATATGTTATTTGTGTTCTTTATGATAAGTCATTCTGACATGTATGTGGTGATGTCTCATTGCCCTTTTGATTTGCATTTTCCTGATGATTAGCTTTTCATAATAATGAACAGGACACTGATATTATGGACCAAAATTACTTGTCATTCCTTTCATTGCTAATTTGCGTAGTCTTAATAACGAATTTTAGCTTTTTGGAATTTTTGATGAAACATGGGAAAATAAATGGAGCAATCCAAAAATGAATCAAGACATATTTATCCTGTCATATTAGAGCCTCTGTACTTTCCATTTCTTCAAAGGGGTCCACTTCTGTCCTCACAAATCTGCCTCACTTTCTATGAAACTGATTACCATATTTACCAGATACAGAAAATATTATGAAATGTTGATGACAGAATGTAGCATGGACAAAAAACTATTTATTAAAATGGTAGCAGTCTGAAAAACATTCTAAATTTCATCTTATAACTTGTACTTTTAAAATAATAAACCAGATACTGACAGGGATTTTAAAACGTAAAAAAAACAAACACCTGCATTCAAATGTATTTAAGTTCATATGCATATCTAAGAAAAATTATGTAACTCAAGTATTACATTAATAACTTCCATTTTTTTTTAACCTGGACATGAAGGTTTAGAAGTAATGAGTCAATTTTGATTCCTGTATGTACTTTAAAACCTGCGAAGTCTGGACAAGTCCATGTTTGATGTCTTTCAAGTGGCCTCTTACACTGGTTTCTCCAAATGGATCCTCTACTTTCAAACAAAAAAATAAAGTATCCTTCAGGCATGTCTTTGATGTTATAATAAGAGTCACAGGACCTGATTTTACACGGAACTATGTGGAACACATTTACAAGGGACTGTCAAGAGTCTTTCCTTTCAGCAAATCTGCCAGGCTCCACCAAAATATTTTTAAATAATATATCTGTGCTTAGTCACTCAGTCGTGTCTGATTCTTTGTGACCCCATGGACAGCAGCCTGCCAGGGTCCTCTGTCCATGGGATTCTTCAGGCAAGAATACTGGAATGGGTTGCCATGCCCTTTTCCAGGGGATCTTCCCAACCCAGGGATCGAACCCAGGAATCCCACATTGCAGGTGGATTCTTTGCCATCTGAGCCACCAGGGAAGCCCAAATACTAATTTTTTAAAAATAGTGCTTGATCATTTAAAATCTTTAAGAATCCATAAGTAATTTCAAAACTGGTAAAAGTTGCCTAATCAATATATTAAAATGTGCCAGAAGTTATCTTCTCTCAATTCAAACATANAATCCCACATTGCAGGTGGATTCTTTGCCATCTGAGCCACCAGGGAAGCCCAAATACTAATTTTTTAAAAATAGTGCTTGATCATTTAAAATCTTTAAGAATCCATAAGTAATTTCAAAACTGGTAAAAGTTGCCTAATCAATATATTAAAATGTGCCAGAAGTTATCTTCTCTCAATTCAAACATATATCCAATGTTAGATATGTTTGATATATCATGTATATCAAATCATTCATAAAGCACAGATATTAATACAGTTTCCTGAAGAACCTGAAACACCAAGAAACATGAAGAAATCTAACAAATAGTTTATCTCTGTTATGAGCCTAAAAAATAAAACTGTCTGTTTTAAACGGGTATGCATAAAAATTCTAAAATTGTGATTATGAAAAACAAGCAGTTTGGTTAATAATAAAAGCAAAAATAAGTCACACATAAAACAGTATGTACACAGATCACAACAATACAATAAGCTACATGCATTTCTCTTAAAACTAGAAAATAGACAACTGCCATTCTTACAAAATGATGCTTTTACAGTATCACCAAAAAATTAAAAATTTAAAGTAAATGAGTAGTAAAGTATTTCAGGGTTTCAGAGACAAAAAATTTTGATATTTTCATTATCTTATGGAAATTTTTTTGGCCATGCCACAGGCTTATGGAATCTTAGTTCCCTGACCAGGGACTAAACCTAGGCCACAGCATTGAAAGCTCTGAGTCCCAACCACTGGACTACCAAGGAATTGTCTTATGGGATTTTGAAAACTTATGTTCAAGAAAATGCTCCGTTGATACAGATATAAACTATGCAATTCATTCAGATACCATTTACTAATTTCTTACCATATGCCAAGTACTTTTACCTATGGAAATGCAAGTAGAAAGATGAGTAAGATATGGACTCTGTATGATAAAATTTTAATGATCTTAAGAAGCAGTTATAAAACAGAAAGTAATTATTTGAAGGATAAAGAATTTAACCTTATGCTTGAAGATGGCAGAATGCTAATTCTCTATCAAATGTTTAATAAAAACTCAAGTACATCTGGTCCTATTTAAATCATTTGGAGATACTATGTTTGTTTTACCTCCAGGTCACAAAGAATAAGCTTTTATATAGAGTATTGCTCCTATAATAGTTTAAATTTCAAGTTATTCCTACAGGTAAACCTGCATGGTGGGGTCACAGTATTATAAACCAAGAGGAAGATAAGACTGATCTTCAACAGAAGTTGAGAGATGTTATTATTCCTTTGCAGATTTAAAAGCTCATGCAGCTGATTACATTGTTATTATTAGTGTAACCAAGACAGACTATCTTGTATTTGGCTTATTTTTGTTATCACTTCATTATATAATTATACTGTATTAGTATTTTCCTAAGGAGAAATTAATACAATGCTCCCCAAACCCACTGTATCTTCTTCATGGTTATATTGTCAGCAACTGCTATGATTCCCAGTATATAATTCAGTAACTACTCACTGAATGAATAGCAAGTCAGTACTAAAATTCAGAATCCTTCCTCAGTGTTTCACACTATATTTTCTGGGGGAAAATAGTGTAGTCAAGTGAAGAGTAGAATTAATGTAAAATACTCATATCTGTCCCTGGACATATGACCACAAGCACAGTCACTTTAAAATCAGATCTTTATCATTAACAACAAATTTGAATTTCTAAACTTTTAAATATTTGAAGTCAATAACATGCCTCAGATATAAACAGCTCCTATCAATTGATAGGGAAGAGGCCAACAACCCAATAATATATAAACAGTTCTTAAAAAGAAATGCAAACCACCCTCAAACATAAGCAAAGATGCTTAATTTCACTCATAAGGGAAATATAAATTAAAACTATACTTTTCAGTAGATATGTTAATAAGATACAACATGGAGATATGTTTTAAATACAGACTAGAACAAACTAACTATAAACAGACATTTTAGGTAACTGGGTAAAGTTGAACATGACCACCTAATAGTTATGAGAGGACATTAAAATATTTAGTATTTTCTGGTTAAAAAAGATTCCTGGAATATACTGAAATGTTTATATATGAAATTATGTCAGAAACTTCAACATAATTGAGTGGAAGAGGGATAAAGATGCAAATGGAATATCGGTAAAGACTGGCCATGTTGGCTGAAGCTGAGTGATGGGTAATTAGGAGTTCTTTATACAATTTTCTTTACTTCTGTAAGTGGGTAATATTTCCTAAAATTAGTCTTAAAATCCAAATTAAAAAAAATAGAAAACAACACAAAAGGTAATAAAAAGTGGTTACCTTTAGTGTGTGGGGAGGAGAGGGATAAATTTTTACTGTTTATTTTGTACTTTGACAATTTTAGGAAAAAAGTTTAAATAATAAAAAACACAATAAAACAAGAATAACTCCACTGATACCCAGATTTCTAAATGAACACTATGTACCAAGACTACATCAGCAATCCTAATATGCTGAAAGAGAGCTTTAAAGGAAACACAGATCAGAATAACTTATCAAAGAATGAGCATAACAGAGCATTACAGTATGCAAGTGAACTGGGAGATGTATTGAAACTCCAACCTTTCATAATAAAATTAAAGAGTTTTTAATGTTTATCTCAGCCATAAATTTAAAAACTACAATTAAGAAATAGTTTCAGTAAAGTTGTAGGATACAAAGTCAACACACAAAAACAAAAGCCATATGATTATCTCAACAGATGCAGAGAAAGCCTTTGACAAAATTCAACATTCATTTATGATAAAAACTCTCCAGAAAGCAGGAATAGAAGGAACATACCTCAACATAATAAAAGCTATATATGACAAACCCACAGCAAACATTATCCTCAATGGTGAAAAACTGAAAGCATTTCCCTTAAAGCCANTGCTAGCAAATGCTGTTGGGGCTGCTGAACATTCATTACCCTGCTAAAGCAACTCTCATTCATTTCCAAATTTTATCTTGTTTTAATCTTTTTGATTAGATCCTCTTACAACACCCTGTACTACTGACACTTATTACAGTTTTCATTATTTAACTCTGTCTCTCCACCAGATTCTTAAGCTTCCTAAGATCAAAACCACATCCTGTTCACTTTTTTTTTTATCACCAGAAACTAACTCAGTACCTGCCAGAGAGGCAATCTCCGTGTAAATATGAATGAATTGGGCATCCGTTGAGGGATTCCTCTATTTATTTAAGCAAAGAGTATCTTTGAATCCATTCAAAATCCTTAGATTCTCATTATGGAATTTTAGGATAATCTCTTTAATGGTGGAAACAGTGGGCATACGCTAGATCTTTGCCTCCAATAAGGAGCTTTAAGACCCGCATGGTGGAATAAATTACGAAATCCTGAAGATCTCTGAGAAAACTTCTTTAACAGGGAAGCAGATATTTGAACTCTTTGTAGTATTTGCGTTTCACAAATTTTATAGCTTAGAACAATGCTTTCCAAGCTTTGTAGTATTTGCGTTTCACAAATTTTATAGCTTAGAACAATGCTTTCCAAGCTTATTGGGTACCTGGGAAATGAAAACCGATCAGACTGCTTCCACCCAGAGGAACAGAAATTAGGAGTCTAGCGACCTCACGCCCAGCACTGCCCCCTTGAGGTCTGGGAGTTTAACTTCCTGGTATATGTATAACCTATTAGAGGCCCTTAGGATGCTTGATGGTTAAATCGTATATGTACATTTAATCGAATGCACTAAAAACTCTAGTATTCTTAGAGGTGTACACTTTTGAAACTGTAGATTTTGAAGTCATCTGTGTGCGTGCTCAGTTGCTAAGTCGTGTCTGACTCTGCAANTATATGTATAACCTATTAGAGGCCCTTAGGATGCTTGATGGTTAAATCGTATATGTACATTTAATCGAAATAAGAAAAATCATGCACTAAAAACTCTAGGATTCTTAGAGGTGTACACTTTTGAAACTGTAGATTTTGAAGTCATCTGCGTGCGTGCTCAGTTGCTAAGTCATGTCTGACTCTGCAACCCGAAGGACTGTAGCCTCCCTGGCTCCTCTGTCCATGGCATTTCTCAGGCAAGAATACTGGAGCAGGTTGCCATTTCCTCCTCCAGGGGATCTTCCAGAGATGCAACCTGTATTTCCTGCATTACAGGTGGATTCTTTATCACTGAGCCACCAGGGAAGCCGTGAAGTCATCTAACTCAAGCCGTTTTACAACTGAATCTCTGTTGATTCATTCTACAATCTGCTTAACTCCTATAGCTGGGTAGCTGAGGGTTGTGAAGGAAAAATCACATAACAGATTAGAGTGACATCACTAAAATTACATGGTTTTAGACCTCATATAGGGCACCAGTTAATCTCTCAGTTCAGTTCAGTTCAGTTCAGTCGCTGTCGTGTCCGACTCTGCGACCCCATGAATCGCAGCGCGCCAGGCCTCCCTGTCCATCACCATCTCCCGGAGTTCACTCAGACTCACATCAATCGAGTCCGTGATGCCATCCAGCCATCTCATCCTCTTTCGTCCCCTTCTCCTCCTGCCCCCAATCCCTCCCAGCATCAGTCTTTTCCAATGATTCAACTCTTTGCGTGAGGTGGCCAAAGTACTGGAGCTTCAGCTTTAGCATCATTCCTTCCAAAGAAATCCCAGGGTTGATCTCCTTCAGAATGGACTGGTTAATCTCTCAGGTAGCCTTTATTCAGTTCCTTCTGTTTCCTTTGCTGTCTTCCAAACCTTCACTGTTTTCCTCAAGCCTCTACAGAGTACTCACTCTCAACTAACACCTTCACCTCCTGGTTAAACAAGTCTCTACAAGTGTGATCTTCCTGAACTTTCCTTTTCCTTTCTCAACTCTGAATTAGGCAATACCATTTTGCAGTGAAACTGCAACCCTAATCCAATTGCTTCTCATCACCTTGTCTGTATTCAATCTGGGTCTCTCCACCATCATCTCAAGCATTTTCTGAAGCAATACGTGCTCAGTTGCTAACTCATGTCTGACTCTGTGACCCCAAGGACTGACTATAACCTGCCAGGTTCCTCTGTCCATGGGATATCTCAGGCAAGAATCCTGGAGTGGGTTGCCATGCCCTTCTCCAGGGGATCTTCCTGACCCGAGGATTGAACCTATCTGTATTGCAGGTGGATTCTTAACAATTGAGCCACTTGTGCAGCGATAGCCTTCCTTAAAAAGAAAAAAAAAATCAACTATCTTTCTACTTACACTGTTTTCCCTTTACAGTGTATTCAGCAATAGCAGTCAGAATGATTCTTTAAAACCTAAATCAGAACATGACACTCCCCTGCTTAAGGCATTCCAAGGTCTTTCCATCACTTTAGAATAATAGCAACTCCCTTTCTATGGAATCAGGACAGGTCAATTACTGTATTCTACTGATGTTATCTTCTAAATAGAGTTCTGAACTAGTGCTTTCCTTTCCTCCTCACCCTTATTGCCCTAGCTTGGGCTCTGATATTTCTTACCTAGACCATGCTTCCAATCTTGCTCCTAAATGTAGTTTCCACACAGCTACCAGAGAACCCAACTATTGTTTCTGATCTTGGCACTCCCTTGCTTAAAGCACTTCAGAAACTCCCCATTACCTAAAGATTAAAATTCAATCCCTGGGGACTTCCCTGGTGGTCCAGTGGCTAAGACTCCATTCTTGTAGTGCAGGGGGCCTGGGTTCAATCCTTGGTCAGGGAAATAGGTCCCACATGCTTCAACAAGAATCGAAGGTCTTAAGTGCTGCAACTAAGACCCAACATAACCAAATAAATAAATAATAAATATTTTTAAAAATAAAATTGACAATTAAGAAAAATGTCAGAGAAGTCCCTCTTAACCTTGCACCTCTAACCACCACATCATCCTTTCCCTCTAAAACAGGTTGTTGTTGTTCAGTTGCTAAGTTGTGTCTGACTTTGTATGACCCCATGAACTGCAGCATGCCAGGCTTCCTTGTCCTTCACTATCTCCCAGTGTTTGCTCAAATTCATGTCCATTGAGTCAGTAATGCCATCCAACTAAGGAGACTGCTTATATTCCTCCTTCCAGCTCCTTGCTATTTCTTTGTCTTGGCTCATATAACCCTCTTCTCTTGAAATGACCTCCACCCAGATACTTTATATTTCTATGTAGTCTTTAAGACTTAGTTCAAGCAGTGCAGCTTCCAGGAGACTACCTTAAGGTCTCTCATCACTGCTCCTTCCTACCCTCTTCCTTAAATAGCCCTCCTCTTTCTCCCATACTCCTCTTTGTATGTGTTTTATCACTGCATTTAATGCCATTATATTGTAATTATTTTTACAGCTTTTACCCAACTAGACTGCAAGGGGTTCCTTGATAGCAGAGACTGTGCTTTCTTTATTCTTCTCAGTATTCCTAGTTCTTACCAGAGAGTCTTTTGTGTGGGTGTGTGTGTGGGTGTGTGTGTGCTTAGTTGCTCAGTTGTGTCCAACTCTTTGTGACCCCAGGGACTACATATAGCCTGCCACGCTCCTCTGTCCATGGGGATTCTCCAGGCAAGAATACAGGAGTTGGTTGCCATGACCTCTTCCGGGGAATCTTCCCAACCCAAGGATCAAACCCACGTCTTCCACACTGCAGTTGGATTCTTTACTGTCTGAGCCACCAAAGAAGCTCATGAATACTGGAGTGGGGTAGCCTATCCCTTCTCCAGTCTTAGCACAACACTATCTAATAAAGCCACATATATATGATTTTAAATTTTCTAGTAGCCACATTTAGAAAGGTAAAACACAGCAGGTGAGATTAACTTAATATATTTTGTTTAACCTAGTTTGTCTAAAATATTATTTCAGCATGTAATCCATGTACAGTTTTATCAATGAGACCTTTTACATTAATTTTCTCATTAATTTGAGTCTTCAAAACCTGATGTGTCTTTTACTGTTATAGGACATTTAATTTGGGTTAGCCATATTCCTGGAGAAGGCAATGGCACCCCATTCCAATACTCTTGCCTGGAAAATCCCTTGGACAGAGGAGCCTGGAAGGCTGCAGTCCATGGGGTCGCTGAGGGTCGGACACGACTGAGCGACTTCACTTTCACTTTTCACTTTGATGCACTGGAGAAGGAGATGGCAACCTACTCCAGTGTTCTTGCCTGGAGAATCTCAGGGATGGGGTAGCCTGGTGGGCTGCCATCTATGGGGTCACACAAAGTCGGACACAACTGAAGCGACTTAACAGTAGCAGCAGTAGCAGTAGCAGCCACATTCCAAGTGATCAAAGCCACATGTGACTAGTGGCTACCATATTGGACAGCCCAAGACTGTCACACATAATGAACAAATGAGGTTCCATGGTTTACCTAATGACTCAGGATGGGACTGATTCATAGTCTATTTCTGCTATTTGTGCTGACCATTTCCCATTTCTTCTCCCTCTCTATACATCATGTTCTCCTCCCCTCCCATCACTGAGGCCTGTATCCCCAGGCAAAAAATTTAGTGATTAAAAGATTGTTTACAATAAAGTCCAGCACTTCTGACATGAACACACAATACTAGGGGTGAGCTGTATGCCTAGAGTCAGAACTATTTTAAGAGCAAAACAAAGGAGATAATAAGACAGAGAGAGATAAAAATAATGAGGTTAAGTATAATAAGAGAGATAAGAGGGGAGATAAGTATTAACATAATAGAAAATTATGTTAACTGTCAAAATTTATGTCAACCTAAATGAACACTTGATTTAATTTTTAAAAAGTTGTTTACAGTAATTATTAAGTGTTGTTTGGGGGTAGGGGTATACAGCAATTAGTAATCTTGGCCCAAGTGCCAAAATGTTTTATGATTTGAGTGGATGGTGCCAAGATTCCAGTTAGGTTGAGCAGTTTTATAATTGTTTTAAAGATATATTTAACATTCATGGAGGATGTCAGTATCACAGTTTTTATTTTGGTAGTCTTAGGTGGTCATTAAAGCGCTTATAACAGACATTAAAGATTATACATTGCTTTCTAATTATAAAAATTAGCTTCATTAGTCTAGCCAACTTCCAACTTTATTTTGATAAAGAAGCTTTATTTTGATTATCACTATGGCTACATAGAGCGTCTTCATTTTCCATTATAAGCTATTAAAGTTGTTTGTGTTTTTAAGTACTTAGCTACTTCATTTCACATCAGCAATGGGCAAAGTTTTATTAGATACATAGTTTTCCCAATTTTGGAACTATCTTTTTATACTTGATAGTCTTATACAGTATACCGTGTGTTTGCCTGTTGGCATAGGTTTAAATGATGGTGGGCTGATCAAGAATGTTTATGATCTGGTATTGCAAAGTGATTTATTGTTAATGGAAAGGGGTGTATTTTTCTTCCAGATCATCTGTTTCTATATAGTGGCTGCTTGGGCAATATTTTATATCTCTGCATACAGATTTATAAAGCCCAGCAATTTTGTTGAATAGGCCTCAAACTCTTTTTGTAACACTGACATTTGTAAGAACCTCAGAGCTCAACTGCTACAGAGATGATAAATGAATTTAAGAGTGATCACTAAGACTGTAGGGTGATCTGTAGAGATCATAATACAAATGGATTGTATTATCAGAATCTTGAAAAACTAATATTTTAATTCAGCAGATGTCATACTATACAACATTGTCCTGTGTGTGGATATATACACACACACACACATATATATGTATAATATATACACATATATATACATATATTTATGGAAAGTTTATGATGATAAAAATACAAATATATATATACATATGTAATGTATATATATATGTATAATGCTACCATGATGGCAGCTGTGGGAACAATATTTATTGACAGTAATGTAAGTGGAAAATAATATGAACTGTAGGAACAAATCACTGACACTTGGAGTCTATTAATTAAAGCATTCCTTGATAGGTTCACAAGAGCAAGCACATTTAATATTCATTGCTTTGTCCACTTAAAAATATAATGGTTCACATCTTAAATAATGGTTTTTCTATCAGTAAATTGGTGAATTTATTCACTGATGGCAAATAGTTGTGACCTTTAATGTGTGTTCATGCCTCACAAATTACAGCTATGTCTTCAAACACACTGGCTGACTCCCCCCCCCTCATATTTTCCCTATTCTAACTATGTTTGAGAAAAATAGACTTTTTAAAAAATAATGACTTTTTCCTTTTCCTAATCCATATGTTAGTCTTAGATTAAGGAGGCTTTGATTGTTACCATTCCAAAAATGTTTTATGTTGAAAATTCAGCTCTTAGAGACCTTCAGGTTTAGCCAATACTTTTTAATTTTACTTAAGTTATAATATGAACTATTATAAATGAAAAGTGAAATTAAATTATGTTTTAATTCACTTCTCACCCTTTAAGACAATTTGGTTTTGCAGGCTATTTAGGATAGATAGAATTCCTCTTCCCAAATCTAGTACACTTCTTATATACAATGCTCATATGCCTGGCTTACCATCAACAGTTCTGGTTAATGTCTATTCTTCTGGCTTAGCTATTAACAGGGCTCCCATTTACTCTAAAAAATATCCTGGTTTTAGTGATAAGTCAAATGGTCAGAAGGTTTAGGGAATTTGAAATATAGCATAATAAAAAAGGGAAGATTCAAATGACCCTTTGTTGGCAGGAATATTTCCTTCTCAACTATATACAGATCTATCTAAACTTGTTTTAAAGAATATTGTGATATAGATAATGTAAGCTATAAAAGAATTACACTTTTTGATTTATTGATAGTACTTTGAAATTCTCATTAGTTGAAAAGTAGTTTATTTAATTCTGTTAGAAAATGGATTTAAGAAAAGTTTATGATGATAAAAATACAAAGTACTGTTCCTACTTATCTTCTCTTTTGAAACTAAAAATAATTATGTCATAAAGGTAGAACAGGTGCAGTTTTCATCTTTTCAGAGAAGTTGATAAATTAGGTGGCGTGACTAGCACTATATGTACAAACTGGTAGATAAGTTGATCCAAGATTCCAAACCGAGTTTTCTGAACATGAGTCCTGTATCTATGATCTTTTCAGTACACTCTGCTATTTTTGAATAATAAACTCTATATGAAACTTATTCTGGGCTTTGATGTTTTTAATTTAGAAAATAGTTTTGAGAAAATAACCAAATAAAGTTTCTAAAAAATTATTCAGAAATTATTATTACCTAAATGCTAATTTACAGTTCCAGTGCATTTTTCTATTTACTTCAGAAAGATTTACATTATATGAGTTTACTAAAAGGACTTTTACATTTGATAGCAATTTAAGTCTCATTGAGAAAAAGGAAAATAAACAGGGTTCTCTTGGTCAGGG
This sequence comes from Neotragus moschatus, assembly GCA_006410615.1. Lineage (NCBI taxonomy): Eukaryota > Metazoa > Chordata > Mammalia > Artiodactyla > Bovidae > Neotragus > Neotragus moschatus. The sequence continues at coordinate 395,100 of SJYA01002877.1, forward strand.
TAGGAGTGAAGCACTTTTATCTCAGTTTTTAAAGACTGTTTTGCAAAAACAATTTTATTTCTTTGTAACTATGGCACATATATTCTTTCACTTGGCTTACAATAGACATGGACATTTGAAAGAGGAATATAAATTGATTTCTAGTGGAATTAATGAAAGTGTTTATTCTAGCTTTCCTAGCTAGATTTTTCATGTAGTAAGATTTTTCAATCTATTTGAAAACTAAATAGATTGAAGGGCCTTGAATTATGTTGTAACCTCAGAAGGGACCAGAGTAGGAAGTGCTCCAAAAAGCTGTAGCCTTGTTCTACAGTCACTGATGGCATATGGTCATATTCCCAGCCTGTGGTCCTGTGTGCGTCCTGAGCTGAGAGGTGACCAGGATTTATGCTCTGGCCCTGCCTCGGGTTATCTGTATGTTTCCTAGTCAAGTCTTACTTCCTCAACTGGAAAATGAGACTACTCATCCTTACTGTGTCCAAAAGGGTTGTTGTAAAAATGAGACATTATTTGTGAAACGTCTTAGAGAACACATCACAGAAGTTTGAAGCAGCTTGCCTATTGGGCACAGAGTGGTAGAAGGCTTTCTAGGCAGAAGGCACGTGCAAATGTTCTGTTATGGGAAATCGCAAAGTTCTAAAAACTGTAAGTGTACCCTAATGTATTTATGTGGGCTTCCCAGGTGACGCTAGTGATAAAGACTTTGCTTGCTAATGCCAGATATATGAGGGACACAAATGTGATCCCTGGGTTGGGAAGATGCCCTGGAGGAAGACATGGCAACCCACTCCAGTATTCTTGCCTGGAGAATCCCCCTGACAGAGGAGCCTGGTGGGCTAAGTCCACAGGGTCACAAAGAGTCGGACACAACTGAGACAACTTAGCCCGCATGCGTGCAATGTATTTGTATGGGTTGACAGTGGGAAATCAGCAGCAGCTCCACCTAATTTTTTGAATGAATTATAATTTTTAACTATAATCCTCTTTAAAGCAAATAATTTAACCTATCTGTGCCTCAGTTGTTTATCAGTGATATGAAGATAATAATATATACCGTGGATATTTCACAGGATTGTTAAGGACTGAATGGTTATATGTGTTGTGCTGTGCTTCAGTCATGTCCAACTCTTGAAGACCCCATGGATTATAGCTTGCCAGGCTCCTCTGTCCATGCAGATTCTCCAGACAATAATACTGGAGTGGGTTGCCATGCCCTTCTCCAAGGGATTTTCTCAATCCAGGGATTGAACCCAGGTCTCCCACATTGCAGGCAGACTCTTTACTGACTGAGCCATCAGGGAAGCCTGAATGGTTATATGTATGTATTTAGATAGTATAAGAAGCTGTTAATAATAGATAAATTTAAGAGCTGTAGCTAATCAAAAAGATGTTTCCAATTGCTAACATTATGTAATTGTAGTGAAATTGTTGAATTGGTATGCAAATTTTGAGAGATTTATAACTATAGAAGGAATTAAATAATAATTTATTAAGTGGTATTACATATCTTACTTGATTCAAATGATTAAATTTAAATAAGTCAGGCAGTTATATAGTCAGGTAGTTATTATATTATTATTTCTGCTATCTTCTAGGTATTAGTGTTAGTCACCCGGTCTCGACCAACTCTTTGAGACCACATGGACTGTAGCCCACCAGACTCCTCTGTCCATGGGATTTTCCAGGCAAAAAGACTGAAGTGAGTAGCTATTCTCTTCTCTAGGGGGTTTTTAACAACTGCCCAACTGCAGAATTGTAAGGAAAGGGGAAAGTAATTTATTCATTTATTTCAGAAATTGATTGTTGTAAGGAGTCATTTATTTAACAGAGATTTATGATCTATTCAGCTTCTTGGGAAACGAAACATTGGGATCAAGTTGATGGTGATCTGAGCTAATTTAGTGAAGATCTGAGTACATTTGATAACTCCTTTTGAAAATAGTATCTGCTATTATTGGACTTTGTTCAGCAGTTTATGTTCCCACTTTTTCTTATTTCAATGCCTTCTTCAGTCTAGTTTCCCTTTTTCGGTTCATTAGCTAATTTAACCACTTTCTAAGAAAGAGTTATTTTTTTAAAATTCAGATAATTATTCTATTCTGACATAGTTCAAATTAAATGAAAAGAGAATATGATTTTAATCAAATTTCTTTTTCAATTGTACCTATTTCTTCCTCATTTTCTCTAAACTAAGTTTCTATCATTATGCAGACAAATATGGTATTTACTCAATTAGAGCACATAACTAGCTATTGAGTTTTCTATTTTTAATCAATTTGATTAGAGCCTTCATCTAACATATTTTTCAGAGCCATGCTCCAGGGTCAGATGAAATGTTATAATGAATTAGTTCTTGTAACCAAACCCTATTGGAAATAGTCCAAGACAAACTTGTAGTATTCAAAATTCTGTGTTTTACTATAGTGATAAGTGTTATTTGAGGATGCAAGGTAGTCAATCTGTTTTTGCTTGCAGTTTTACCAATGTAGACTTAAACAATAAAGTCTTCAGATCAATGCTAGACATAAAAGTATTTATAGTATTTATTGTTCATTCTGTGACTGTTTGGCTCTTTAAAAACTGGCAGCCAAATTCAGGAAATGAAATGTAGTTTATTAGAAAATACCNCTGAGCCATCAGGGAAGCCTGAATGGTTATATGTATGTATTTAGATAGTATAAGAAGCTGTTAATAATAGATAAATTTAAGAGCTGTAGCTAATCAAAAAGATGTTTCCAATTGCTAACATTATGTAATTGTAGTGAAATTGTTGAATTGGTATGCAAATTTTGAGAGATTTATAACTATAGAAGGAATTAAATAATAATTTATTAAGTGGTATTACATATCTTACTTGATTCAAATGATTAAATTTAAATAAGTCAGGCAGTTATATAGTCAGGTAGTTATTATATTATTATTTCTGCTATCTTCTAGGTATTAGTGTTAGTCACCCGGTCTCGACCAACTCTTTGAGACCACATGGACTGTAGCCCACCAGACTCCTCTGTCCATGGGATTTTCCAGGCAAAAAGTGAGTAGCTATTCTCTTCTCTAGGGGGTTTTTAACAACTGCCCAACTGCAGAATTGTAAGGAAAGGGGAAAGTAATTTATTCATTTATTTCAGAAATTGATTGTTGTAAGGAGTCATTTATTTAACAGAGATTTATGATCTATTCAGCTTCTTGGGAAATGAAACATTGGGATCAAGTTGATGGTGATCTGAGCTAATTTAGTGAAGATCTGAGTACATTTGATAACTCCTTTTGAAAATAGTATCTGCTATTATTGGACTTTGTTCAGCAGTTTATGTTCCCACTTTTTCTTATTTCAATGCCTTCTTCAGTCTAGTTTCCCTTTTTCGGTTCATTAGCTAATTTAACCACTTTCTAAGAAAGAGTTATTTTTTTAAAATTCAGATAATTATTCTATTCTGACATAGTTCAAATTAAATGAAAAGAGGATATGATTTTAATCAGATTTCTTTTTCAATTGTACCTATTTCTTCCTCATTTTCTCTAAACTAAGTTTCTATCATTATGCAGACAAATATGGTATTTACTCAATTAGAGCACATAACTAGCTATTGAGTTTTCTATTTTTAATCAATTTGATTAGAGCCTTCATCTAACATATTTTTCAGAGCCATGCTCCAGGGTCACATTAAATGTTATAATGAATTAGTTCTTGTAACCAAACCCTATTGGAAATAGTCCAAGACAAACTTGTAGTATTCAAAATTCTGTGTTTTACTATAGTGATAAGTGTTATTTGAGGATGCAAGGTAGTCAATCTGTTTTTGCTTGCAGTTTTACCAATGTAGACTTAAACAATAAAGTCTTCAGATCAATGCTAGACATAAAAGTATTTATAGTATTTATTGTTCATTCTGTGACTGTTTGGCTCTTTAAAAACTGGCAGCCAAATTCAGGAAATGAAATGTAGTTTATTAGAAAATACCTTTCTCACAGAAGATCAAGTTTCCGTGCGTCTCAGGTTTTGTGGGAATGGATCAAATACATCAGACAAAAATAGGCTAAAGTTCCTCACTTTCCATTTGAAATTGCTATACTCATTCCTCAAACAATCCATTTTAGTTGTACAGTGTATTAGTTAAACATATATTGTTAAACTAATGAAAAAATAGTTTACCATATTTATTCTGTAATGTATCTGGACTCCTCTCAGGCCCAGGCTGCTCCAGTCATTGCAGTGCCCACCAGTTTCCTGTCAGGTCAAACCTGACAGCCCTCATCTGATTTCTGGTTTTAACATTTAGTATTAACATGTGGTTTGTTGTGGTACCAAAGGAACTGCTGAGAATTTAATTTACACTACCGTGTTTAATTTACACCTACCGGTGGAACTAGAATGACATGTTATTCATCTTAACAAGTAAAACTGTGGGAAAAGAGGTTGGTATTGTTGTGCTGAAATGGACTGAACAGTTTTTCTTGCTGAATGGCCTATTGCCAGTTTCCAGGTCCAGGGTTCAAGTTCCTGGCCAATAGTCAGGTTCCAGTGGTTGGTTCTGTGTTATAGTTAAAAGATAGTATACTTGTTCCTGACCGACATTTATCTCTTTTAACTTTTGTCAAATGAGTTCTTGGACAGTCACTAGAACAGAAGATAAGGGCTCACTGAACTTCTATGTAGATGGGTGTTTACCATTCAGTACTTATTTGGGAGGCTTCCCAGTGGTGCAGTGGTAAAGAATCCACCCGCCATTGCAGGAGATGCAAGAGATGGAAGTTTGACCCTTAGGTGGGGAAGATCCTCTGGAGAAAGAAATGGTAACCCACTCTGTTACTCTTGCCTGGGAAATCCCATGAACAGACGAGCCTGATGGGCTACAGTCCATGTGGTCACAAAGAGTTGGACACAGTTGAGGACTGAGCACACGTGCACACTTATTACAATATATGATTAAAATTAATCACAATATTAATATTTTCAAAAATGCAAATAATCCCTTTATCTCAGAGTGCATTTCAGCTACTTTCAGTTAGAAGACCTCCAAATATAGACCTGTGTGGATGGTCCTTGACTTTAGATGATTTGACCTTAATGATATTTTGACTTTACAATGTTGTGAAAACCATTTGCATTCAGTGTAAACCATAATTTTAATTCTGGATTTTGATCTTTTCCTGGGCTAGCAATATGCAGCATGATGTTGTCTCATGATGCTGGGCAGCTGCCTTGAGCCACAGCTCCTATTCAACCATGTAATCATGAGGGTAAACAGTCGGTGGCCTTAAACCATTCCATACCCAGCCCAACATTCTGTTTTTCTCTTTCAGTACAATATTCAATAAATTATTTAAGATATTCAACACTATTATAAAGTAGGCTTTGTGTTAGATGATTTTGCACACTTGTAGGCTATTTTAAGTATTTTGAGCATATTCAAGGTAGACTAGGCTAAGCAATGATGTGTATGTAGTAGGTTAGATGTATTAAATGCATTAAAAAAAATTTTTTTTAAATTATTTTCTGGCCACACCTTGTAGCATGAGGGATCTTTGTTCCCCAACCAAGAATTGAACTTGTGTAGTGGAAGCAGAGTTTCAACCACCGGACTGCCAGGAAAGTCCCTAAATGCATTTTTGACTTGTGATATTTTCAGTGTACAGTGGATTCATGGAGACTTAAGTCGACAAATCATCATAAGTTGAGGAAAATCTATATATGTTAAATGTAAATATTTTCCTCATCACAGAACTCTGTCATATTGCTCTATGTCCATGAATACTATACTGCAAGCTACAGAAAGTTATCAATCATTATTTCTTAATGTTATTGAAAGTTATCAAAACCTTATTTCTTAATGTTTCAAGATTCATTTATTCATTTCAAGAAATTCATTCATTTAAACTATTTTCAATGTTGGAAGTGTTTCTCACTCCTAATTTAAATCATTGTAGAGATGGATGCAGAACCCTCAAGGGTATAGACTTAGGAGATCAGTTCAGTTCAGTTCAGTTGCTCAGTCGTGTCCTACTCTTTACGACCCGTGAATTGCAGCACGCCAGGCCTCCCTGTCCATCACCAGCTCCCAGAGTTCACTCAGACTCACGTCCATTGAGTCAGTAATGCCATCCAGCCATCTCATAAGTTGTATTTCCACTTTGTCAACAATACATAATTTCTAAGTTAATAGTTTTCTGATTATTTTTAAAACTATATGTCTTTAACATAATGAGCTATACCATTCTCTAATTCCCAGTTAGTTTTTGATGCATATCAAGTTTGGTTGTTAGTCCTGTATTATTCAAATTAACCATTTATAGAGAAACATTTAAAAATTACATGTGTGCTTTTCAATTGTTTAGAGTAATATCCACTTTGACTGTATGAAAATTAAATGGAAATTAAATGCTTATTTAGTGAATAGTCATATAAGGTTAAATTGCTTATGGATGTAATAGTTTTAGTAAGAATGTATAGTTAGTGGGCTAAATTGGTTAAGTGTTTTTTTTTTGTTTTTAGGTAAACACATGAGCTTTTCAGTTTAATGCATTTACCATGGATATAAATTCGAATTATATTGTTCCTATAAAGCTTATTTGTATAGCAGTTAGACATCTTCCAGGAAGTTAAAATTGATTGCAAAGGCCAGTAGGATCAGTTTGTGTTATAAAGTGGATCTATTTATTGATTTTAACATCAAGTCATAATCTCTTTCCTGTTCCTTCTTCACACATTGGAAGATGTGTCAGTTGACCCAACTTCCATTAGATAAGTTTTTAAAATATTTTATCATACTACTCTGAACTCCCTTCTGACTAATGAGATGAGATATCTCATTAGTGAATTTTGTTCATTGGCTCCATTTCCTAATCAGTTTATCAATCTGTGGCTAATTTAATATTATTTTTAGAATATGTTGAATCCTACTGTATCTTACTTCTTACATCCAATTTTGGACACACTCTTCCTATGATTATCTACTATCAAGGGAATGCAATATAATTTCACATTAACCTACAGTAAATTAATTCATCAGAGAATCTTTTGGAGGAAAAAACACTCTATAGCCCTGAAGAAATAATTCAATCAGTAGTAGAAAGCACAGTCCTTAGAACACATAGAAATCCTTGCCCAACTAATCTGATGTCATGTTAAACGATATATATAAATAGATGTAAAATGCCTTTGAAGAACAGGTACTAGGTACGAATAAGGATAATTTGCACTATCTTTGTCGCATCCTTCCTTTGGTAGAGATGACTGAATTTTTAAAAATTATCCAAGCCTTTTAATCACATTGGTATATTGCTCTCAAAATACATTTAACAAAGGTGTCTTTGAAATGATTCTTTAATTGGGTTCAATTATATGGGTTTCTAATTTTTTAAATTTAACAAGATTAAAATATTAAATCTTAATGCTTTCCAAGATTGCTGATTAAATTTTATCTCTGAAAAAAATGTATATTCTAAGTTAAAGCTTTGACTCCTCTTACTCAAGCTATTTGTTGAAATTTATTATATATTCTATTAAACAGGTGGGAAGAATATTGACTGCTATACCTACTATATTCTAGAAACTCTTCTAGGTATTTACATACAATATCTCATTTGATTCTTCCAACTACTCTTAGAGAATGATTTCCATTTCCTTCATTTACAGATGGAGAAAAGAGAACTCAGCATTAAATAATTCCCAAGGGTAAACTAGTTTATAGTAGAGTGAATATTCAAATCCATCTCAGTTTGGGCCAAAAACCCATATGTTTTTCAATATACTAACTTTTCTCTTGAGTATAAAGATAAGAAACAAATTATTTTCCAGAGTCCACTTGGACTGAACTAAATGTACCAAATTTAGAAACATCCCCTGGTAAGACTTTACCTGTGAAAAGATAAAGAGCTTAGGCAAATTAACTTTTAGCTTGAAGAATCAGAACTGAAAAATTTCAGCATTTTTTTTTTCAAGCTTCCTGTGGTCCTATTACCTTGGAATTCCTCAAGTTAAAAACACTTAAAGCATTTTTGAGTGCTTGTGTACAAAGCGCTGTATTAAGATATCACCCTTTATATAACAGGTTCTCTCACCTTTAAGATGGATTTTGAGTCCTGTAATCCTGGGCTTCATATACTTTTTGAAATGTTTTTGTCAGTTCTAACCAAATTTTAGAAGTACAACCTTCTTAGGCAAATCCTAAACTGTATCCATGTAAGAGTGATTAAAACAATACAAAAATACATATGTACTTATAAACAGTTGAAACAGTATAAAGTAGTAATAAGTTAAAAAATGACAGCAGTATCCACAAATAATCCGGATAAAGATGGAGTAATGTGAGATACTCATCAGTTTGATACAACATATTGTGATGGTCTTATGAGATTAGAGTTTGAAGAGGTAGTCATCTTCCTCACCAATGGCAATCTCATAAATTTGACCACTATACCAAAAAAAGTTCAGGGGCAATAATTAAATAGATTAAAATATAAAAGCAAAGAGTTTCTTGGTTCAGCAGATACTCCTTAACATAACTTATACAATTTTACCTTTTTATGAATCTTTTAGAACACAGAATAGATTTTAGGCAGTATTCAGAAGAATCAATGTAGAGTGCTGAAAAAATATTAGTCTGGGCTGGTATCAGGAAGCTGGGATTGTCTAGTACCACCTCTACCCTTAGACTATGTTATTCAGCTACATTTTGGGGCTTTTCATTCAACTAAAAAATGAATTCATCAGTCATTCTTAAAGAGTCCTTCTAGCTCAGAAATGTCATGATTCTAAGAGCTTTTGATAGGAAACCCATGAATACATTCAGGAAAGAAGGAGGTTATAGGTGTTAAGAAAGCTAGCATGGTTGACAAGAAGAATCATTGTGTGAAACTGTGTGGCCAGCAATAAAGATAAAGGAATGCATCCCCAGCTAGACTTAGAGAGTAAAAAGGTTATTAAATGACTAGAACAGTTTTTGACCTAGGCCCTCAGATAATGCAGGGCTATATAAAATATAGATGCATACACAGATTCCTAATTTGACTGATCTGTATATCCTTAATTTTAATCACAGTTATCACAATGTATCAATATTTTAAGGGAATCAATTTATGGAAAATATATAAAAGTCATATTTAATAGGAAATCATAGATTTGAAATTAAAATTTTCATTAAGTGAAAACTGAAGACTCCTTCTCCAAAATGAAATTTAGACTTGAATTTTACCCACAAATTTTATATGAAATATATATCTATTTCCTAAATAGCTTTCCTCAAAACCATAAACATAAAAAATACCTAGTAAATAAGGTGGAATCCCAAATTAAGTTTATCTTTAAAGAATAAGCTCCGTATTATAAATATAGTAAGATTTAAAAATTTTAAATTACTAGGTATAGTATATTTACCAGAAACCGTGTAAGTATACACTATTGACATATATCTATATTTAGCCTGAAAACTAATATAGAAGAGGAAAATTCAATCAACCGAAATTTTTGATCCATATTTTCTTCAAAAATTGTCATACTACAGTTTATGCTGAATAAAATTAATTTTTTGCTTTGCTGAATCAGCACATTCCTTTTGCAGATTCAACATTACATAGCTTTTTATAAATTCAGCTGAATATCAGAAACTTTATGCAGAATTGCCTTGGAGTAGGCAAGCATCTAAACGGTTTCCCTGCAAAAACTGAATCTCATCTGAACATTTAGTCACTCAAGAAAAAAATTCTTTAGTATCATCCTGAAGAAACTCTTATAGCCTTTGAATTTGAAAATAATGACAAAGTGAAGACTCTAAAGGGACAATGAAAAGAATGCATCAGTCTTGCTCAGTGCAAGGTGAGTCATATGATGATCTGCAGATAGTCTTTAAGAGGGAAGTATTTAGTATAAATCTATTTTTTAAAGTAATTTTTAACTTACGATAAAGTTCATATTTCAGCTGTTATATTAAATTGCCCAGAAGATGTGTGCAATCAGTTCACTCTAATACTAATAACTAAGGAGTAGGTTGGTATGCCAACACAAACCTAAAGGGATTGGTAACTTTCATTTTAAATGACACAAATTACTGAAATAAATTAATTGGATTAATGAAAAAGAGAGATAAAAGAACTATTTTAAAATATAAACTAAAAGAAGATCCAAATATTCTTTAACCTAAAAAGATTTTCAAACCTAATAGGCATGACAAAACCTGTCTTCATTCCTTTCTATTCAGCTCAGCAAGTGCTTTTGAGCTCCAATAGTTAATCAGTTACCAGATTCCACAGTCTTTGTTTTTCGCACTCCTCACTTGCTGTGAATTGTNTTAAAATATAAACTAAAAGAAGATCCAAATATTCTTTAACCTAAAAAGATTTTCAAACCTAATAGGCATGACAAAACCTGTCTTCATTCCTTTCTATTCAGCTCAGCAAGTGCTTTTGAGCTCCAATAGTTAATCAGTTACCAGATTCCACAGTCTTTGTTTTTCGCACTCCTCACTTGCTGTGAATTGTTCTTTTAATGTGCTGAGGATCACCAAGAAGAATAGCACTGTTTTTTTTTTTTTTTTTTAATGCCTTAAAAAGGCAGTTATTATTTTATCCACAATTAGATTTGCCATATAAAATGTTACCATATAGCAACAGCCTGTAAAACATAATAGTATATTATCAAAGGAGTAGATGGCTTAAGATGAATCATTACATTAATAGGTGAAATATATTTAGCAAAATTATTCAACCCAGTTTTCTTAATGACCATAGCCATGCATGACTTACCAAAAAATGATAGAAAAGCATATTATATGCCAAATAATCTTTATTCAAACAAATCAATGAAAATATATGTATGCAAGTACTATAAAACAATATTTAAGCAAATTTATATAAAAGATACAATGCAGGTATTACCATGTTAAAAAGATATCATCTTAAACTTAATTTCTTAACCTTCTAAAAGTGCATAGAAAATTGAGAAAGATAAAAAAATATATTAACTTACCCTTCAGTTTATTTAGAAAACTTCTGCTCTTGGCCAAAAGCAGAAGTCCACTGCGGACTTTCCCTGAAGCTATGAACTTACACAGTAATCAGTGGGAGACACCTCTCTGGACCATGCTAGAGTTTGCTAGACACCACTGCTGTGTGGAAGAGTTCTGCTGCATCTAAGCTATATAAGGTGTGCAATGGATAACCTAATCTGCTTTTCATTTAACTGGCTGGGCAGGTTTCTGCTGTCTGTGGAACATGGAATCAAACCAGAATATGTTGGCACAACAGGCCAGTCAGACCGGTTCTTCTGTAGATCCAGAACCCGTCCAACCAGTCTGCATCAAAGGCTAGCCCAACAAGCTGCAGCGGCTCAGCTCTGCTAAGCTCGTACAGGTGAGTTATCCCCACCTCCCGTCAACTCCCAACATACTGCTCAGAATGTTGTAGCCTGCAGCAAAATAATTCAGAGTTCCAGTGGGAGGGGAAGATCTGTGTCAGGTACAGCTAGAGTCCATTGTTACAAACCTCTCATTGTAGATAACTTGAGCATATCTCATCCTCAGAGGTAGGTAATCCTTTTTAAAAATTTACTTCAAGGCTCTTCGGACTAAAGCCTCTAGAAAGAGATTACAGTGAGGAAGGATCCATAATGCCTGGCCTTTCCACCGGTCCACTTGGTCTAGCTCAGCCTTGAGGGAGTGTTTGTATTCCCCATGAGGGCAGTGGCCCTGAGAGTTTGAAGGAAGCATTTCTAGAGGGAAGAACAAGCTGTGGGTGGACCCAGCATTTGCTTGGGGTGTTACCTTCCTTGTACTCAAAGAGCCTCATACCATTCCAGTCTAAAGTTGGAGAAACTCCTGTTCTGTGTACTAGGATAACTTAGAGAGGTTTTACTTTGGATAGTCAACAGTTGAATGCAAATTCTTGATAACTACTATGTGCCAGACTGTACCAGGTACAGGGTTACAATGGCGAAAAAGGACAAATTTGGTAAGAGATGGGGAAAATGTCCAGGTTCCCAGTGAAGCTTGTCTGTTAGTCTTTTGGATGGAGGAAGTGAGCAACACTCACTTCCAAGATCACACTTTTTTTTAACTTTTCATGGGCTTCCCCAGTGGCTCAGTGGTAAACCTGCTTGCAATGCAGGAGATGCGGGTTCAATCCCTGGGTCAGAAAGATCCCGTAGAAAAGGAAACGGCAATCAACTCTAATATTCTTGCCAGGAAAATTTCACAGACAGAGGAGCCTGGTGGGCTACAGTCCATTGGGTCACAAAGAATCAGACACAGCTTACTGACTAAACAATAACAACATAACTAACCAACAATGTGATAGTTTCAGGTGGACAGCAGTGTGACTCAGCCATACATATACATGTATCCATTCTCCCCCAAACTCCCCTCCCATCCAAGCTGCCACAGAATGTTAAGCAGATTTCCCTGTGCTATACAGTAGGTCTTTGTCAGTTATCCATTTTAAATACAGCAGTGTATACATGTCCATCCCAAACTCCCTGGCTATCCTATCCCCTCACTCTTCCACCCTGGTAACTGTAAGTTTGTTCTGAGTCTGTTTCTATTCTATAATTAAGTTCATTTGTACACAAGATCACATTTTGACAGAAACTGGTTTGTATTAAGGGAGATCATGTGAGATTTATTCTTACTCTTTCATAGTACTTGCACATTTAGAAATAGTCTTTCCTATCTACTTATGGAGTGATTCTACAACATTCCTGCTAAAGTATAATCTGAAGTTTATACTGGACCTTACCACCACTTACTTACTTACGTCTTCTCTGGTGGCTCAGACAGTAAAGAATCTGCTTGTGATGCCGGAGACTTGGGTTTGATTCCTGGGTTGGGAAGATCCCCTGGAGAAGGGAATGGCAACCTACTCTAGTATTCTTGCCTGGAGAATCCCATGGACAGAATCCCATCCTGGCAGGCTACAGCCCATGGGCTTGCAAAGAACAGGACACAACTGAGCAACTAACACTTACACCTCCAGGGATTCTGATGAGTAGAGATTTACCAGAGTAGTTACAGTGATCCTGCTGCAGTTGTTGTAGGGACATAGGCTCAGCCTCCATTGCTCAGCTTCTTTATATTGTTGTACCTAATTAAACAGACTAGATACTAATCACAAGTTGCCATATTCATCTTTATATTTCTGGTGTCTAGCACAGATGCTTAGAAAGTGTTTAATAAATGCTTGTTGAGTAAATACGTAGTCAGGGGCAACATTGCTAGATCCTAGGGGGAATCACAATTAGTGTTATGTGAATCAAGCTGCATTAAGTAGAATAATTAGAATAAATGAGATAGGAACAAAGAAAAGGGAGTCAGTGTGACTGAGTATGGGAAACACTTCACAAAGGAGATTGGTTAGAGACTTTCCTTTTTAATCATGACCAAAGATTGCTATCTGCAGGATAACCAAAGGTTGAAGGAACAATAAAAAGAATGCCTTTGATATAGCAACAAAAGTTGTAGATACCTGAGTACACCCTGACCTCAAAACTTAGTAATAAGGTTATTTTCTGTTGCAGGGGTCAACAAATTTTTCCATAAAGGATTAGATATGAAGTATTTTGGGGTTTGTGGGACAGATTGTGTCTGTTTTAGCTATTCAAATCTAACATTGTAGGTCAAAAGCAGATATAAAGGGTAGTCAATGAATGAAGATGGCTGTGTTCCAATAAAATTTTATAAACAAATGGCAGGCTGGATCTGACCCCTGCTCTAGAGTGTAACTTGTGAAAATTAACAAGATTGTATAATTGATTAGGAAAATAGGCTTGTAACTCAAAAAGACTTGGATTCCATCTGATTCTTTTCCATATTAGCTTTGTCACCTAAACCAGGAAACCCTTTTATTTATAATATGTGAATGAAAGTGACAGTAACTAGCCCTTAGGGTTACTGTGAAGTTCAAATAATATAATTCACATGAGGCTTTATCCAAAAATTTAGTACACAGTGTGTGAGTGCACATGTGCGTGCTCAGTGATGTCCAACTCTTTGCTTAGTATACAGTGAGGGTCCAATAAATGTCAGCTAAAAAAATAAGACCAGTTAAACATGGTAGTTGAACATGGATGTTTATTTCCATTATTTCATAAAATTTGATAAAATGACAGTAAAGAATCAAAACAGCATGAACTCAGACTTCCCTGGTGGTACAGTGGATAAGTATCTTCCAGCTAATGCCGGGGACATAGGTTTGAGCCCTGGTCTGGGAACCTGTGCTCCACAACAAGAGAAGCCACTGTAATGGGAAGCCCGCAGGCTGCAATGAAGAGTAGCCCCTGCTCGCCTCAACTAGAGAAAGCCTGTGCAAATATCCCAACAAAGAAAGACCCAGTGCAGTAAAAAAAAAAAAATCACCACACATAGAAAAGCAGCATAAACTCTTAAGGATCAAGAAGAATGAGAGAAGTAACAGGCAAGAAGTGTCCATAACTTTTGAAAGAAGGAATGAAAATGAGTGGTCATTGATATAGCAGCATAGAGAAAGAGGAAGTCTACTTATAATAATAAAAGCAAGTCTGTCTCCTCTGCAAAATCTTGGAAACCTTCAGGAATTGGACGTACAGGTACTTCTAAACAGTTTTAGGGTATAGGTCGGGGGGGCGGCACGCTCAAAATGGAGGATTAGTTGAAAATATACTTAAAGAACAGTTTGCTCCCTAGATCCCTTCCCAGTCCAGAAGCCTGGAGACTGCCCCTCTTCAACCCTGATGAACAATAGGTGGCATTTGTTGAATCATGCTGGAAGAGATTGTCTCAGGTTGGTTTTGGACTTGAGAATGGCAGACAGAGCTGAGGGTAAATGGTAATGAGATTGTATCTGTTTCCTATGGCTGCTGTAACAAATTGCCAGAAATTTAGTGGTTTAAATGGACCCAAATTTATTATCTTACAATGCTGGGGGTTGGAAGTCCACAATGGGTCTCACTGGGTTGAAGTCAGCAGGGTTGACATTCTAAGGTATAGTGAGTCAGCGGGATTGAGTTCTCTTCTGGAGGCTCCAGGAGAGAATCTGTTTTCTTGTCTTCTCCAATTCCTAAGGCTGCCTGTGCTTTTGGTTCATGGCCTTTTTCTATCTTCAAAGTTAGCAGTGGCCAGTCCAGTCTTTCTTATATTGCATCAGTCTAACATTTGTTCTGCTGCCTTCCTCTTTCATATTTAAATCCAATTGTATATTCTGGTATATTTGTTTTAAGGAAAACTGATTATCAATCTTAATTTTATCTGCAATCTTAATTCTCCTCTACTGTATGATAGAACATATTCACAGGTTCCAAGATGAGGAGGTGGACATCTTTGAGAGACCATTTTTCTGCCTCCCTTAAAGATTAGGTCAAAGTTTCTCTATTGAGTGGTGTGATGCCCAGATCCATTCCTCTGCTTGGCTTCTGAATGCTGGTGACCAGGTTCATGTTCCTCACTCCGAAAAGCAGAAAACTGGAGAATTTCCTTCCAAAAATCAAAACTCTCATCACCCTAAGGCCAGGGTTATTAACCCAGGATGATCTTGCCCCCAAGTGCCATTTGGCAATATCTGGAGAAATCTGTTATTGTCAACAGCAGGGGAAGCAGGGGAGCTGTATGGTACTGGCATCTATCAGATGGGGGCCAGGGATGATATTAAACATCTTACAATGCGCAGGACAGCATATCCTCCACCTCCCTCCCTACCTCCTCATGTGATTATCTGATCCAAAATGTCAGTGGTGCCAAAGGTGAGAAACTCTAATGTTAAGCCTACCAGTCAACACCACCCTAATGTAAACAAGTAAGTCCTGCCTTGGCACACAAATTTGCAAATCAGCATTTTTGTGCCTCATTCTAAGATATAGAGAGTATCTAACATGAAGGAGACAAAAAGAAACCTGTAGATAAAAAGAACTTACAGAAAATAGTCAATGTAGGCAATAGAATAATAATAATTTTAAATATCTACTATTAATTTCTTCAAAGAAATAAGAGGAGATATTGATTACATGAAATAAGAACAGAATCTTATCTAAAAGTAGAACTTCTGGAGGATAAAAAAGAGATATTGGATGACCTAAAGGAGTCAGTTGATGGGGGTGGGAGAGAGGCTCACGAAGGAGGGGATATATAAACATATAGCTGGTTCACATTGTTGTACAACAGAAACTAACACAACATTGTAAAGCAATTATGATCCAATTAAAAAAAATAATAGACTACTAAAAAAAAGATAGAAGTTGGAAAGTAAAATATGATGGCAGAAATTAAGTCAACAAGAGTTGGAAGATACAGTTAAGGAAATATACCAGAAAGTAAAATTAAGAAAGTACTGAAAGATGTGTCACAAAATAAAAATAAATTTAAAAAGATGAAAATATGGAATCTGGAAGTAGCTCCATTTCTTCTCTTTGCTTAAAGTTCAACATGTCCAACTACCAGTTCTAAGACCACAGCACACTAGTAAGTTTGAAGTGTGAAGATTCCATGACTTTTACTTCAAATTCACACTGCCTAAGATTGAGGGAAGAAAAGGAAAGGGGGCCAGAGGGAGAGAGACAGAGAGACAGAGAGGGAGGGAGAAAAGAGAGAAGAGGAGAGAAAGAGATCTGAGGATTAGTGTTCAGTTATAGATTTAAATGTAAAAGATTTCCTTAAATGCAAGTAGTCACTTACTTTACACTTTACGAAGGGTTAATATTCACAGATCATAAAATGAGGAAAGCAGACAAAACGGTACAAGTACAAACCTGCACCTGCAGAAAAAGTTTGCACAAACATTCATATCTGCCAATATTCATAAGTAAAGGTTTGCAACATACTATCCAACAGCTAGTAAAACCTGATCACAGTGAAATGAAGACCATGTTTTACTTGTATAAGGCCAAATCAGGAAACCCGTTCTTGAAACTTGCCTCAATTGTCCTTAGAGTATGGAAACATGGGTTAGTTATTTATTTCACATCCTGAGCCTCAATTGCTTTGTTTATTAAAAGAGCAAGTTTGATTGGATATATTCTAGATATCTATTTAACTCAACACTTTTATTCTAAAGTTCTTTGGGGCAAGTGAACAATTCAAAAAATGTGAGAGCAAAAGCAAGATAGACCAATCAAGGAGACATTTTACAGAAGAGCAATTTAAAAATGCAGTTTAATTTTAGGATGTTTTCTCCAAAGGTTGACACTGAAATATGTATTCACGTACAAGTGATTTATTAGAAATGTGCTCTGATATGAAACTAGTTATGGGGACAGGAAGGCAGGGCCAGAAAGGAGAATAAGAAAAGCAAGGGTATGATTTCAGCATCAGCCTGGTCCCAGGGAATTCTGTAGCATACATTGTAAAGAAAGAGTTTATCCTACCTAGAGGCAAAGGAACCAGGCTTTCATACCCCGAAACCAGTCACTGGGTCCTGGGTGCTCCAGAAATTTGTAGACTTCCGGGCACTTTCATTTCTCCACTAGAAGTGGTTCTAATAACCTGAGAATATTCCTTTGAAGAAGGTTGTAGGTGCTATAACATTAAAAGTGAAGGTTTAAGATTTCTGCTTTGAACCAAGATGGAGTTATAGGAATCAGACTTACCCTTACCACCTAAAAAAAAAAAAAAGAAGAAGTAAAATGTATAAAACAATAGTTTTCAAGACATTGTACATCAGTCAACAGAGAACAGCTGTCTCTAGAGAGAGAGTAAACAAATGAGTCCCACAATCACTCCAGCTCAAAGAATAACTCAAAAGGGAACTTATAAAATCACAAAGCAAATGAAAATGGAAACACAGAACACCAAAATTTACAGGATGTGGCAAAAGGAGTTCTACGGGGGATGTTTATAGGGGCAAACACTTATATTAAGGAAAAAGAAAAAGCTCAAATAAAACAACCTAACTTTATATATTAAGGAACTATAAAAAGCCCAAAGTAATGGCACCCCACTCCAGTACTTTTGCCTGGAAAATCCCATGGATGGAGGAGCCTGGTAGGCTGTAGTCCATGGGGTCGCTAAGAGTCGGACACGACTGAGTGACTTCACTTTCACTTTTCACTTTCATGCATTGGAGAAGAAAATGGCAACCCACTCCAGTGTTCTTGCCTGGAGAATCCCAGGGACAGGGGAGCCTGGTGGGCTGCCGTCTATGGGGTTGCACGGAGTCGTACACGACTGAAGCGACTTAGCAGCAGCAGCAGCAGCAACAACAAAAGGAAGAAAATAACAAATATCAAAGCAGGAATAAAGCAAGTAGAAACTAAAAGGGCAATATAAAAGATCAATGAAACTAAGAGCTAGTTTTTCTAAAGATTAAAAAAAATTGACCGGCCCTTAGCTAGACTAAGAAAAGAAGAGACCACTCAAAAGCAGAAGTGAAAAAGGAAACACTAAAACTAACAAATCCTAAGAATCATTAAGAAACTACAATGGGACTTCCCTGGTGGTCCAGTGGTTAAGAATCCACCTTGCAATTCAGGGTCCACCAGTTTGATCCCTGGTCCAGGAAGATCCCACATTCCCTGGAGGAGGAAATGGCAACCCACTCCAGTATTCTTGCCTTGAGAATCCCATGGACAGAGGAGCATGGCTGGCTGCAGTCCACTGGGTCACAGAGTCAACCACAACTTAGCGACTGGGCAACAGCAACAACAAAGTGTCAGTCCTCCAACTTCATTCTCCTTCCATGTTGTATTGGGACTATAAATTTTTCATAATCATAACTAATATTTTAGGGTGTTTGTCATTTCTAAGTAATTTTTATATAGTAACTCAGTAATTATTGTAAAGCATTTTAAGTTAGTCATTATTTGGAGTGCCTCGCTGGTGGCTCAGATAGTAAAGAATGCCTGCAATGCAGGAGACCTGGGTTTGACCTCTGGATCGGGAAGATCCCCTGGAGAAGGGAATGGCAACCAACTTCCCCGGGAAATCCCATGGACAGAGGAACCTGTCAGGCTACAGTCCACAGGGTCACAAAGAGTCGGACACAACTGAACTGACTTAGCATGCAAGCATGGTACTTGAGGAAGTAGAGAAATTTTGGCAGCTTATCGCCAGAACGCATGTGTTTAATCATTACATTTTCCTGCCTTAGAGGTGAACTAGATTTTGGTCCTCAAATTGATTTTTCTATTATTTAGCTACTTTTATTTATATTTGTTATTGTTAAGGAGATAATTACTTTTAAAGTTCCTTTCAATAACACACCTTCTTTTTTTCTGCCACTCAATGAGTAGGAAAGAAAGGTTTTATATTCACCTCCTTCCAAAAAAAAAAAGTCTCTTCTACTGCCTACACGCTATTTATTCTGTTAGTATTTCCCAAACATATTTAACCTCAGAATACTTTTTTTTATAGCATATTATCATACTTGTTAACCTCCTACTCACCACTGTGTGAAGTAGTCTGTGGGGTACTAGTTTGGAAAAACTAGACAACACTATTACTCATTGTATTGCTGTAATATCAAATATTCTCCCTGGAATAGCAGCAGGCATGATTTATATCTCCATGATTACCTACATAGTTTTGCTGTTTATTTTTCATGGCCCTAAGATTTTACAAATCTTAGTTAAAATTCTTTTGTTATGAGTGAAACTAATAAGAGATACTTTAAGCAAAAAAAATAGCAGAGATTTCTTTTGAGGTTATAAAGGTATCCTAAGAAGAATAAAGAAATGTAGGTATTTCAAAAGCAGGGAGTCAGTCTAGTCAAATGAGGAATTTGAACCAGGAAATAGAAAGCCTCATGACTCTCATTTTCTCCCTCTTTGGAGCACATGATCTTTCATTTCTTCACTTATCTGCTTCATTTTTCTTTCTTCGCAGATCCAAATGTCAGCTAGAGTATCCCAGCATCTGAGATTTAGATACTGTTGGCATGAACCACATTCCGCACCAGTGGAGACTCTGGAGGCCTCCATGTGACTTCTACAGATTTCTGGGTGGGGGCAGTGAGATAAGGGGCTGGGGAATGTCAGGCTGATGCTCTCCTGGTCATCCCTGGCTCTGGGCCCCTGTTTCTACATGTAATAGACTCTGTTGAAGACTGGGGGGCGGCTTACATCACAGCAATATCATCGGTACTGTTTGCTGAGAATACCTACGTTGAACCACTTCTACAGAAATTTCCTTTGGCCCTTCATTCACCATAGTCCTTCCACTTCCAAGTTCCCCTGCTGAATTCTTTCTCTGTCTCTTTTCAGGAGGGAGTAATTTTTTTTTCTGATGTCAGGCCGAGTAGCTTTACTATTTCCTTTGTTTCTGTCTCTTCTGATACTTACACCCTCAGGGTTTTTTAAAAATATTTATTTGTTGGGTCCCATTTGCAGCCGACATAATCTGTCTTGCAGGATTTTGGCTGTGGACTGTCTAGTTGTGGCGTGTGGGTTCAGTAGTTGTGGTGTGTGGGCTTAGTTGTTCTGGGGGCACATAGCATCTTAGTGCCCCAACCAGGGATCCCCTACACTGCAAGGTGGATTCTTAACCAATGGACCATCAGGGAAGTTCCAGGGTTTTATGCTCTGTCCTAAGCAACTCAAACAAAGACATATCCCTTTATGGTTTTATTAGTTTGCTAGGATGAGATGGTGAGAGAACATCACTGACTCAATGGACATGAATCTGAGCAAACTCCAGGAGATAGTGAAGGACAGGGGAGCCTGGTGGGCTACAGTCCATGGGGTTGCAAAGAGTTGGATACAGCTTAGCGACTGAACAACAAGGGCTACCATAATAGATAGCACAGACTAGGTGAGTTAAAAAACAGACATTTCTATTCTCAGTCTGTAGGCAGGCTTGGTTTCTTCTGAGGGCCATGAGGGAAGAATCTGTGCCAGGACTCTCTCCTTTGCTAGTAGGTGGATATCTTCTCCCCATACCTTCCTTTTGTACATATCTCTTTCCATATTTCGTGGTTTTATGAGGACACCCATCATATTGGATTAGGGTCCACCCTAATGACTTCATTTTAACTGCTTTTTTTAAAGATCTGTCTCCAAATACAGTTACATTCTGAGGTACAGAGAATTATGATTTCAACACACGAATTTGAGCAGGGGTGGGGGATTCATAAATCAGCTTGTAGCACTGGTATTTGTCTCTAAAATAGTATAATTTATACCTTTGTTACTTTTTCTTCTTAGTGTTTACTGGGGAGAAAAAGCCCTGCCTAAAGGAAGTCAGTTCACTAAGACTCACACCCATCGAGTCAGTGATGCCATCCAGCCATCTCATCCTCTGTCGTCCCCTTCTCCTCCTGCCCCCAATCCCTCCCAGCATCAGCTTTATCTGATCGGAATTGGGTTACAATTCTAAATCCCGAGGATCAGATTGACAGAATTGAGATTATGAACATATCCATCTGTGATCAGTCAGCATTGACCAGCATGAGATTATTTAGTACAAATCAGGCTGATGGGGCCCATCGTGGTTGACCAGAGACCATTTCCAGTGAAGTGAGAATAGTTAGGAACTAGTCAGTCTCCTTAAGCATTCAGTTCACTTCAGTTCAGTCGCTCAGTTGTGTCTGACTCTTTGCGATCCCATGAATCACTGCACGCCAGGCCTCCCTGTCCATCACCAACTCCCGGAGTTCACTCAGACTCACGCCCATCGAGTCAGTGATGCCATCTCATCCTCTGTCATCCCCTTCTCCTCCTGCCCCCAATCCCTCCCAGCATCAGAGTCTTTTCAACTCTTCACATGAGGTGGCCAAAGTACTGGAGTTTCAGCTTTAGCATCATTCCTTCCAAAGAAATCCCAAGGCTGATCTGCAGAATGGATTGGTTGGATCTCCTTGCAGTCCAAGGGACTCTCAAGAGTCTTCT
>SJYA01002877.1:421979-547621 GCA_006410615.1 Neotragus moschatus
TGTTTCCCCATCTATTTCCCATGAAGTGATGGGACCAGATGCCATGATCTTCGTTTTCTGAATGTTGAGCTTTCAGCCAACTTTTTCACTCTCCTCTTTCACTTTCATCAAAAGGCTTTTTAGATCCTCTTCACTTTCTGCCATAAGGGTGGTATCATCTGAGGTTATTGATATTTCTCCCAGCAATCTTTTTTTTCAAGGAAATTATATACATCACTTTATTTCTGTGACATACAATTCTGAAAAAATCGTATTTCCTCTTAGAAATCAGGCATATTGCTGAAACATTTAGAACAGTCTTTCAGTAGTCATTTGGCAATGAAGAACAACAGAAAAAGTTGAATCAATAGTAACATACAGTAATCTCAGTCACTAATTTAGTAGAGNACTTTATTTCTGTGACATACAATTCTGAAAAAATCGTATTTCCTCTTAGAAATCAGGCATATTGCTGAAACATTTAGAACAGTCTTTCAGTAGTCATTTGGCAATGAAGAACAACAGAAAAAGTTGAATCAATAGTAACATACAGTAATCTCAGTCACTAATTTAGTAGAGTCCAACAACAGACACATTCAAGTTGCCACAGCTTCTGAAAACAAATATTTTTAATGAATAAATGCCAGAAATGGTATTCCATAACACTTTCCCAGGCTACTAAATCTCCTCTGGAGAGTTTAAAGGACAAGGACACATAAAGCTGGCTGGGACTTTCTAGGGTAGAAGCTCTTCTTTAACCATGACCAACAGTACCACAGTAATAAAGAAATACATTTTATATCACAAAATACATATGCATGTATACCTACAGCTATGTATGCATATGGAACTAAGTTTCACAAAAGAATATTTGTTCTAATTATGTTTGCTATTCTTTACTATTCGTCTCCTTTTCATTTTTTTTAGACACTGGTCATGGTCACTTGACTCACATCAATAGCTACAACCCAGTCTGGGAAACAGTGGTCTGAAGGTCATCTCACACTGGGTGGCAGAGATTAGTATATTCCAACCCTGTGCCTACAAGCCCTGCGACTCTCTGGCTGTGTCTCAGGAGCCATGGAGAGGAGTGAGGAGAAGGTCAACACAAGGACCCAGGCCCTGCCCATCTCCCAGCAATCTTGATTCCAGCTTGTGCTTCTTCCAGCCCAGCATTTCTCATGATGTACTCTGCATAGAAGTTAAATAAGCAGGGTGACAATATACAGCCTTAAGCATTATCTACCATTAAACCAGTCAATCCTAAAAGAAATCAACTCTGGATATTCATTGGAAGGACTGACACTGAAGCTGAAGCTCCAATACTTTAGCCACCTGATGTGAAGAGCTGACGCATTGGAAAAGACTATGATGCTGGGGATGATTGAAGGCAAGAGGGACTTCCCTGGTGGTCCAAAATCTGCCTTCCAATGCAGGGCGTGTGGGTTCTATCTCTGGTTGGGAAGCTAAGATTTCACATGCCTTGCAACCAAAAAACCAAAACACAGAACAGAAGCAATACTGTAACACATTCAATAAAGTCTTAAAAATTAAAAAAACAAAACAAAACAGATAGATGTGAAAACCTTGCCTACCTGAATGACTGTGGTTTGTGGCAAAGACTGAAGTCAAAAGGAGAAGGAGGTGGCAGAGGATAAAATGGTTAGATAGCATCATGGACTTAATGGACGTGAATTTGAGCAAACTCCAGGAGACAGTGGAGGAAAGGAACCTGGTGTGCTTCTGTCCACGGGTTGCAAAGAGTCAGACATGATTTAGAGACTGAACAACAACAAAACCATTAAAAACCAGCATAAATAGTGTAAATTAAAATGTACTTAGAATTGAAAAGGGCAATATTGTGTATGTTCCAATTTTTATGACTAAAACTAACTTAAATAATAGAACAAACCCTTGAGAATTTATTAGTGAGAACATTTTATGATTGATCAAGACTTAAAAGAGAAAGAATGTGAACTGGGTATTTTATATCTGTATTTAATGTTGATGTAATTGGTGTACTTAAACTTCTAATGTGAAGTCATGGAACTACAAAGCAAAATGAACTTATGGCTAAATATTGCAACTTGCTTTGTGCAAAATTACCTAAGGACTACAGAGGTGCTAATGAATTCTCCAACTTGAGGAGACATGCAATGAAAATTGCATCATTGTGGTTCTAAATGCTGCTGTAAGCAGTGATTTTTTTTTTTCCACTCATAGTTTTTTCCTTTAAATTGCTACCTTGTGCCAAATTAAGAGATATGAATTTGCAAATAGCTTCATTTTACGTGCCAGTAGTAATTACTAGACTTACCAAGGAAAGGTAACCTCAGCCACCTTTACAAAAGTTCATATATCATATATATATTTTTTTACTTTATGCCTGTGTATTTTTTGCTGTGACACATATTAGAAAGAGATTTCCAACGTCTGAGAGTATAATAACCAAGTGTCTTTAGTGCCAGAGAAGTTATAATTAGCTTGGAAACATGGCTGGAGGTAACATTTTCTAAGTAGCGCCGTGCTTTTACTTCTGGCTTAGAAGGCAGTGGCAAACTTCTCTCCTCCTACCACTGCAGGTCTTTCCTCCTTGGCCTTGTAGTGTAGTTGTTAGGAATCTGGACTTCAAAATGAGAACGGCTTGGGTTCAAATCCCTGTTCAACCCTGTGTTGTTAAATTCTTAGGTAAATTACTGGGCTTCTGAGATTAGTCATATCAACCGTGAAGAGGGATAATAAGATTATTAAAAGGATTAAATGGGATATTTGCAATGTGTTTAGCAAGAGTCTGGCATGAGGTCAATGTTTTAAAAGTAGTAGCAAGAGTTACAAATAATGCTAATTATTATTTTCAGTGCTAGGCCTGGGGAAACAAAGATGCATGAAGCACAGTCCATCTTGAAGGAACATAGACCAACAGATTTTGAGACTCTAAGGCATTTGGTACTTGACAGTTGGTTCTTAGTTTTTCCATTAAGGCTACATGATTATTTTTGAAAGCACCTGTAAATAAAGTTTATTCTTATCTTTAGATTTTAAGAACTTCATCCCAAGGGAAAATTATTGTAAATGACTCATTAGAACTATAGGTGTTGTCCTTCTTTGCCCTGTTCTGAGACCTGTCCCAGCCACACAGGCTGCCAGGCTCTTTCCTAGGTACCAGGGAGAGGATAGCCAGGTGGGTATCAAAATAATGAACCATACAAACCTAGAAGATTGGCTCTGGTCCCAGCTTTGGAAGTTAAGCTAGAATGTGAGAAGGAAACTCAGGCAACCTATCTAGAATTGAGGCAAAGACAAACAGGTGTCAGATTGTTCAGTTGGTACCCAAGGCCAGACTTCCTCCAGGCACCTTGTGGGAAGAGGTAATAGAGAAACTTAGGAAATCAATGGATCTTTCTGAGATTGAAGCTCCAATACTTCTGTCACCTGAGGTGAACAGCTGACTCATTGGAGAGGACCCTGATTCTGGGAAAGACCGAAGGCAAGGGGACGACAGAGGATGAGATGGTTGGATGGCATCACCGACTCAATGGACATGAGTTTGAGCAAGCTCTGGGAGATGGTAAAGCACAGGGTGTGCTGCAGTCCATAGTGTCACAAAGAGTCGGACGTGACTGAGCGACTGAACAACAACAAAGGATCCTTGAAGGCTNATGTGGAATCTTCCAGGACCAGAAATCAAACCTGTGTCCCCTACACTGCCGGGCAGATTCTTATCCATTATACACCAGGGTAGTCTCTCAATCGATTTTAGATATGACACCAAAACTATGTGCATCAATCACCACCATCATTTTTGAAACCTCAAAAAGAAGTACTGTATCCTTTATCACCTCCAGCACCCCACCCCCCTAAAGTTAAGTTACTTTCTGTCTCTATAGATTTGCCTATTCTAGACATTTCACATAAATTGAAACACAAAATGGTTTTTTGTTTCTTTTTTTAAGGTCCGACCATGGTGCAGTGTTTATCAGAACTTCATTCCTCTATATTGCCAAATGATATTCCAGTATATAAATATACCCCATTCTGTGTACTCATTTGTTTGCTGATGGACATTTGAATTGTTTCTACCTTTTGGATATTAAGAATATATTGCTAAAACATTTGTGGACAAGTTTTTGGGTGAATATATATTTTCATTTCAGTTGGGTAGGAGTGGAATTACTAGGTCATATGCTAACTCTTGGAGAAGGCAATGGCAACCCACTCCAGTACTCTTGCCTAGAAAATCTCATGAACGGAGGAGCTTGGTAGGCTGCAGTCCATGGGGTCGCTACTAGTCAGACATGACTGAGTGACTTCCCTTTCACTTTTCACTTTCATGCATTGGAGAAGGAAATGGCAACCCACTCCAGTGTTCTTGCTTGGAGAATCCCAGGGACGGGGGAGCCTGGTGGGCTGCTGTCTATGGGGCTGCACAGGGTCGAACACGACTGAAGCGACTTAGCAGCAGCAGCAGCATGCTAACTCTATGTTTACCCTTTTGAGGAAGTATGTTTTCTAAGGCAGGTACATTATTTCATATTCCCACCAGTAGCATGGGAGGGTTCAGATTTCTCCACATTCTCACCAACACTTGTAGTAATTATTTGACTTTTCAATTGAAGTTATCCTAGTGGATGTGGAGTGATATCTCATTGTGGTTTTGATTTCCATTTGCTTGATGGTTAATGACGTTGAGCATCTTTTCAAATGCTTCTCGGTTTTTCGTTTATCTTCTGTTCTGATCCTTGCCCACTTTTTACTTGGAATATTTGTCATTACTATTGAGTTGTAAGATATTTATATATTCTATATATAAATCCTTTATCAGATACATGATTTGTACAGGTAACTGTACTCAATATTCTGTACTTATACAAGAAAAGAATAGATGGATGAATATGAATAACTGAATCACTTTGCTGTACACCTGAAACTAATACAGAGCTGTGAATCAACCATATTCCACTGTACAATAAAAAACTTTAAAAGTGATATGTGATTCGTAAATCCTATACCTTGCTGTTCTGCAGATGATCTTTTTATTTTCTTAATAGGGTCCTTTGAAGCACAAACAGTTTTTAATTTTGATTATTCCTAGTTTGTCTAATTTTCTTTGGTTGCTCATGATTTTGGTGCCGTGTCTAAGAATCCATTGCCTAATCTAAGAACAGATTTTATTTATTTTTTTTATAGCTTATGTTTTCTTCTAAGGTGTATTATCTATTCACATATTAAGTCCATATTCCCTTTGAATATATTTTCTTCTGCATCACTGAATATGTTTATAATAGCTTCTGAAAATCTTCATTAAATCCAACATCTGGACCATCTCAAAATTGACTTATATTTAAAAAATTGATTTATATTGACTGTTTAGTTTTGTTCTTGTCTATAGGCTACATTCTCTTGTTTGTTCATTTACTCAAGGCCTTACAAGTTTAAAGATCCACGTGTTGGCTGGACTATCTGTTTATCCAGAGCTGAGATCCTTTTTCAAGCTCATATGGCTGTGTCAGAATTCAGTTTCTTGCGGTTGTATGACTGAAATCCCCATTTCCTTGCTTGCTGTCCAAATATCTCATAGAAGTGAAATCATAGAGCATTTGTCCTTTTGTGACTGTTTCATTTCACTTGGTGTAATGCCTCCAAAGTTCATCCATATTATAGCATATTGCAGAATTTCCTTCCTCTTTTAGGTCGAATAACATCCCATTGTACACTTATCCACTTTTGCTTATCTCTTCATCTGTCAATGGACATTTGGATTGCTTCTGTGTCTTAGCATGAATAATGCTGCTATGAACTTGTTCACAGTACTCTCTTATAATCATTTTTATTTCTGTGGAATTGGTAATAATATCCTCATTTTCATTTCTCATTTTATTAATTGAATTTTAGTCTATCTAGCTAAAAGATTTCCAGTCATCTTGGTTGTTCTGAAGAACCAACTTCAGGTTTCATTGATTTTCTGTATTGTGTTTCTAGTCTCTATTTTGCTTGTATTTACTCTAATCTTTATTATTTTTTTCATTCTTCTAGCTTTGGATTAGTTTGTTTCTTTTTCTAGTTCAGTATGTTGTGAAAAGGTTGTTGATTAGAGATCTCTCTTGTTTTTATTAAAAAAAATTTTGACATCAAGTTGAGACTTAGACATCCATCACATTTCTTTCTAGACAGCCCTCTGCAAGTATTATTCAGTGAGTGAGGTTAACTCTAGCAAGTTAGTCTTGTACGTTATTTTTCTCATAGTATTAGCAATTCTATACTTGCTGAGAACTTGGCAGAGGTTTTTTGATTAGATTTCAGTTTTTTCACTCAGCAACTATTTTATTGAGCATCTTTTGTGAACCATGTACTGCTTTTTTTTTTCAATTGAAGTATAGTTGACATATAACATATGACCTTCAGATATACAATATGGTGATTTGATATTTGTATATATTGCAAAATGATCTCCATAATGTCTAGTTAACATCCATCATCATATATAGTTACAGATCATTTTTGAAAGTGTTATCAACTGTCTCAGACCAGGAGGACCCTGACTGGTCGGTCCTTCTCTTGCCTGGTGCCAATTGATCCAATTGAACAAGACCAGGTTTGGCAAAGCAGAGCAGAAGCTTTATTCATAAAGACCCTTTCTCTCAGAAGGGAGAAAAGTGGGGAATTTTATGGGGTAAAAGGCAAATGTGTCATGAGAAATTGAGGGAGAGGGTAGAGATTTCCAGAAATAGCTGGGCCACGTGCAGTCCCTCAGGCTCCCTTGCATATGGCACTAATGTGCAAGGAAGATATCGTGCCTAGCAAGATACAAGGCCTTGGGCAGAGATCTTAGCAGGGTAATGAAGCAAGGGCAACTTTTGGACATTTCTAGGATTCCTCTGCACTGGGGCTGCTCTTGCAAGTTAGGCTAGAACTGGTTCAGGGCCGTTGACTGTGTTTCCTAATAGAGTTGTAACTGAGACACATCTTTGACAAATATCAGGTGGTTTGGGTCAAGAATAGGACTAGGTTAAAGCAGAGATCTTTCAGTCCCATGGGATATGCATGGGTGACAGAAGAACCCTGAGCAATGTACTTCAGTCAGAAGAAAACTGAACGTAGAAGAAAAGAGTGAAATGTATTGGTAAATTTTTATAAGTGCTGACCATAAAAAGATAATACTAAGAATACTCCTGTAAGATAGGTGGCTCTCCATTTTTACAGATGGAGAAAGGAAGGGAGGAGAGGTAAGGTATCAAACTTGCATGAAGTCACACAGCTGAAGAAGACTAGAGCCAGAAGAACACTCCCTTGTTCAGAAATAGCATGAGATCTAAAAAGCAAAGCTATCAGTCTATGCTCGGTCTTTGAGTTAAGTTATGACTCAGAGGGTTCTTGCATCTATGAGCTCTAGAATGCATAAGAAAAATTCACTCAGGTATTATCCTTTGAATTAAGGAGCACACGGAGCAAGAAGACCCACTAGGATTTCCCCAGTGGTCCAGTGGTTAAGAATCTGCCTGCCATTGTAGGGGACACAGGTTTGATTCCTGGTCTGGGAAGATTCCATATGCTTCGGGGAGATTAAACTCCATGCACTGCAACTATTGAGCTGCGCGCCGCAGCTACTGAGGCCCACGTGCCCTGTAACCCTCGCTTTGCAACAAGCAAAGCCACCACAATGAGATGCTGCCACTCGACGCAATGAAAGTCAGCTAGCAGCAACAAAGACCCAGCGCAGCCAGGAAAAAATAATAATAAATTTTAAAAAGACCCACTCAAGATAAATTGTGAAATCTTATCTTACTTGAAATCACAATCATGCAGAATGATTTTTTAGTCACTTAGCATGATTAATAAACTTGGAGAAATATGGAATAACTGATCGCAATATGACCATATTAAGAAACCAAAGGCAGAGAGAGAAACCAGATTGAATCAACAAAATTACTGTATTAATAAAATTAGTACTAGCAAAACATAAGAGTTCCTCTGTATTTGGGGATAAATTGTAGACGATAAACACATATGAAGTATTTTTAAGAAAACATCACCTGATTTGTTCTTTAACCAGGCTTACAAGCTGCAATGTAATCTTTGAAAATTATAGGTAATTACACGAAGGCACATTAAACCTCAGTTAATCACAGTTGTTTCAAAAATATGTCCCTTCTCTTAACAAAGCAGTAACCCAGCCAAAGCTTGGATAAACTGGCATTTCCCTAGATCACATGTTTCATTCCTAAACACAATGCTCCTTGTGTTTCTTTCAGGTGTCCACACTTTCTCTGAAGAATGGATCTCCCCTTCGAAAGCTTGAGCATTATCTGCCCTTTGTTTGAAAATAAATGCATTGTTCGTGTGTGGACTAGTAGCGCAGGTGTTTTATGTCTCTTTTTCCAGTCAGGCTGATTCTTAAGCCTCTCATGAAATCAGTTAAGTTAAATCTCTGACATCCACTTCTCATTGCCATTTCTCGTTATGGACATAAGATAAGCCCCACATACAACCAGGTTGTCTTTCATTCCATTATGTTTACATTTTTTATTATCTCTGAAATTGCCGACGCTTCACATCTTTCTCAGTTCTTGAAGGCTAATTCCAGGACAAGGCCAAAGTTCTCATCAAGCAGTAGCAATCTGGCTTGCTTTCGCTTTTTTCTAAACTTCCAACTGCTGCCTAACAATACTGTGTTTGCTCCTATCACTGGAAAGCACTATCTGAAAGCTTTGCATGAAATTAAACTCCCTGAGGTGTAACCAAACTGAATGAAACCACAGAAGCGTGTACTGAAACAACTCTTTTTCCTGAGCAGGGCATGTGAAACACTGACATTCTTAACACAGTGAGGACTGGGATTAAATGTCAGGTAACTGATTCTGTCTTCTGAAGTATAAGGTTTCAAACCCTCATTTTATTTTCAAACAATCACTTTCACGTTATTCCTTGGAGAATGAGGATGGTATGCATTTCAGATCACTGGGCAAGCTATAGCTGAGAAGGGGAAAAAGAGGACAGGCCTACTTAAAGACTTCATCTCTTCAATGCAAAGACAGTAATTGATATTCCTAATCAAAGTTTCTATTTTCTAGCTGTGTACTTTGAAGTTTCAAGCAGTTTCTTACTATCATTCATATCTCTAGATTTTTTTTTTTTTTTTTTTGCATAATCCCCCTTTTCTGTCATTTACTTCAGTAAATTACAGGGCATATTTTACAATTTCATTATTCCTATTCCTTTCACGTCTAAAGCTATAAAAATTTCATCTTCCAATGTTAATGTTAGAAACTCTATATAAAAATAGTGAATAATCAGCTGGCCTCTTTACTCTAATTCCAGTGTTTTGCTTAATACAAAGTGCTCAATTCTTTGTTGGTTAAAAAGAGGACTGTAACACACTGGGGGATGTGTATTATTGCCTCTTTGTTCAATTTACCAAATGTAACTGATCTGAACTTAATTGTGAAACACATTATTCTGTTGTGTCTGTAGACTTTCTCGATGATGTTGCTATTTCATTTAAAAAAATAAGTGCACATATCTTCAGTTGTGTGAAAAAGCTGTTTTGGGAGGAATTAAAAATTTCAAAACCAGTTTTACTTGATATTTTAGGATTGATAATCCTGTAGCTTTTAGACCAGAGTTAGGTATTCATGTCACTACTAGCAGTCCTCTATAACATGGTGGCCACAGTGTTGACATGGACTATAGAATGGAACCTACACGCAAGCACAATTTCTCTTTTTATAGTTGTGCTTGAGCAAAGGTTCCTGATTTCTGCCTGAGCCGGCTGATTTCAAAATGCCTATTTAATGTCCGCTAAGTAAAGGTCTACACGCTAGATACATGGGGAATAGCACTCTGAACTCCTTGAGATATAAAAAGGTAAAAACTCTATTTTTCCAATATCCTGGGGTTAATATTTGAATATATAAATTATACAAACTGTCTAAAGAGTTTTACTTAAGCTGTAAACACTACTGGTAAATTGACTCAGCAATTACGTTTTCCTTTTCAACTTAATTGAGGAAAAATGTATGCACAATAAGTACAATTTGTCTTGTGTCCCCATCACTGTGTTTATTTAACCATTTATGTATGTTAGTAGTGACTCATGTATATTTATTTTATAGTTTGGGATTACAGTCCCACACTGGGTTATTTATTTTGGTGCTCAAATAGTTCCAGCTTTGGCCAATGGGACCTCTTTCAGATTGGCTCCTGTGTTGCTTTGACATGCCCCAGTCTTTTGTTTTTTGTTAGCTTCCCTACTTTCTGTTACTACAAGGTACTCCAGACTTCTCTTTTATTTTATTTTCCTGCCCCGACTCCAGAATTAACCATTTCTCCAAGGATCCCTAGTTTCTTTTATTGGAAAATGGTATTTGGAAACCAAGAAGTGGGTTCTGCATTTGTTCTTTGCTGCGGAGGTGTGATTGTTTCCTGGTCCTCTTAGTAGACTGAGCTGGGTAATATATTAATACGTATGCATACTAACCCATATATGCACATACACTTATAATTGGTCTGTATCTATCTCTCTGTATATACATTAATTGAAACATGAGTTCCTATTGATGTCTCAGACTCTGATCTAGCACCATAGGGTTCATTCCATCCTTCCCTTCTTGTTTATCTGCCTCTTTCATCTCTGACAGTGAGAAACCTAGCTTATCCACATTCTGTTGGCTTAATTGTTCAACTTCAGAATACATGTAAAGAGGTTACTATCAACATCTTAAATGCGGTTCTGTGCCTAAGAATTTATCCTACCATATATTCAAACTGGTATGCAAAGATAAATAGACAAAAACTCTTCATTGGAGCATTTAATTCTCCCTTTTCCTGTCTATTCCTCTTCTTTTAAACTGCATTAAATTATCTTTGATTAAAAGAAAAAACTTTAAAATTGTGGACATTTTAAAATATGTACAATAGTAGAGAGAAAAATATTCTGAATCCTATGTCATCAAAGTTCAACTCTAACAATTTTTTGCATTTTTCTGTGTTCATTTATTTCTTATTCTTTTAGAATGCATTTTATTGCAAATATCAGATATCATGTTACCTCATTTATAAATAATTCAGTAAGCATCTCCAACAGATTGCTTACTCTAAAAACAAAATGCCATGATCATACCTAAAAATTAACAGTTCTTATATACGTTACCCAACCTATGGTCATATTTTCCAATTCTGTGAAAAGTGTCTTTTTAAACAGTTTCTTTGTTTGAATCAGAATCTGTGGTAGACATAATAGTGCCCTTTTATTCCCCCCATCCCCCATCAAATGTCCACATCCTAAACCCTGGAACGTGTGTTACATGGCAGTAGAGGCTTTACAGATATGATTAACTTAAGGATCTTGAGATGAGAACATTATCCTGGATTATCTGGGTGCTCAGTGTAATCAAAGGGTCCTTACTGAGAGAGGTAAGAGGTCAGAGTCACAGAAGGAGATGATGGCAGAAGTAAATGTTGGGGTGATGTCATTGCTGGAAGGGGACCAACGAGCAGAGAATGTAGACAGCCCTCAGAAGCTAGAAAAGGCAAGGGACTGGTTCTCCACTAAAGGAGAGAAGGAACGCAGTCCCAGTACTTTGATTTTTTTTACCATGAGAGGCCCATGTTTGGCCTTCTGACCTTTATAAGATAATAAATTTATCAGATAATTGGTTGTTGTTATTGTTCAGTCGCTGTCATGTCCAACTCTTTTGTGACACTATGGACTATAGCCTGCTAGACTCCTCTGTCCATGGGATTTCCCAAGCAAGAATACTGGAGTGGGTTGCCATTTCCTTCTGCAGGGGATCTTCCTGACCCAGGGATTGAAACTGCATCTCCTGCATTGGCAGGCAGATTCTTTACCACTGAGTCACCTGGGAAGCCCAAACTAATCAGTTTGTGTTGTTTTAAAACCACTAAATTTCTGTTAATTTGTTACAGCAGAATAGGANATTTCCTTCTGCAGGGGATCTTCCTGACCCAGGGATTGAAACTGCATCTCCTGCATTGGCAGGCAGATTCTTTACCACTGAGTCACCTGGGAAGCCCAAACTAATCAGTTTGTGTTGTTTTAAAACCACTAAATTTCTGTTAATTTGTTACAGCAGAATAGGAAAACAGGATCCAAAGTCTACATATTGTGTCAGGTGGTTATATTTCCCAAGTTTCTTTTAATCTGTAATCGTCCTACTTCTTTGTCTTTTCTGATTAGTTGGACAAACCAGTTCATTCCTCCACAGAATCTTCTGCATTCGGCACATTTTTACCTCCTGGTGTCATTTAACTTGTTCTTCTATATCCTGCACTTCCTAAACACTGGTGTTAAGTTATAACTTGTTTATAATCAGACTTGTTTATAATCCGGTTTGATTGCCGACATCCACTGGATCATCGAAAAAGCAAGAGTGTTCCAGAAAAACACCGATTTCTGCTTTATTGACTATGCCAAAGCCTTTGACTGTGTGGATCGCAATAAACTGTGGAAAATTCTGAGAGAGATGGGAATACCAGACCACCTCACCTGCCTCTTGAGAAACCTGTATGCAGGTCAGGAAGCAACAGTTAGAAGTGGACATGGAACAACAGACTGGNAAAAAAAAAACTGATAGAACTTGATAACTTTCTGATTGGAATAACTCTTTGATTTGATTCTTAAACTGGTATTTGAAATTAAAGTGCTAAGGTGGTTGTAACCTTAGAAATTTGCTTATAAAATAAGTAAACAAAAAGAGAATATGCGGGTTAATTACTACTTCCTTTCTCCCCAGTAGTGTAGCACATGTAGGATTTTTGGGGGGAGGAAGGGTAAGAAGTGCTGTTCTTTATCTTGGAGTAAATCATTTTACAGTTTCAGCATTGGATTCCCTTTTTCAGGGTACTGGTAGCCATCTTCTTTAACAGCTACTTCCCAAATTAAGAAAAAAAAAAAAAAAGCTACAAAAACTATCTATTCTCCTAAAATTCAAGTGTGTGCACCATCAAGAACAGGCCACAGTGTAGGATGCCCTACAGAGCTCCCTGCTAAATGACTCCAGGATCCCCTAAAGGGGATGTGGTCCAGCAACTAGGGTTTTGGCTTAAATAACTGAGCTAAACCTCATCTGTTTCTGACATTTCATCAGCTTCTCCCCAGGTCACGTTGAAAGAAAACTGTGCACATCTTCCAGAGTTTTAGAATCCCACACAAAATAAACAAAGAAATGCTGTGCATAATGAGTAGATAACTAGAACTAATGTTAAGCCTCTGAATGGATAAACGACCTGTCATGTTTTTGAGAGCTTTTCATTTTTCACATAAAATAAGTGTTTTGAGAGATCTCTGTTGGAAATAGATGCAAGCTTTCTACTATCAAACAGACTAAACTTAAAGTATTTCCAAGTAGGTCATTCGTTACTCTGACATACTCTTCTTTGATTACTTATTACAGGGTAAGATTTGAGTTTTGCACCCTATTTCTGCTTTGATAGGAAGGAGTCCATAGTCTTTATTTAGTTTTTTCGGGTTTCTGTCCCATTGTCTTTAGCACAATCTCTTTGTTGACTCTTAAGCCTGTGTTACAACTGATGTACAACTGACTGTGCACTTCACCTATATTTTGTTACAAGTCTTGATTGAGTATGTCACTCACCAAAAACCTAATAATGATTTCTTATAGTCAGGAAATTTGTAAGCATCTGTCACAGATTTAGCATTGAAGCTGTCAAGTTCCTAGATTTTCCTTTCCGGAGAGCACCCTAGGCTCTTGAACACAGGTGTGAAGAAAAACCAAGGATCTTTACTGCTCTGCCCATCAACACTCTCTTTGCAGGCACCAATTATGATTGACTAGTCATTGTCTGAAGTTTGAAGGCTTTAAAGGGGCTGTTTGGGAGATATATTGAAAATATTTCAAGCTTCTGTTTGCTTGCACCAAGGCAACAAAATAAATCTTTTAGTGTTCATGCAAAACAAAACAAACAAACAAGAAAGCAAACAGGAGAACTACCATCAGAGGCAGCTGTTTTCTTGACAGCAAACAAGTCTTCAAACCTGCTTCCATTGTTCCTGTACTGGATATCGTCCAGCTACACTCTCCACCCTTCTCTATGCTGCTTTCTGTCCAAAGAGGTTGACCTGTTTAGATGAAATCAATGGTTTTCTAAGTGTGGCCTGAGAAACAGCAGTTTCAGTACTACCTGGAGGTGGGCCCTTTGGGGGTGATCAGGTCATGATGGCGAAGTCCCCAGAATGGAATTAGTGCTGTCAAAAAAGTGACCCCAGGAGCCCTCTGGCTCTTTCTGCCATGTGAGAACACAGCCCTTTGTGAACCAGTCCCTCCTCACTGGACACCCAATCTGCTGGCACCTTGATTTTGGACTTTCAGCTTCCAGAACTATGAGAAATAAGCTTTTGGTTTTGATAAGCTACCCAGCCTATGGTATTTTGCTGTAGCCATCCAAACGGAGACAAGAGGTGTTACAGTGTCTTTGCTGTATGCAGTCATAAGAAATCAGAATGCTAATGTCCTCAGTTCATTGCCTTCTCTCACCTGTTCCACCTCAGCTCCTTTGCTTCCCATTATTAAAGCTGGTTTCAGTGTTGATTAACTGATNTTGGACTTTCAGCTTCCAGAACTATGAGAAATAAGCTCTTGGTTTTGATAAGCTACCCAGCCTATGGTATTTTGCTGTAGCCATCCAAACGGAGACAAGAGGTGTTACAGTGTCTTTGCTGTATGCAGTCATAAGAAATCAGAATGCTAATGTCCTCAGTTCATTGCCTTCTCTCACCTGTTCCACCTCAGCTCCTTTGCTTCCCATTATTAAAGCTGGTTTCAGTGTTGATTAACTGATTTCAGATGGAGGAATTCTAAGACTCATAAAACAGTTTAACAGTTGGGGACCATGGATTAAACATTAAATTAAAACCCATTTTGAATAGTCTGACCCAAAATGGCATTAAACTCAATGATCAAATAATGATTATTATCTAATTTGTAAAATATGTAGAAATTTTTTAATTCCCTTATCACAAACATCTATTTTGCCGCTTCGTTAATAGAATGACTGTGAACTTTGCATTGGTATCAAGACATCATAAAATGATGCATGCAATCACCTGAATTGATGAAAAATTTAGCAAAAGAATGTGAGGGGGTCTTCGCAGTGATTTTGGCTCAGTGTGTGTGTGAACTGTGCAGTCACAGAGGGCCCTGCACTCAAAGGGTCTTTGGGGTCATTGTTCAGTTGCTAACTTGTGTCTGACTCTTGAGACCCGGGGACTGTAGCCTCCCAAGTTCCTCTGTCCGTGGGATTTCCCAGGCAAGAATACTGGAGTGGGTTGCCATTTCCTTCTCCAGAGGATCTTCTTGACCCAAATATCAAAGCTGTCTCCTGCATTGGCAGGTGGATTCTTTACCACTGAGCCACAAGGGAAGCCCTCAAAATGTCTTGTGCTTGGCTTAATGCTATGCTGTGAAATTTTAAGAATTTTTGAACAATGGATTCACATTTTCATTTTGCAATAGATTTGATAAATTATAAAGCTGGCACTTGCCCAGCATATTCATATTTGTTCAAGATGATCAAGTAAGTATCAACACTATCAAAAATGGGATCTGATTGTTAGTGTTATTATAGCTATTAATAATTGCTTTATTCATATTGTTTTCTAGATGAAAGGTGCTAAACCCCAGGTCTTACAGTATTAAACAAATATGTCCCTCTTAAAGACTGAAATATAGTATCACCTGTATCACCATTTCTTTTTTTTTTTCCATCTCAGGTGTATCAATCAAATGTAATAGATAAGGAAACAAATGAGATCCAGTATGCAAAACCTTCAAAATTATATTGGAAACGTTGAGAGGCTAACTTCAGGTGCCAATAGGAATTGCTTTTCTAATTTTATCAGGCAACCAAACTCTAAAGACAGACTCAAAACTAGAGACCTAAGGTGAAAAATGTTTTTCTTTGAGAACAAAATAAACAGGAGATGTCCTTTGTGGCACAACAGCAGGTAAATATCATCTCATGCATGCATGCTAAGTTGCTTCAGTTGTGTCTGATTCTTTGTGACCCTACAGACTATACCCCGCCAGGCTCACTGTCCATGGGATTCCCCAGGCAAGAATACTGGAAGCGGGTTGCCATGCCCACCCCCAGGGGATCTTCCTGACCCAGGGATTGAATGCAGGTCTCCTGCACTGCAGGTGGTTTCTTTACCACTGAGCTACCAGGGAAGCAAAATATGTAAATAATAACAAGACAGTCAAGGACTGTCTTCCCTGAATAACCTGAAAGTGTTGCTGGAAGTAGAAATATCTTGGGTTTGAGGGAAAACTTTTCTACAGGGTTGAGACTTGGCTTTGGAATTAGAAGCAATTTCTAGTGAAAAGTTTATTTCCTGAAGGATTAAATGTCTAATACCTGATATAAGGGTGACTCATAATGCCACTATTTCCACTTTTGGCATTCGCCGCACAAATCTTAGCAAAGGCTGCATGTGCCAGTTGACAGTCTTTTCCCAACATGGCAAAAAAGCAGGGTATTCAGTGATGGTTTGCACTGCAAGCTCTGTTGCCGTCTTTACTCTGACCAGTCCTAGTGGACAGGGCATAATATATGGTTTTGCTTCTGCTACTGCTTCTGCTAAGTTACGTCAGTCGTGTCTGACTCTGTGCGACCCCATAGATGGCAGCCTACCAGGCTCCCTTGCCTCTGGGATTCTCTAGGCAAGAACACTGGAGTGGGTTGCCTTCTCCAATGCATGAAAGTGAAAAATAAAAGTGAGGTTGCTCAATCATGTCCGACTCAGAGACCCCATGGACTGAAGCCTACCAGGCTCCTCCGTCCATGGGATTTTCCAGGCAAGAGTACTGGAGTGGGTTGCCATTGCCTTCTCCAGGTCCATTCAAATACACAGAACCCTGCCATGGCAAGTCAAGCAGTCTCACTACTGAAGCAGCTGGAAGCTGAAGGAATGTTCGGGCTTGCAGGGACAGATACTCTGGAGGCTTACCGTGAGTGGGTAGAGTTGTAAGGACTCTCCTGCTAGTGCCTGGTTACATCATCTAGAATTAAATGCTGAATTATTTGTCTTTCAGAGCTTTCTTACACCTAGAATCTTGCTCCTCGTGTTCCTTGACTGAACGCCCCAACAGGAAATCTGTAATATTCAAACTTAGCATCTAGTTTCCTCATTGAGTAAACCACTCAACAAATGTTGTGAAGGAAAAAGAAAATCAAAGTAAATGATACCATTCCTTTCTTATAAATCACTTCAGTGGACACTTTAGTGGGGTGGGGCTTTGGAGAGTACAGAGACTGTGCTGAGATGGGCTTAGGGCATGCCCTAAGAGAAGATTTTCTGTCATTTACTAGACTTTAGAAGGTCTTGCTGTTGGCAGCTACCAGTGTGCCTTAGCAGAAATTCATATCTACCTCACAGAATTTATTAGTATCAAATTTCATGTTGTCCTGACACACGGGCCTTTGAGAAACTAAACAAATCACTAATGAAAATTTTGCAAAAGGGAAGAGTTTAAAGATAAAATACACATAACTGTTTGGACCCAATTTCTGCCCCCTCCCCTTTTTTAAAGAGACTGAGAAGTTATGTATATTGGATTCCACAGAGTAAAGTCCCTAGAATAAAATTGTTGGTGTGCATTCTAACAACTCAATGATTTGCAACTAGATTGTCCAAAGGAGGAATAAATCTATAATCATCCAAATTATTTATCATTATAAACAGTGCTGACTTTTTCTTTAGTGATCTAATTATATAAGAGATACTGAATTTGTGAGACATACGTGTCATTTTCAGGAGAAATACCAGATTTCATGGAGAAAGTATTAATTCACACCAGTTATATACTATAGTCCTCCCTTGATATCTGAGGGAGATTGGTTCTAGGACCCTTACAAATAGCCAAATCCATGGATCTCAAGTCCTTTATATAAAATGGCCAGTACAGTTGGTTCTCCATATCCTCAGATGATGAACCCAAGGATACAGAGGCCAACTCTTCCTAAGATTAGCAGAAGACACCTTCCTCTGCTCAAGATGGAAAACAGAACCCTCTCTTTCTATTCACTCTCCTGGGTGAAACAACTAAGAAACAACAAAATCTCTGAGACTGTAGTTTTCAGACAACGAACATCAGGTAGTGAAGCATAGTGATCACTGAGAGAAGGAAACAAATGAAGAAAGCCCTGAGAAGGCAAGAAGACCACACGGAGATCGAGGTGGAGGTCACAGTGATGCATCTACGAGCCAAGAAATGCCCAAAATTGCTGAAATTACCAGGACGGAGGAGAGAAGCAAAGGACTTTTTCTCCTTCAGATGCCCCAGAGGAAATAAACTATGCCAACATCTTGATTTTGGACTTCTGGCCTCCTGAACTATAAGAGAACAGATTTTTGTTGTTTTAAGCCCCAGTTTGTGGGAATGCAGCCTTAGGAAATATACACACAGGTAGGAAAAAAGCCTGAAAAAAAGTCAGCAGTGATTCAGCAAACAGAGAAATTTTAAGCAGTTTAACATATTATATGCTTGGACTCTCCAAAGAAGAGAAATGAGAGGAAGGAATAAAAAAATAATAACTGAGAAAAATAAACCTAGAGATTCAAGAAGGTCAACAAATTATAAGCATAAGAGAATATTAAACCAGTGATAAAAATACTAAAGTCATCCAGTAAGAAAAAGACACATAGGTCCAGAAAAAAAAGGTATTCTTTATTGGCGTAAAGACTCAGATTGGATCCCTCGGTCATACAGACAGAGGAACCTGATGGGCTACAGTCCATGGGGTCACAGAGTCAGATGTAGCTGAGCAACTAAGCAAACACGATTGATATAACGAATGTCAGTGACATTTTATGTCCTTATGTCAATGACATAAGATTTCTAGTTGGAACAATGCAAGCCAGAACACAGTGGAGCGCGGAAAAAAAGAAACTATCAACTTATAATTCTATACCAAATGAAAATATTCTCCCCAAATGAAAGCATATTTCAGATAAATAAAAGTTGAAATAATCACTAACAGACATACATTTTAGGAAATGTTAAAGAGAAAATGATATTGACTGGAAATCTGAATTTACACAAAGGAATGAGGAACACTGAAATGATAAATATTTGAGTGAAACATAGAAGACATTTTTTTATTATTAGAAAATCTCTTTAAGAAATAACTGTTTAAAGTGGACATCAGTTCAGTTCAGTTCAGTNCCTAATGCAAAGAACCAACTCATTGGAAAAGACCCTGATGCTGGGAAAGACTGAAGGCAGGAGGAGAATGGGGCAGTAGAGGATGAGATGGTTGGAGAGCATCACCAACTCAATGGACATGAATTTGAGCGAACTCCGGGAGATAGTCAAGGGCAGGAAAGCCTGGCATGCTGCAGTCCATGGGGTTGCAGAGTCAGACATGACTTGGTGAGTAAACAACAACAATAATAGACTGTGATAAGTAAATCTTAAAATAACCATCTACACACACGCATGGACATATGTGAACAAAGAATTATAACTAATGAGACATCAAGGAGATAAAATGTAATCATAAAACTCATCCCCAAAATTATAAAAGGCAGAAAAAGACAAGTAAGGGTACAAAGAGCAGGTAGGCCAAGTAAAAATAAAACAAGACAATAAAGTTAAATGCAATCAATTTAGTAGTGATATTAAATGTGAATGGTCCATAAGAAGTCTACTTTAGGTATAAAGACATAAAAAAGGTTAAAAATGAAAGAATGAAAAAGCTACACTATACTATACTAACACTATTTAAAAGTGACATATGGTAGCTATAATAGTATCCAAAAAATTAGGTCTCAGAGAAAAGAAAATTACCAGGGATAAAGAGGGTTATTAAGAAGGTAAGAGGGGAAATTATCAAGGGGATATAACACTCCTAAATGTTCATAGGCCTAACAACAGACTTAGAAAAACAGGAAGCAAAAACTGATAGAACTGATTAATGGAGACACTGTCTACTTTCGTATCTAACTCAGATATAGCACACACCTATTTCCCAGATTATTTCCTCTGGAATTATTGTGTCCTTCTAAAAACCTTCTGAAATATGAAATATTCTTCTTCTCAGGGTGGAATAAAAGTCCTTTGTAAAGACATCCTGACTATAGTCAGGCAAGCCTTGTACTTAATATATTCCCTCACTTTTACACCAAGCAAGCTCACACCTAACAATCTTAGTGAATTGTTGTCTGAGAAAGTTTCCATTCTGAAGAAATCAGCTCTCTTAGGGACTTTCTATTTTGAAATGTCTGAGGCTATGGAGACGTTGCAGAAAGGGGCTAATTTAAATGAATTTAATGTGCACAATAGATTAAACTGCTGGAAAGATCTCTTATATCCTTCAGCTCCTTTAACTAGGACTCAATTTTGCTACTAACCTGACAAGTTTTCTTTGTTAGATTCAAGAGGTTACTATTAAAGTACAAAGAACTTTTCTCAATGGAAGAATTTATTCGGGGATGATGTGTCCCATCTGTGGGTCTCTGAAATTCTTACCTTAGACAGAAATTCAGTTAAATAGTGTTTACATGCCACTTTATATTATCAAAGAGTAATTGGTGTTTTCCTTAGAATCCTGGCCAAATTCCAACTCTGATAAATACATTCTACTTGCCGAAATTTCCCCTGCAATTGCAAATGGATTCTGTATCCGTAATTACCTGTCCCAACTTGTTGCTTGGTATTGAAGTTCACCTATTAAGTAGCTACTGCTTTTGGCCTCAGAGACTTGTACCTTTTGGGATTAGAAGAAAAGATGCTGGTAAACTTGGTAAACAAGTATGTGTGTCTGAGAGGATGAATGACTATAATGGTTTTAGAAGTTAAATTTATCATCTAATAAAAAAATTGAAGACTTTCAGAGAGAGAAACGAGCCATTTCAGAACCATGAAGCCTTTCATTTGCTCAGTAAACTTTTATTAAAGGAAGTTTGTATGTGTGAGGCGTTGTTCTAGATATTGTTGGAGATTCAAAAATGAAGGAGATAATAGTTCTTGCCTTCAAGGAATATACAGTCTAGTAGAGCCCACCAGGCTCCTCTGTCCATGGAATTCTCCAGGCAAGAATATTGGAGTGGATAGCCATTTCTTTCTCCAGGGGATCTTCCTGACCCAGTGGTTGAACATGGGTCTCCTGCACTGAAGGCGGATTTTTTACTGATTGAGCCACCAGGGAAGCCAGTAAATGCTCAAGGAATATTAGTTATTGTGGATTTCTAAATGTGACATTTGGGTCAACTGCCATGGAAATGTTATGCTCAGTCACTCAGTCATGTCTGACTTTTTACGACCCCATAGCCTGTAGCCCGCCAGGCTCCTCTGTCCATGGAATTTTCCAGGCAAGAATATTGGAGTTTGCTGTTGCCTTTTCCTGGGGATCTTCCCAACTCAGAGATCAAACCCACATCTCATGTGTCTTCTAGCACTGGCAAGCAGATTCCTTACCACTAGCACCACTTGGGAAACCCCAGGGTTTGAACC
Source organism: Neotragus moschatus (assembly GCA_006410615.1). NCBI lineage: Eukaryota > Metazoa > Chordata > Mammalia > Artiodactyla > Bovidae > Neotragus > Neotragus moschatus. The sequence goes on from SJYA01002877.1 coordinate 443,447, forward strand.
TGGGTCTCCTGCATGGCAGGCAGATTCTTTTTTCATCTGAGCCACCAGAGAAGCCCTATGGAAATGTTATTGCCATTGAAGTACTGGGTCGTTCATATAAATTCAGATATCTTGACTCCCTAGGTAACAGAACTGTGGGTGGACAGCTCACTTATCCCATAAACACCAAGATTACAGGCAAATTCCACGCCCAAGTGCCTAGCAGGCTCTAAATCTTNTATGGAAATGTTATTGCCATTGAAGTACTGGGTCGTTCATATAAATTCAGATATCTTGACTCCCTAGGTAACAGAACTGTGGGTGGACAGCTCACTTATCCCATAAACACCAAGATTACAGGCAAATTCCACGCCCAAGTGCCTAGCAGGCTCTAAATCTTTCATTTACTAGTTATAAGATAAAGATCATAAAAGGAGGAAAAGGAACTGGGACCTTCCTGTTCTCGTGCCATCATCTAACTTAAAATCCTGAGTGGTGTTAGGGACTGGGGTTTAGAAATTCAGACCTTTAAAGTTGTTACAACAGAAGAAAATAAAAACTTTACTGTTTGACATTGGCACATATTCCAAAGTCCCTCCCTGTTTAACAAGCTTTAAGCTTTCATATGAGACATGAGACACTTAAGGGAAAAAGTATTGCCACAAGGCTAATGATGACAACAACTGCCAGCACACCTTCCATCAAAAGCAAGTGAAGACTTGAAACAAATCTGAGCTCCGGTTTGGTTTAGAAGCATCACTGTGACATGCCTGTGCGGGCAGAGGCTCAGAATGCATTCCTTAACACTAGAACTCCAAGACGTGCTGGGTGCCAGAAGCCCAGTGGTAATAAGAGAGCAATTGTGAGGCTTCGTTCAGATGGTGTTCCTTCACTGTGGGCGTGCTGGCTCTGAAAGTTTGGTGCGGGGATCCACAAGAAAGAATGGGCCAATTCCTCTCCTTCATCGGGGGTTACAGTTCAGCTAATCTTATTCTTTTATACCTTTATCCTTCAGACGTTTGTTGAGTGCCCATTATATTCAAAGGTGTTGGTGATTAATGCACACAGTATATTTAGATTAATGACATAGTGTATTTAGAACTGGCAGTAAATTATAAACTTTATATTCTGTTCTTTGTGCAATTTGGAGAAAATCCACTGGAATACTTTAAAATGAGTCAGTCAACAGATATACATAATATGATTACACAGTAATGAACTTGATCCATTATATTGAGGATTTATAAGGTAGAACACCATTCTAGGTTCTGAGGAAATCCTAAAAATAAAATGACTGGACTCTAATAAGTAGAGTTGGTAGAGGAGCAGATGTCTTCACTAGCTCCACAAAGAGAAATCTGTGTATTTTTCTTTTTCTTGAGAATCACTCTGCTTATGAACAGATGGCCCCTTTAACACTTACCTCCTACCTGTGTATCAGGTGCCTAGGTCATTCTAAAAACTCTAAATTGGTGACTGTGATTTCAACCTTCACAGCTATTTGTGGGCTTTCCATGTTCATTCTTGCTGTGATCACTTTCCTGCTTTCAATCTGACTGCTGGAAGTCTATCTTCCTCCTTTCAGCACTTTAAAAAGATTATAGTTCTGTAAATATCTACTGGAAAAAGCAGCATATATTTAGTGTCTCCATTTCAAAGTATATTTGGTTTTCATGTGTGGAGTGAGAAAGAGCTTTGGGAAAAGTTTGTACAAATTCTTTTTAAAATTTGCGCTACCCATCAAAGTGTCATTGGATAAGGAATGCCATACTAAGTAAAAAAGTGCTGCATTTCTAACTTCTAAAATTATAGAAACAGAGTTTTTCATTAAACTATCATCATCAGGTTAATATGCTAAGATGGAATCATAAATTTTGTTCTCTTTGTTGCATGGAAATCTGTTTCTATTCATTTGCAGCCACTCTTTTGCTACTGTATATTCTTTCTTTTTAAAAATTTATTTGGCTATACTGGGTCTTAATTGTGGCATGCAGGGTCTTCGATCTTCATTGCAGTATGTGGGTTCTTTAGTTGCGGCCTGTGAGGTCTAGTTCTCTGACCAGAGGTTGAACTCGTGTCCCCTACATTGGGAGTGAAGAAACTTAGTCGCTGGACCACTAGGGAAGTCCCCTTACCATGTATTCTGAAGATGGTAGGTAAACATTCAATTTCTCCTCACTTCTGGCCAATTGCGTTGTCCTTTGAGAGATCTGAAATCTACTTCTACCAGCCCTCTCTGCATGATCTATCTTCATGTGTCTTTAATGACCAGGCTTATAACCCATATTCCTTTCCATCTTTGGCAGCTCCATCTGCCAGGCATTATACCTATCCCTGTAGCATATATCAGCAAAGATGTGGTTTCTGCTCTCAGATAGTTAGCACTCTGTATATAAGACATATGCCTTTCAGGAGAAGTAGCTCCTATCTGTGCTTCTTCCATGGAATTATCATTTATTATTTGAAAGACTATAGAGGCATTAAAATTTAATAAGCATTGTATGCATATGTGAAAGTCACTCAGTCTTGCCTGGCTCTTTGTGACCCCATGAACTGTAGCCCTGCCAGGCTCTTTAGTTCATGGTATTCTCTGTGGGTAGCCATTCCCTTCTCCAGGGATCTTCCTGACCCAGGGATTGAACCTGGGTCTCCTGCATTGCAGGTAGATTCTTTACTATCTGAGCCACCAGAGAAGCCCTTAATGAGCATTAAGTTGCATCAAAAAACTAGGCACATAAAAAGAGAAATATCTTTAAATGATTCAGCATCATGGAGTGGTTAAAAATATTAGATGGTGGCACAGAATTCTTTAAAACATAGTTCTTTATATGTGTCTCTGGCCACTTAATTGGCTAGTCTGTAGTATGTTTGGACTTTTTATATTGTTGCTAGTGCTTTAAATGGCACAATTACATGGTCCAGCCATGCAGGGAGGGATTCAAGTTGCTGTCAAGTCAAGCAAAACAATACTCTATTATTTTATTCTCCTAAATACTAATTTTGTCTTTATATAATTGAATGAATGTGTTGTAGTATTTCAGACTTCCCAGGTGACACTAGTGGTAAAGAACTTGGCTGCCAATGCAGGGAACATAAGACATGCGAGTTCGATCCCTGAGTTGGGAAGATACCCTGGGGAGAGCATGTCATTCCACTTCAGCATTCTTGCCTGGAGAATCCCTTGGGCAGAGGAGCCTGGTGGGCTAGGGTTGCAAAGAGTCAGACACAGCTGAAGCAGCCCAGCATGCATGTAGTGTAGTCTTTTAGCCTGGTAAAATAGAAAACAGCAGGAGGTAGTGGAGACAACATTGGCAAAAGAAAACTTAAAAAAAATTATTAGTAAGAATGCTTCTGATGTCTGAAAGCAAAATAGTACCTCTAAGTGGGTCAGTGGCAACAAACTTCACATGTGATTAAACTAGATTATTTATAGTTAGGCAAATGGAGAAAACAATTATGAATTTACTGGAAGCAGTACTGCAGTTTTAATCCTTTGAAAGACTTTAAGAACAGAACTCTGAGACAGAACACAGTCCAAGTCGATTATTAGTAATTGGATAGACCAGAAATGAACACCAAGAAAATCTCAAACACAGCTTTTTTTCACATGTGCTTAAAGAAGTCAGACTATATACTTGTTAAAATTTTTAAACAATTTTATTGTGGTAAAAACACTTAACATGAGATCTACTCTGTTAAGAAAATTTTAGTGTATAATACATGATTATTGACTATAGGTACAGTGTGTGTGTGCTAAGGCGCTTCAGTCGTGTCTGACTCTTTGTGACCCTATGGACCGTAGCCCACCAGGCTCCTCTGTCCATGGGATTCTCTAGGCAAGAACACTGGAATGGGTTGCCATTTCCTTCTCCAGGGGATCTTCCCAACCCAGGGATCGTACTCATGTCTCTTGCTGCTGCTGCTAAGTCACTTCAGTTGTGTCTGAGTCTGTGTGACCCCATAGACAGCAGCCCACCAGGCTCCCCCGTCCCTGGGATTCTCCAGGCAAGAACACTGGAGTGGGTTGCCATTTCCTTCTCCAAAGCATGAAAGTGAAAAGTGAAAGGGAAGTCGCTCAGTCGTGTCCGACTCTTCGCGACCCCATGGACCGCAGCCTACCAGGCTCCTCTGTCCGTGGGATTTTCCAGGCAAGAGTACTGGAGTGGGGTGCCATTGCCTTCTCCGACTCGCGTCTCTTAGGTCTCCTGTATTGGCAGACGGGTTCTTTACCACTAGCGCCACCTGGGGGACCTCATGGGTACAGTGGTGTACTACAAACCGTTAGATTTTGTCTTGCTTAACAGACACCTTTATGCTTGTTAAATAACACTCCATTACTTCCTGAAGTCAGCCCCTGGAAACTGGCATTCCATTCTTTGACTCTATGAATTTGTGAATTTCTATACGTTCAAATAAGTGGAATCCTACAGTATTTGTATTTCTCTGCCTGGCTTATTTCACTTAGCACAGTGTCCTCAGGGTTCATTCATGTTATGCATTGCAAAAATCTCCTTTTTGAAGATTGACTAGTATTCCACTGTCTATATAACCATGTTTTCTTTACTGTTCGTGTGTTGATGCATATTTAGGTTGTCTCCACTACTTGACAACTATGAAAAATGCTGCAGTAAACGTGGGAGGACTAATAACTCTCTGAGATCTGGATTCTAGTTTGCATAGAATAAGTATCCAGAAGTCTCACTGCTGGATCATATGATAGATCTATTATTTTTTAAAAATATTGTTTTGTTTTTTAAATTATTGATTGATTTTTGATTGCATGGGGTCTTCGTTGCTGTGTGTGGGCCTTCCCTAGCCACAGCAGGTGATTGGGGACTACTCTCTGTGGTGGAGCACAGGCTCCAGGTTCGCAGGTTTAGTGGTTGCAGTGCATGGGCTCAGTAGCTGTGGCATGTGGGCTCCAGCCCGTGCAGTCTCAGTAGTTGTGACGCATGGGCTTAGTTGCTCTGCAGCATGTGGAATCTTCCTGGACTAGGGATCAAACCTGTGTCCCTTGCATTGGCAGGCAGATTCTTATCTACTTACACCAGGAACGTTCAGTAGGTCTATTTTAATTTTTTGAGGAAACTCCATACTCTTTTCCATAGTGGCTATACTATTTTGCATTCCTACCAACATACCAAGTACATAAGGGATCCTAAGGGATCCTAAGTACATAAGGGATCCAATTTTTCCATGTCCTCATCAATACAAGTCTTTTTTTTTTTTTAATAATAGCCACATTTGACACAGGTGAGGTGACATCTCATTTTGGTTATGATTTACATTTCCTTGATGATTAGAGATGTTGAGCATTATTCATATAATAGTTGGACATTTGCATGTCTTCTTTGAAGAATTCTATTTGAGTCATTGGGCTTCTCTGGTGGTTCAGTGATAAAGACTCTGCCTGCCAGTGTAGGAGATGCAGGCTCAATCCCTGGGTCATGTAGATCCTCTGGAGAAGGAAATGGCAACCTGCTCCAGTGATCTTCTCTGGGAAATCCCATGGACAGAGAAGCATTACCGGCTACAATTCATAGGGTTGCAAAGAGTCAGACATGACTTAGCAACCACACAACAACTATTTGATCATCCTTGCAATTTCATGTCCATGTAGCAAACTGAGTTAATATGTTGAGTCAGTGTGATACTCAAGTAGGAGGACTTAAATGCCATATTAGAATTTTTTCTTACCTATAACAGATTCTCTTTGGATATCCATTTTATCATAAAAACTCTTCCATAAGTTAAAAACTTGCTTTTTGTCTCCCCAGGCTAAATTGAGTTTGTAGCAATTAATGAACAGATAAATATCTTTACATTACGCCACAAAACTAGCCCATTTGTTGAAAAAATATAGCAGTTAAGCCAGATGTTTTGACATTTTAGATTGATCAATTTAGGAATAGATGAAATGCAGGAATGATTGATTTTATGTTTCTGGGTGCTGTCAGTGGTAGTTTGTAGAGTATTTTACTCTATTAAATTTAGTCCTTTTTCTCTTTTCCTTACTGTCAGAATGGCCTTTTAGCTGATCTTGATGACTCCAACTTACTCCATTCAAACTATCATCCACACTGTCATTCAAGAATCTCTCAAATTTTTCTAATATGGCTATGCTACTCTCCCACTTAAAGGGTCCTCAGTGGTTTTCTATTACATACAAAACAGTTCATATTCTTAAGCTGGCCTTAAGACTTCAAAAGCTAGTCCCTGTCTCCCTTACCCATCTGACTTCCTTTAACATCTTTGCTCACACTCTGTACCCTATAGGTGTTGCCACCTTTCTCTGAATAAGGAATATTCTTCCAGGTCTTCATATCTTGCGCATCTTGTTCTATTAGCCTCTAGTATCCATTCCCTATCCCACTCCCCGCATCCATCCTGTGTGGAATTTATATCTTCAAATTCCAATTCAGATGTTGCCTTCTTCATGAATTAAGTGTACCAATGCCCCTCTCCTGCCATGTTATATATCATTATAGTACTTTGCACAAATATTTTTCAAAAGTTAGTGGAAGTATTTGGGTTGGACAAAAGTTTGTTTGGATTTTCCATATGATCTGATGCAAAAACCTGAATGAACTTTCTGACCAACCCCATATTTGTTTACTGATATGTTTTACTCAATAGAATGTGAACTTCTTGAAGAGAGGGACTGTTCATTTCCATATCTCAAAGCCAAGCCCAGGGCCTGACATAATAAACACTTGGGCAGCATTTGCAGGATGAAGGATTGATTGCCTAAGAGAGTTAATGCACTTTAGTGGTTTATCGCTTATTCATAGGAGTGGGCACCTACCCTGGAGAATCTGGTACATTTATAATTTCAAAACTCATCTGTTATAATGAAGTGAGTGCCTGAAAAAAGTTATGAAACTCTTGTGGCTCAGCTTGTTCCTTCTCATTCACAGACTCAGTCCAGAGCCTCCAGAGGGCATTGGAAGGAAATTATGACTGTGATTGTTAAGTATTCTACTTAGAATTGATAAGCATGACTGAGTGTTTGACATACACAAAGTTAAATTTGGTTTAAAGCTCAAGGAATTCAAGCCCTCGAAATATTTTAGAGTTTTCTTCTCATAAATAGCCCAATAAACTCTATCATTTGCATATCATGCATGCCAAGTCACTTCAGTCATGTCCAGTTCTTTTCGACCCTATGGACTGGAGACTGCCAGGCTCCTCTGCCCATGGGATTTTCTAGGCAAGAATACTGGGGTGGGTTGCCATTCCATTCTCCAGGGATTGAACCCAGGTCTTCTACACTGGCAGGTGGGTTTAGCACCACCAGGGAAGCATATTATAACAGTGTCTATATTAGGGCTTTGCCCAAGCGAGATGTTCAATAAATACTTTTGATGAATTATTTTATTCTTTCTGTAGCAAAATTACTGTAGCAAATGACACCTATACATATGTTCCCCTGTGTATATGTGTGTGAACTTGATCCTGTAGCTCTTAGAATCATAGATTATTAGACCTAGGATCTTTGAGCTCAATTTGTCAAACATCCTTAGGTTGTAGATGAAGAAATGGGGGTCTGGAAAAATGAACTAATACTTGAGTTGAACCAACTTGATTTGAATGTGAAATTGCTGTTTTAATAGGTCCAAAATGGACAATTTCAATTGTTGTAACCTAAAAAGTCACAGTGTACATTTGGTGTCAGGGGACAGAACTTTCTTTGAGGGTGATAAGAAGCGAGGGTATTAAGTGAAAATGAAACATCAAGTGGGTTAACCTCCAAGCTGTAGAAGAGAAATTATCTTTGCCCCAACTTAGTGACACATGATCAAAAACACATTGGGATTATACGGTAAAAGGTAATGGTTTGCCCTGAATGTCAGGTTGAAAATTTTATAAAGACGTAATTGACTGATTTTTTTTTTTTTTAAAGCTCCTGAGCTATACAAATTTCCTTTCTGAATGTTTTGAAAATAAGATTTAAAAACTTTTGACCAAGTTTAACCGGTGAGGCTGTAAGTTATATTTTTTTATTTAAGGTAAGATCTAGACTGTTCAGGGAATAGAAATCCTTTGAGGAATTTTGGCCCTTTGAAAGAAAGTGAGGATTATTTTGTTGACTCTGTTCTGCCTTCATGGGAAGCTAGGCTTACCATGGGACTGCGTTTTATTTTCAGAGTGAGCTTTCAACAGGAAGCATTGTGCTCATGCATGCATGAGAGGAGAGGAATGTGCCCTGAGATAATGATATTTTTACCTAAGAGTGAGGTTTGGCTCAGAGATGTCTTTGCGAAATTTCTTTATGGTGTTTTTTTTTTCCCCTTGACATAGGTGATTTCGTTGGCACTTTTCTTCATAAACACATACAGTTCAACCCAAGCCATTCTCCTTTTCTGATATTTCTGTAGCCTTTCTGTTAGAGGAAATGTGACGCTGGGCTTGGGGCCAGAGAGAATGTTCATGTGCTTCGAGTATTCAGAGATTTCTAATCTGAGCATTTGGGCCTGTGAAGATCTGTAGGTGAAAAGGCAATGTGGATGCGGTTTCCTAGACAACTAAAGTAAATGTGTTGTGTTCTCTTTACTTTTAGATTAGATAATTATTTCAGCTCTTATTTTACCTCAAATGTTCAGGTAATTATCTCTGCTTTCTGTTTTGCTTTATGTCTACTGGAAAAAAAAATCAGTGAAAAATGGTTTAAAAATATTGGTTACATGTTTCTGATTTTCTTAATTAACATATTTAGATTTATTGGATAGTTATCCAGTTAATTTCATAGGCAGTTCAAATACAAGTTTTATAATATAGTAAAATATATCTATATTTGCAAATATAGCCTTATGTTTATGTATCTGTATTTGCACAATCTTTAAATTCTATGGCAGGGATCATCTGTTTTGTTTGCTGTCAGTTCCCCAGCTAGTACTCTGCCAGGCTCAATATACATATCTGTTGTATAATTGAATGGAAATAAAGATATTTAACCTGAGCCCTGAAAGACATAGTTATCTAAACTTACAGAAGTTAACCTAATGAAGTTTTCAAATACAGAGATTAGAGAAAATATAAAAATTGTTATTCAGACATGAAACAGAGTCCAGGAAGGCAAATATGTGTNGCTAGTACTCTGCCAGGCTCAATATACATATCTGTTGTATAATTGAATGGAAATAAAGATATTTAACCTGAGCCCTGAAAGACATAGTTATCCAAACTTACAGAAGTTAACCTAATGAAGTTTTCAAATACAGAGATTAGAGAAAATATAAAAATTGTTATTCAGACATGAAACAGAGTCCAGGAAGGCAAATATGTGTGGGAGGATTGAACTCCAACTCTTATTCTTCAAAATCTGTGTGTCCTTGAGTCTTAGAATCTGCAGGAAACTCTAGAAGTTATCAGAGCTAATTACTTATTTCATAAAAGGTCATCTAGCACCACCATCTTTCTAAATTCCATATATATGTGTCAGTATACTGTATTGGTGTTTTTCTTTCTGGCTCACTTCACTCTGTATAATTGGCTCCAGTTCCATCCACCTCATTTGAACTGATTCAAATGTATTNCTTTGCCTCCTTTAGGTCATTAATGGCAAAGCTCATCTCTGAAATCATCTCCAGGCTTCAGTGTTGTTGGTATCTTACCATCTTGGCTATGAGAAAGGACAGTTTCAGAGATTTCCACTTGGATTTCCCCACTACAAGAGCTCTTACCCTATAGGCCAAGAGCTCAATGTAGCGGTAACTCCAATGGGTCTCATAGGAATCAGTACAGTATATACTTTCTGTAGTATTTAGTCAAGGAGTTCTAGATCTGAAAATTTGCTCAGATCTGTGACCTGAGCAAAGGACTGTGACTTTTTATAGATGTTGTTGCTGGCTTCTTTCTTTCCCGTTCTCGCCTTTTTTCCTTTTAAAATGTTTAGTAGTACTCTTGCTGGCTGCCCTTCTATTTTGTTCCTGGGGCAACTGTGCTCAAGTAATCATCTCCCCAACTCCCTGTGGGTCAGACCTCTTGGCTATGCTAGTCTTGCAGGTCCTTATGGTAATTGCAGCTTCCTGACTTCTGGCAGTTTAATGCTGTTGCTTGGCCTCTGTATTTTGGGGACTGTTACCATCTCATGAACATAAATGAACTCAGCTCTGTGCTAGTCTCTCCTACCATTCCCCATGGTCTACAGAGAGCCACCTCCAAATTTCTTAGTGATTCTGTTTTCCTCTCAGCGAATTCCTAATGGTTGCGGGAAGGATATGTCTTTTGGGTCCTCCTGTGGACCAAGCCCTCTGGGAGGCCTTCTGGCCTTACTTTGTATGTGCATCTAGCAGGCCCACTCTCAAGATCAGGGCAAGGGTGAGACAAGGGACCCTGCTTCTGCAATACCCTTGGAGCGAGTGACTCCTTAAATTTTGCCCCTGTAGACCTCCCTGGCCTCACCCTCATCTCTGTCAAGTACACTTTCCTTAGCCTCTTAACTTTTCCCTCTAGCATCTGTCAGAGCAACTCAGACATTTCCACTTTGCTGAATGTTGGCCATTGCTGCCATCAAACTTCTCAGAGCCATCCTAGCTGTGTATTATTTTTCTTCTACTTTGGAATCCTTGTCAGGTTTTAAATCTTATGTCCAAGAAAAAGTGCCTTCAAGTCCACGGATTCTTCCTTACCCAATCCAGTCTTATACTCCAGACCCTTTCATCAAGGACTCTTAAAATCCAGTTCCATGGCCACTCCCCTGGCAGCTGCTTGTATGTGCTAGCTAATTCTTGCAACCTCTTTGGTGTAGAATAAGATAAAACCTCTTTTATCAGGCCAGGTAGGTCCTTGGCTGGGTAGCCAAGAGTGGAGGAGACGATGAATCCTGAGGGGGACCATTTGTTTCCTTGTCAGGGCAGGCCTCTGTAGCATTTTCCAACACAATTGGAAGTTCCTCCTCTGATGAGGCATGGGTCGATCATCTCTATAAGCTCTGATGGTTTAGCAGGATCTGCAGAGTCAACACCTTCGGAGCATCCATCCAAGTGTGGTGGTGGGTGGTTTAGTTGCCAGGTCGTGTCTGACTCTTGTGACCCCACGGACTGTAACCTTCCAGGCTCCTCTGTCCATAGGATTTTCCAGGTAGGAAGACTGAAGTGAGTTGCCATTTACTTCTTCAGGGGATCTTCCGGGAATGACCCAGGAATCAAACCTGAGTCTCCTGCATTGCAGATGGATTCTTTACCAAATGAGCCACCAGGGAAGCCCAAGTGTTCCCACTCTGTTTTTTTGGGGTCCTAGTTTTCCCCAACGAGCACTTACTTCAGGATAACAGAACTGTCTTGGATGATATTCAAACATTACCAGAACTCTGCAACTTTAACTATCAGATCTTCAGTTTATGGCTTTCTTCTTTTTTGCTGTAAGAGACAAGAGCCTCCTTGTAAAAGCAACCAAGAAGGCCTTTTAAACTGCTTGTCAATAGCCCTCATTTCTCAATACCCCTCTGCAGGGCATCAATACAATTGAGCAATTACCAGTCAACTCTGTTGTCTTTGTCAATGCTTGGTTGTCTTTCAAAAGCCTGAATGATTGGACTTGTATCAACCANAAAAGCAACCAAGAAGGCCTTTTAAACTGCTTGTCAATAGCCCTCATTTCTCAATACCCCTCTGCAGGGCATCAATACAATTGAGCAATTACCAGTCAACTCTGTTGTCTTTGTCAATGCTTGGTTGTCTTTCAAAAGCCTGAATGATTGGACTTGTATCAACCAACCTTTGTCTTCCACTGGGGCATTTCCCCAGGTCATCAAGGGAGAAATCTTTAGCAACTGGATCCCCACCTTGTGTCAGAGACTGTCTGTACCCTATCACACACTCCTAATCTACTGTTTGGGGGAGTGAGCCTGTTCCAAATTCCCATCTTCCGGCTGTTTTCTTGGACAACTCTCTGAACCACCTGTATTAGTTTGAATCCACCCAAGGCAAATACTGAGATGGGATTCGATGTGAAAGAGATTTGGGGGGAGGGAGTAGTGGGAGACAGAAAGAGGCCTCAGACTGTCAGTGTAGAAGGGAAGAGAGCACAGAGGATTGGGTGGGAGATGTCTTAGACTGCAGCGCAGTGCCTAGAGCGGCTTGGCCAGGTTGATGGGGAGACATGAAATCAGTCATTGAGAGTCTTGCATAGTGTGGAATTCGGCCTGGCTTAGTACCTCTGCTGTTGTTACTGACCGGGAGTTGTCCATAGGAAGCCTCAGGGTGAATGCAGTGGTCTATCCAGAGAAACAGAAGGGGCTGCCAGTCAGTTTGTTGTAGTTCAGTCACAAAGTCGTGTACGACTCTTTATGACCCTATGGACTGCAGCACACTAGACTTCCCTGTCCTTCACTATCTACTGGAGTTTGCTCAAACTCATGTCCACTGAGTCAATGATGCCATCCAGCCATCTCATCCTCCCCCTTCTTCTCCTGCCCTCAGTCTTTCCAATGAAGGTCTTTTCCAATAAGTTGGCTCTTCACATCAGGTGGCAAAAGTACTGGAGCTTCAGCTTCAGCATCAGTCCTTCCAATGAATAATCAGGGTTGATTTCCTTATTCTCCCACAAGAGGAAGTCATTGAGAACTTTTGAGGACTGTGGCACTTCATAACCCAGCTACAAATGATTTCTCGTCTTCGTTGGGTTAGACATATTGTGTGTTATAGGTGAAACCAGCTGAGAAAAAATAGATTAAGTAGGTACTTCCGGGATAGTCATTTTAAATCATTTAGATGACCACTTTCCATTTTTAATTTTAAAGGAGAATGCAAACTTAATAAATGTATCTAAATAGCTGACATCATGTTTCAGTGGAATAACAAACCTAGCCTAGATTGGATAATTCAGACCCTGAATTTCCATTATCTCTGGCTCCAGAGCAAGTTTTTGGACATGATATGTGTGAATGCCTTTTTGCAGATACATGTGCCATGGTATAACAGTGTTTCAGCTCATCTTGATAGTCACACTACCAATATCACTGAGGAATTTTGACCCTACTGAATTAAAACCCTGCTCCCTAGTCTGTGGTACCGTGCAACTGCTTCAGGTAGAGTGCTTCATGATTCTTGCATCATAAGAGTGATTTTAACATGTAAGTAGCTATTTGCCCCTTTTTTCTATTGCCTATGTTTTTTCTTTCTCTCTCTTTATCCTCTTCATTGGCATTATTACAGTCAGACATCACACAAAAAGGTTTGATAATTATCAATGAGATTGATAAGAAAGATGTTACTTGGCAATCCAAAGCATTTCTTTGACTTATGTTGGATATCTTCAGTCTGCCCCTTCTTAGGTGCTGCTGCTGCTTCAATCGTGTCCGACTCTGTGCGACCCCATAGACGGCANTGAGATTGATAAGAAAGATGTTACTTGGCAATCCAAAGCATTTCTTTGACTTATGTTGGATATCTTCAGCCTGCCTCTTCTTAGGTGCTGCTGCTGCTGCTGCTGCTGCTGCTTAGTCGCTTCAATCGTGTCCGACCCTGTGTGACCCCATAGACGGCAGCCCACGAGGCTCTTCTTAGGTAAAGCCTTCAATAGTGCTGGACTATGTGCTTCCCTATTATCTTGACAAATCATTATGTTATAAATATTTCTCCAAGCTCATTCCTTCTGTTGGTATCTCTTGTTTTGTCTCTCCTTTGGTATTTTGGGAATAGTGATAAATCTTGGGTAGGAAAAAAAAAAAAGAGAGATGAAGTATACCTTTGCAAACGTCCTTTGTACTCTTGAGACTTCTTTGTTTTTGTTGTATTATCAGGAGAAATCCTCCAGATGTCTGTATAGCCAAGCTAAGTCAGATAACTTGGTACCTATCTATCTCCAAAGACACCTTGGATTTATAACGGAGATAAGGCAGAGAAAGGAGAGATTACAGCTTCAGTGACCCCTGTTCAGAGCTGTAGAAATTTCATGAGTCTTAATGAATNGTATAGCCAAGCTAAGTCAGATAACTTGGTACCTATCTATCTCCAAAGACACCTTGGATTTATAACGGAGATAAGGCAGAGAAAGGAGAGATTACAGCTTCAGTGACCCCTGTTCAGAGCTGTAGAAATTTCATGAGTCTTAATGAATAAACAGCTGTGCAATCTTAGGATCAAAACAGAAACTTTGTGCTAGAGTCAGCAGTTGGGATATGGAAGTAAGCTGATAAGCCCTATTAAGTTTTGAATTTTTAAACTGTAACAGATAGGGTAATAGACTATATGTGATCTTTTAACATACATTTAAAAGTAGTTATTAATTTTTATTGCACACAGGCTTCCTCTAGTTGTGGTGAGCGGGGGCTATTCTCTAGTTGCCGGGCTTGGACTTCTATTGCAGTGGCTTCTCTTGTTGCACACAGGCTTAGTTGTTCCATGGCATGAAGAATCTTTCCGGAACAGGAATTGAACTCGTGTCCCCTGTATTGGCAGGTAGATTCTTAACCACTGGACACCAGGAAGTCTGACTATATGTGATTTTTGAAGCTTACTTCTCTTTTGTGTGATATAACTAAGACTTTCCTGCTCTTTCTGTGATCTGACCGTGCATCAAAAAACATTTTTACTTTCTTTCATATGCCTTTTTAAAAGAATTATTTTTATTTGGAGGATAATTGCTTTACAATATTGTGTTGGTTTCTACCATATGTCAACATGAATCAGCCATAGGTGTCCCCTCCCTCCTGAATCTCCATCCCACCCCTCTAGGTTGTCACAGAGCACAGCATTTGAGCTCCCTGCATCATACAGCAAATCTCCATTGGCTATCTATGTTACATACGGTGATGTACATGTTCCCATGCTCCTCTCTCAATCCATCTACCCTCTCTTTCCTCCAGACTGTCCACAAGTCGGTTTTCCATTTCTGTGTCTCCACTGCTGCCCTACAAATAAGGTCAAAACTACCATTCTTCTAGATTCCATATATATGTGTTAATATCTAATATTTTTCTCTTTCTGACTTACTGCACTCTGTAGAATAGATTCCAGGTTCATCCACCTCATTCAGTTCAGTTCAGTAGCTCAGTCGNTTCTGTGTCTCCACTGCTGCCCTACAAATAAGGTCAAAACTACCATTCTTCTAGATTCCATATATATGTGTTAATATCTAATATTTTTCTCTTTCTGACTTACTGCACTCTGTAGAATAGATTCCAGGTTCATCCACCTCATTCAGTTCAGTTCAGTAGCTCAGTCGTGTCCAACTCTTTGCGACCCCATGAACTGCAGTATGCCAGGCCTCCCTGTCCATCACCAACTCCCGGAGTTCACTCAGACTCACACCCATCGAGTCGGTGATGCCATCCAGCCGTCTCATCCTCTGTCGTTCCCTTCTCCTTCTGCCCTCAATCCTTCCCAGCATCAGAGTCTTTTCCAATGAGTCAACTCAGCAATGGCATCCCACTCCAGTACACTTGCCTGGAAAATCCCATGGATGGAGGAGCCTGGTGGGCTGCAGTCCATAGGGTCACTGAGAGTTGGACACAACTCAGTGACTTCCCTTTCACTTTTCACTTTCATGCATTGGAGAAGGAAATAGCAACCCACTCCAGTGTTCTTGCCTGGAGAATCCCAGGGACGGCGGAGCCTGCTGAGCTGCCCTCTATGGGACTGCACAGAGTTGGACACGACTGAAGTGACTTAGCAGTAGCAACTCTTCGCATGAGGTGGCCAAATTACTGGAGTTTCACCTTCAGTATCATTCCCTCCAAAGAAATCCCATTCTGATCTCCTTCAGAATGGACTGGTTGGATCTCCTTGTAGTCCAAAGCACTCTCAAGAGTCTTCTCCAACACCACAGTTCAAAAGCATCAATTCTTCAGCGCTCAGCCTTCTTCATAGTCCAACTCTCACATCCATACATGACTACTGGAAAAACCATAGCCTTGACTAGACGGAATGTTGTTGGAAAAGTAATGTCTCTGCTTTTGNTATTTTTTTGGGCTCCAAAATCACTGCAGATGGTGACTGCAGCCATGAAATGAAAAGACACTTACTCCTAGACAGTATATTAAAAAACAGAGACATTACTTTGCCAACAAAGTTCCATCTAGTCAAGGCTATAGTTTTTCCAGTAGTCATGCATGGATGTGAGAGTTGGACTGTAAAGAACTGATGCTTTTGAACTGTGGTGTTGGAGAAAACTCCTGAGAGTTTTTGGTTCTCTGCAAGGAGATCCAAACAGTCCATCCTAAAGGAGATCAGTCTTGAGTGTTCATTGGAAGGATTGATGTTGAAGCTGAAATGCCAATACTTTGGCCACTTGATGCCAAGAGATGACTCATTTGAAAAGACCCGGATTCTGGAAAAGATTGAGGGCAGGAGGAGAAGGGGACGACAGAGGATGAGATAGTTGGATGGCATCACCAGCTTGATGGACATAAGTTTGAGTAAGCTGCAGGAGTTGATAATGGACAGGGAGGTCTGGCGTGCTACAGTCCATGTGGTCACAGAGAGTCAGACATGACTGAACGACTGAGCTGAACTGTGCTATGCAAAGGGGATTTAAAGTTCAGTATGATATTGTCGTTCTTTTAATTATTTTTAATGTGGCCATTTTAAAGATCTTTTTGAATTTGTTAAAATACTGCTTCAGTTTTACATTTTGGTTTTTTGGCCACAAGGCATGTAGGATCTTAGCTCCCAACCAGGGATCAAACCTGCACCCCAGCATTGGAAGGCAAAGTCTCAATCACTGGACTGCCAGGGAAGTCCCATCATCCTTCTTCTAAAAGAGTATAAGTTTTAGTTGGGAGGATGTGTATAAGTAAACCAGTATTTAATTCCATTTGATTTATTATGGAACATCTGCTGAGTGCTTGGAACACAGCAGTGAATAAAATAAAGTCCTAATAGAGGTACATTGCTTTCAATCTTTCCCAACATCAGGGTTTTTTCCAATGAGTCAGCTCTTTTCATCAGGTGGCCAGAGTATTGAGATTGAAGCTGAAGCTCCAATATTTGGCCACCTGATGAAAAGAGCTGACTCACTGGAAAAGACCCTGATGCTGGGAAAGACTGGAGGCAAAAGGAGAAGAGGGTGGCAGAGGATGAGATGGAGGCAAAAGGAGAAGAGAGTGGCAGAGGATGAGATGGTTGGATGGCATCACTGACTTGATGGACATGAGTTTGAGCAAGCTCTAGCAGATAGTGGAGAACAGTGAAGTCTGGTGTGCTGCAGTCTAAGGAATCACAAAGAGTTGGACACAACTTAGTGACTAAAAAACAACAACTCTGTAAATGCACACACAAGTACACACATACTTATAGGTGCACGTGTCTGTTTCATTGCACTGCAGTGTCAGGGTGGCAAAGAGTCAGACACAACTTAGTGACTGAACAACAACAACAATAATGGAGTAAGACTGAAGATAAACCAATGAACAAATAATGTAAGAGACAGTGATAAGGAAAATTGAAAATGAATCTGACAAGCCCTCTGAGAGGATGGCAGAGATGTGAAGGAAGTGGGGGGGGGGTGTGCCTGTGGCTATCCTCAAGGAAGAACATACCAGGCAGAGGAAGCATCAGGCGTTCAGGGCCTGAGACAGGATCAATGGAGTGTCAACAGTGTTGCGGAGGGTTGTTGGAGATGAGTTTAGGGAGTTAGTAGGGGGGCTAAATTATATAGGGTCTTGTAAACCATTATATTGCCTCTGATATGACAATAATTTGGGGATTCTGAGCAGAGAAAAGACATGATACAACTTGTTTTCAAAGAACCACTCTGGCTCTTGTGTGAAGGGAGAGAAGGTTGGAAGCTGGGAGACTAGGTGGGAGGCTGTTACATAACCAGGTGAGAGAGAATGGGCTGACCAGGCTGGTGAGTAGATGTGGTTGGACTGTGAATATATTTTGAAGGCAGACCGTACAAGATTTACTGGTGGTGTAAATGTGAGGTATGGGAGAAAGAGAGAAGTCAAGGATGACTCCAAAGTTTTCAGCTTGAGCAACTGGAAGAATGAAATTGCTATTTACTAAAAAGGGAAGGATTGCTGAAGGAGTTTGGGAAGCTGCCTATTAGACATTCAAATGCATGGGTTAAGTTAGGTATTCTAGAGTGCAGGGTAGAGGTTTAGGTTAGGATACACATTTGGGCACTGTAATCGTTAGAGTGGGTGTTTAAAGCTATAAAATGATGATATCACCTAGAAAGGAAATAGAAAAGAACATTCCAAGTTCTAGAGATTAAGATGATCAGGACAAGTGGCAACGGGGATGGGGTAATAGCTGCCAGTGAGACAGCAGAAGCAAAAGAAAATGCTGCCTGGAAGCCAAGAGAAGAAGGTCTTTCAAGAAGGAAGGAGTAATTAATTGTATCAGATGCTGCAACTGTGATGGTCAGTAAGATGAGGACTAAGGAGCAACCATTGTTTATAGCCATGTCAAAGACATTTATGACTTTGTAAAGAGTTGTTTTGCTAGAAGAGTGAAAATGAAAAGACCAATTTAAATGTTGCCAGAGATAAAGGGAGGAGGGTGGCAGTGAAGTACTGATGATACTTTTTGATGGGGTTTGCTTCAAAGGAAAGCAGAAAAATGAAGAAGTAGCTGGAGGGGATGTAGTGTCAAGTGAAGTCAGTGTGACAAGTGAGTATAAGCATAGTACATTCACTGTGCTTTGGGAGTACATATGAAGTTTACATGCAGTAAATGTCAAGACGGTGTTCAGAGGAAGGTATGGAAGCTAGTAGCAATGAAGAAAAGATTTTTCAGAAGAAAGTATGTTTTATATTCTATTTCTATTCACTCAGTCATGTCCGACTCTTTGTGACTCTATGGACTATATCCAGCCAGAGTCCACTGTCCACGGATTTCTCTAAGCAAGAATACTGTGTAGTGGGTTGCCATTTCCTTCTCTAGGGGATCTTCCCAACCCAGTGATTGAACTTGGGTCTCCTGAATTGCAGGCAGATTCTTTACCATCTGAGCCACCAGGGAAGGCCCCTGGTGTACATATGATGCAATGTGCAAGCAGCAAGTAATTTGGAATGGCTGGATTGGTAGGCTATTAGGCTAAAGGACAGCCAGCATCAGACTGTGAAGTGAATTTTACTTTTTGAGCTACAGAGAACTTTTAGAGGAGCAAGGTAATGAGATTTGCAGTTACCAAAGAGAAGACTGGAAGTTGTGCAGAAGGTGGGTTAAGTGGGGATAGACTGACATCAAAGACAGGAGACTGTTGCAGGAACCTAGGTGAACAGTGACAGGACTGAACTTAGGCAAACGGCAGTGAAATTAGAGGGGAGAGATGTGCGTGAAGAAGATAGGAGCTATAAGTGTGGCGTGTGCAAAGAAGACTTTTGCTCCTTACTTTAGGTGTTAGATGGAGGGTTGGTAGGTTGTTAGCAGAGTCAAGGACCGTAGGGGTGGTTTTAAGCATGCTATTTTAGTTTTGGATATGCTGAGTTTAAGAGGTACATGGGAGATTTTAAGTTGAAAACTCTAGTAGACGTTGAGTTTGGAGTTCCAAAAAGAGGGCTAGCTTGAGGATACAGATTTGGGAATCACAAGACATAACTGTTAGCCAAGTTATGAATTTGGATGAAGTCACTCAGAGAGAGGGTGTAGAGCAGGGCTTCTTAATCTGAAAAGCGTTAGTCTCTTAGTCATGTCTAACTCTTTGCAACCCATGGACTACAGCCGATCTGTACATGGACTGTAGCCTGCATGTAGAGGAGCCTGGAGGGCTACAGTCCGTGGAATTCTCCAGGCAAGAATACTGGAGTATCCATTTCCTTCTCCAGGGGATCTTTCCAACCCAGGGATTGAACCCAGGTCTCCTGCAATGCGGGCAGATTCTTTACCATCTGAGCCACCAGTGAAGCCCTCCTAATCAGAAGTTCAGTTAAATGTACCTGGAGGAAAACATCCAGCTGTGCTGATCAGTCCCATGTTAAATGATTCCCTATTTTAAGTGGTCTTCCCATGGCCGAGCAGCAATCTTATTTCTCAAACCTCTAACAATGCTGCTTCTCTCCTCACACTCAGCTATTGACTTTACATCTAATTAATTGAGAAAACAAAAGCAATCGTAAGAGCTACTTTCTCACCATCCAATCTACCAGTTTCTCTGCATCTGTACACACACACTGCTGTTATTCCTGTTGCAGTAGGTAAACTGTTCCAGTCCTCATCAAACCAGAGTTGTGGACTGGATCTTGGCCCCTCTCTTGTATTCAAGGACTCTGATTATACAATCATTCCCTTTCTCTTTTGCATCATCAGTTTCCTCCTTGTTACACATCATAGCCATCCCCATTGCTGTAATATGTCCCATTTGAAAAAAGTCTCTTGTGACCTACATTCCCATCCCATAATTTTCTCTTTCTATTTCTCTGTTCTTTTTTTATTTCGATTCTCCTTGGAAGAGTCATCCACAATCACTCTGTTACCTCCTGTTCTTTCTGGAGCACACTGCAGTCAGGATCTTGTCCTCCAATTCCACTTAATTCGATCTTCAGATTGGCAAAGATTTCTTTCTTACCAAACTCAGTAAACAGTTTTTATTCTTCGTCTTACTCATCATCTCAGCATAACGTGACACAGTTGATTACTCCCTCTTTCTTGGAAAATTTTGTTGTTATTGTTTTTGGCTTCCAGAGCGTCGTATTTTCTTTTTTTTTCCTTTTCTTAGCAACTGCATCCTTCTCAGTCTGCTTCACAGAGTCTTTCTAATTCTGATTGACAATGAAAAGGTGAAATACCCCAGAGCTGAGTCCTCAGCTTTCTCCTATTTGCTGTCCTCCCTAGGTGATCTCATCCACAGTCATGGCTTTAAATAGCTCGTGGTCAATTATCTGTTTCAGAGAGGTCTTTCTTCTCCATGACTCTCCCTCCCTTGCTTTGTTTTTCTTCATGGCGATTATCACTAATTGAAATCATATACATATTTAAACTTATTTACTTATTGTCTGTCTTCCCCATGAGAACAGGAAGCTTGTGTGTTTTGTTCTCTATTACATCCTCAACAACTAGGACAATGGCTGACATATAATTAGCTTTTGTTGTGCAATTACTCAGTCAAGTCTGATTCTTTGGAACCCCATGGACTGCAGCATGCCAGGCTTCCCTGTCCTTCACCATCTCCTGGAATTTGCTCAAACTCATGTCCATTGAGTTGATGATGCCATCTAACCATCTCATCCTCTGTCACCCCCTTATCCTCCTGCCCTCAATCTTTCCCAGCATCAGAGTCTTTTCCAATGAGTCAGCTCTTTGCATCAAATTTTAAAAATATTTAATAAATATGTCTGAAGAGGCACCCATACCTTTTTTTTTCCCTCTCCTTATTCTTAACTCCCCAAAGCCCTTCCCTGGTAGCTCAGATGGTAAAGAATATGTCTGCAATGGAGAGACATGGGGTTTGATCCTTGGGTTGGAAAGATTCCTTGGAGAAGGGAATGGCTTCCTACTCCAGTATTCTTGCTTGGAGAATTCCAGGAACTTAGCAAGCTGGTGGGCTACAAAGAGTTAGACATGACCGAGTGACTTTTACTTTTTTTTTTTTAACTCCCCCAAAGGAAGAACCATTAATCACAGATCCAAGACAAGACACCTGAGGAATACAGATATTTAAGAGGCAAGCAAGAAAAAGGATCCAGAAAGAGAGATGAAGAATTAATTAAGAGGGGGAAAAAAAAGGGGGGGGGTACTATAAGGCCAACACAGGCAAAAATTCAACCTAAAAGAATTAAGGTAAAGGCCCTACTAATATTTTAGGTTGGATAAAAGAAGAACAAGTGCAATTTCCTGTTGAGTGCGAGTTCCTGTGGTGAATGAGAAGCTTTGTCATTTGTGGGCTGTGGAAAGAGGAACAAAGAGAGGTGTGAAATCTTCATCTAGTTAATGGGACTTTGCCTAGAGGGTGAGGTGTAGCAGAAGGTAAGAGGCGGTGCTGCTGCAACAAAAAACTAACCCTGTGGAAGTGGCTTTGGAAATGGGTGAGGTATGGAGACCGGAGGAGTTGTGAGGTACATGGAGGGGTCTCATCAGTAAGGGAAATTCTGGTGAGAAAGTTTCCATCTTAGGGAATATGTAACTAATCATGAACTCTGAGTTGGTAGAAATAAGGAATCAAAGGCCATTCTGATGAGCTGTCAGATGGAAATGAGTACCATGTTACTGAAAAGGCAGTCTATGTTATAAAATGAAAAGAACTTGGCTGAATTGTGTTCATAGTCTAGTGTTTTGTGGAAGGTAGAACTTGCAAGTAATGACACTGAATATTTAGCTGAGGAAATTTCTAAGTGTGGAAAGAGTGGCTTGGATCCTCCTAACTGCTTTGAGCAAAAGGCAAGAAGAGATGAATGAAAAAAAGAAATTGTTAAACAATTCCAGAACTAGAACTTCAAGGTTTGGAAAATTCTCAGCCTATTCATTTTACAAAAAAAAAAAAAGAGAGAGAGAGAGAGAGAGAAATAAATTTGTATTGTTGGTATTTTGTTACAGAATCCCAAGCAAACTGAAGTGTTTTGGTTGCCCGTAGCACTTGGAGGGGTAAAAAAAAAAAAAAAAAAAAATCTGCCTGCCAATGCAGGAGACACAGGAGATGCAGGTTTGATCCCTGGATTAGGAAGACCCCTTGGAGGAGGAAATGGCAACCCACTCCAGTATTCTTGCCTGGGAAATCCCATGACAGAGGAGCCTGGTGGACTATTGTCCATGGTATTGCAAAGAGTTGGGCACAACTTAGCTATTGAGCATGCACGCAGGAACACCTGGAGAGCTGCAACCTGCAGCATGGGGTGCTAGCCACTTTTCCCTCTGAATTCAGTTCAGGGTTTTGCTCTGAATCAAAATGATCTGGGAGCTGGCTTTTCCGAAGTTTAAGTCCTTCACTTAGTCCTTCCTAGGTAATTAATTGTCAAGGTAGTTCACTTTCTCATTTCCAGGGGGGAGGAGAGTCCTCTGGGACAAAGAGGCAGTCGTCTGAGTGAAAGGATAAGTGGCTTGGAAATGACTGCTTTCTCTGCCTGACTCAGAAAGGAGAATGTATCTTCCATTCCTGCCTGGAAGAAAGGCTTTAAAGCACAGAAATGTGGAAATGGGCAAGTAATTCAAGGGCCTCAGGGTAATGCAGAGGTGCCAAGTCTGCCCAGAGGTGGGAGTTTATAGGAGTCAGAAAGACATCCTGAGGACAAGTTTATACAAGAACACTCAGGGAGGGACATAAAAGGAGGTGAGGCAAGAAACCTCAAGATTAACTTGGCATCTTGCGAATCTTTTTGAGAAAATCCCCAACTTGGGGCTGTCAAAAAGCCTTCCTGTGCTATCTTCAGGTGCTTGCACTTGCCCCAAACCTGCTTCCTTGCCGCATGTGCAACTCAAACCAGTCTGTAGATACTCGGCCTTGGCAGCCTTTGAAGTAAATCTTTTCTTGCTGAGCCTTCGCCCCAGGTAGGAGGGGAGGACCCTCCCGAGCAGGTGCTGGCACGGCTGAGGCAGAGCTGTGGCCCTTACAAGTAATATTTTGAGGAGAAAAGCAGAGCAATTTCTGTCCTTCAGACATTCTCTCCATCTCTCCTCCCATCTCCAACGTGAGCAATTTTAGACGTTCTATTGAATAACCAGATTAAATGTTCAATTCTCGATTTTATTCATCTACTGAGATATATAAAGGTGCTAAAAATGTGATACCTTTCAGGGCAAGGCGTGGGCTAGCAAACCTACTAGCTTTTGTTCTTTAATTACTTGTTAAACTTTCCAATAGAGCAGCTAAGGATCCTACACTCTATTTAACACTTCTTTTGTTAAAAAAGTATGAATGGATTCACATTTCCAAAACCTGCAAGAGGTTATGATTTTGCTAAAAGATGAGTAATATTTAGCCTTTATGAGGCACCTGAAAAATCCTTAACAAAGAAATATGTCTCTCTGGCAAGGCTTCAAAGATGAAGCTTGAAACTTTAACAGTATTACCGTAAATGTAGATTTTACCACTGTGCCAAAATTTTGTCCTTATGACTTGTTACCATTTGGAGGTATTTGCTATTAAAGCACCTGCCATACCTCAGTTTGATGAAGAGTAACTATAGTTTGTTAATGCTTTTACTGACAAAAGTTATCTAGATGGTGTCTTTTTATGCAGAAGGCAATTAAACCAATCTAAGAAACAATCCCCAGCAAAGCAAATTAAAAGTGGGAATGTTTGGATAGTCTTGTAATATCAAAAAGAATAACATGCTTGCTGAATTTCTTCTTGGCACTGAATTGACAGATACAAATTGAGCTCGACAGATTTACTATTGGATACCATACAGAATAATACAGACTATGAGAATTGCAGAGAATTGGTAAGCTTGTTTTACATGCACAAGAAATCCATTGTTTATAAACATGCTGCTGCTGCTGCTAAGTCACTTCAGTTGTGTCTGACTCTGTGCGACCCCATAGATGGCAGCCCACCTGGCTCCCCCCGTCCCTGGGATTCTCCAGGCAAGAACACTGGAGTGGGTTGCCATTTCCTTCTCAATGCACGAAAGTGAAAAGTGGGGTTGCTCAGTCGTGTCCAACTCTTTGAGACCCCATGGACTGCAGCCTACCAGGCTCCTCCGTCCATGGGATTTTCCAGGCAAGAGTACTAGAGTGGGATGCCATTTCCTTCCCCGTATAAACATGATTTTTGTAGAAAATATATCAGTCAGCAAAACAAAAGGCCAAATAAACTGATTTGCTGAATTTGTGATTTTCAAAATGTGGTCTCTGTACCACCAGCATCAGCCTTATCCGGAAACTTGTTAGAAATGCAGATACTCAGNTCCTTCCCCGTATAAACATGATTTTTGTAGAAAATATATCAGTCAGCAAAACAAAAGGCCAAATAAACTGATTTGCTGAATTTGTGATTTTCAAAATGTGGTCTCTGTACCACCAGCATCAGCCTTATCCGGAAACTTGTTAGAAATGCAGATACTCAGGACTTACCAAGACCTACTAAACAAAAACTCAAGGGCTGGGGCCCAGAAATTTGTGTTTTAATCAGTTCTCCAGGTGATTCTGATGCACGCTAAAGTTTGGAACCTGCTGTCTTGAACCCAAATCAGTACTGAGACCAGCAGTACTTTTTCAGTTCTAAAATTACCCAGGAGTCTGTATATTGGGAGAGCTTGTGACATCAAATGTGACTGCTCAGATCCTTTTATAGACAAAATGCTTTGTCTAGTTGGATATATAGCTGATGACAATCTCTTCATTAGCTCATTCAACAAATATTTTCTGAATGCTTACAGTGTAGGCACTAGACAAACAACAATGAGCAAGACAGATAAAAGTCTTGCTTCACAAAATACCATTCTGGGCTGAATGTTGTATACTACTACTAATATTAATTTAGCACCATGACTCAAATTGCCTGGTGGTAGACTATAAGGGGAAAAGTTTTTAGAATCATCTATCCTGGTGGGTGAAAATTGCTCACTCCTTACAAGTAATGAATTCTTTCTGCACTTGACCTTATGTGATAACAGTGCTGAGTTCATTTTAACTTAACACCCTCCCACCCGAAAAGTGATCAGTTCAATCAGTTATTTCATTAAACAACCCTAAATGACTGAGTTTTACTTCACTGAATCATTCAAACCAACTAGTGGTGTTGGTATTATATCCATTTATTATGAATCTTTACTTATATGGAGGATTATGTCTGAAGATTTCAGCTGGAAAAAACATTAGTGGATGAAAACGAACATTTAGAACATAAACAATCCAGATTGGTTATTATCTGATTTTACTAGTTTTTTTTTTTTCCTCTCTCAGTGTTCCAATTTATTTTATAGGATATACAGACTACCTGTATGAGAAGAGATCAACCATGTTAATAATGAGATGACATAAGGAAAATTTAGGACCAAGATCTACCTTTTAACCTAGTTTAATACTTGCTGTCATGGTACTCACAGACCAGCTTTCATAAAACGATAGTATAATGTGTTAAGGGAAGTTCAGAGTGCTATGAGAGATATAGGAAGGGGATATCTAACGAACCTGGAAATGCAAGCAAGTTTCATTTGAAGAAAGGACTTGAGAATGGAAAGGTAATTAGGATTTAGCCAGACCAGGGGGAGGAACAAGAGTGATGGAAGTAGATGGACTAATATACGAAGCTGAAAGGGAACCAATTTTGAGTAAACTGTGAATCGTTTAACATGATGGAGCATATAGTGTAAGGAGCACAGTATGAGTCTGGAGAAGTGTGGAGAGACCATAATCACGCAGGATCGTTTATGCTGGGTTCAGATGTTTGGAGCTTATCCCAGTGGCAATGACCTGTTATTGAAAGATTTTATAGGGAACAGAATGTAGTGTGATCAGAGTTTTAGTAAAACCGCTTTGGAAAGAAAGTTGGAGACTATTGTAGAAACAGTGGAAATAGAAAATAGTAACTTGAAATAGGCAATGAAGGTAGTGATAAGAGAATTAGCTTAGAGAACTTTGTTCAGGTGGCCTGGTAATTAGCTGTGAGAGAAGGAAAACACAGAATTAAAGATAATTCCCAAGAATCTGACTTGAACAACTTGTTGGTGACATTTAAGAGAATCCGAGAACTGAAGAGGAGGAGCAGGTTTAGAATGAAAACTAAGAGTTCACTTTTGAACCTGATGAGTTTGAGTTGGCTGTGGAAATTACAAATTGAGATAGTCAACAAATAATTAAATATACAGGAAAGACATTTGTTAATAGGGCTACTAATTTAGAAGCTTATAGATGCCATAGGAACCTTGAAGTGCCTGGATTCATATACTTGAGAGGATGTAGAGGGGAAAAAAATTCTGAGCACGATCCTTGTAGAACAGAAACCTTTAGGGACAGACAGAGGAAGTAGATCCTGCAAACAGTATTGAGAAGTAATCAGAGGGAAAGGGAAAACTAGAAGGATGTGTCATAATGGAAGCTAAGGGAAGAGTGCTGAGATGAAGGAGTGATCAGCTACCACAGATGCTGCTGTGAGTACAAGTCAGACTGAAGTTCATGGTGTTTAGCAACAAGGAAATCCTTGGTTACCTGCTGAGAGCAGTTTTTACTGGAACAGTAGAGTCACAAATTAAATGGCTAAGGCATGAGTCAGAGTTGAGCAAATGGAGATTTTGGGTCGAGACAAAAGTAATTTGACTTTGAAGGAGAAAAAAGAATGTGATAGTGAAGAGGGTTATTTATTTATTTTTAAAAGATGATCTAGTCTTGATGGGAAGGAATTAGTAGAAGAAAAGTTTGAAGAATCATGAGTGACAGGAGATGGGTGAAATGTTGAGAATCCCAAGAAGGCTGGAGGAAGTGGAATTCAGAACACAGAGAGAGGGATAGCCTTAGACAGGAAGAGCCAGAGGGAAGAATGTTAAGTTTTGAGTTTTGTGATGGAAAGGTAAGGAATTTTCCATCTGGTGGGTTTTACTATCTTTATGAAGTAGGATAAATGGTCATCTATTGACCATGAAAGGTGGTTTTGAAGTTGAAAGTTTGAGGAAAGTAGAGTTTTGTAATAGATATTCTTACATTGTAGCCCAGAAGGAGAAAACAAAATAATGAAAAAAACAAAACAAAACAAAACAAAAACACCACGCTGCCAATTGTAGGATGTCCTCAAGTTTTAGAGATGCTAAAATACAGAATGGGCATCTTAAAAACCAATGAAGCAAGTTCTTGATGAGACGCAAAGAGAGTAAAGAGAATTTATCTGCATTAATACAAACAGAAGATATAAACAGATGTTCTGATGTTAATTAACATGAAAAGAGATAAAGTGGCAGCTATGTAAGCATAACATAGCCAGTAAATCAATAAATTATAAGTAAGATATATAGGATAACAAGACTGAGGAAGAACCTAGTGCAGAAAATATATAATTAAAGGGAACAGAAAAAAAATTTTCCATGAGTATTTTATGAATAGAAGGATTTAATAAGAACATGACATACATATAATACACTTTCAAACTGCAGAATAAAATGAAAAGGGAAGTCAGAGAGCTAAAAAAACAGAGGACATACACAATATGGAATTGATTTATCTGGTGAGAGTAATGGACAGTTATCACATGGCTTAAAACTGAGTTACTGATGTGCAGGAAAGGCTTAACAGAATCAAAGCAAAAAATATATTAAAATAATGAGAAGATAATATAGAAGAGATAAAACTGGTATAGCAGAAAGATATAGCCCTTAAAGTAGACAAGCCAATGAATAACTCAGAGAATATTATTTCACTATTCAGTTCAGTTCAGTTCCTTTCAGTTCAGTTGCTCAGTCGTGTCCGACTCTTTGTGACCCCATGAATCGCAGCACATCAGGCCTCCCTGTCCATCACCAACTCCCGGAATTCACTCAGACTCACGCCCATCGAGTCAGGGATGCCATCCAGCCATCTCATCCTCTGTCGTCCCCTTCTCCTCCTGCCCCCAATCCCTCCCNATCTACTTCTGCTTTATCGACTATGCCAAAGCCTTTGACTGTGTGGATCACAATAAACTGTGGAAAATTTCAATATTATGTATACATAATATAATATAAAAATATGTAATATACACATAGAGTATATGCATACTCAGTTGCTCAGTCATGTCTGACTCTTTGCAGCACTATGGACTGTAGCCCCCGAGTCTTCTCCATCCATGGATTCTCCAGGCAGAAATATAGGAGTGGGTTGTCATTTCCTCCTCTAGGGGATATTTCCGACCCAGGGGTTGAACCCGCATCTCCTGCATGTCCTGCATGGAGGAAAGATTCTTTCTCAGTGAGCCATCGGGGAAGCTCCCATAGAGTACATACAGAATATGTATATTTCATACAGTAAGATTCAACGTCAGAAGGCAATGACAGGAAGAGAACACAATCCAAGAAGGTAATACCCAGCCAAATTGCCATTCATGTCCAAACGTAAGGGGAAGTTATTCTTAAACATTCAAGAATTCAA
Source organism: Neotragus moschatus (assembly GCA_006410615.1). Taxonomy (NCBI): domain Eukaryota; kingdom Metazoa; phylum Chordata; class Mammalia; order Artiodactyla; family Bovidae; genus Neotragus; species Neotragus moschatus. The sequence goes on from SJYA01002877.1 coordinate 472,303, forward strand.
ATTGTCATTCATGTACAAACGTGACGGGAAGTTATTCCTAAACATTCAAGAACTCAGTGAGAACAGAACACGTGAAGCCTCTTTGAAGAAACAAAAGACTGATGAAATTCTGATAATAAAAGAATGAATTAAAAATATAGAACTCAGGAATGGGAAAGATAAAAGAACAGGCAGTGATTGTCAGATCTATTTAGGTATCAGTCTAAGTGTTGACAAGTAGAGGAATTGTAGCTATAGAAGCTAATGTAAACATTATAAACTCTGAAAATATGAAAATAATAACTATAATGAGGATGTGGGATGAAATAAAACTTAATAATTTTCTATTCTTGCTTAGAAAGGAGTCAATTTATACTGTATCTATTTGATGTAAAGTGTAATCATTTAATGACAAACTGCTTGTATTTTATAATTTTTTATAATCTTAGAGATATTTTAGGAAACAATAGATTTTGTGGTAAAAATATTTAGCTAAAGTTTATCAATTATTTTAGTGTACTTCCATTTTTTTTTTCTTTTAAAATCAGTGGAGGTTATATTTAATTCTTCTTTATGAAAATGTAACATATATACTGAGATTCTATTTTAATGAACTTTAATTGATCTGCTTCTTTACCTATCATTTAGCTATCTAGTTAATCTATGTGCATTTAAGCATATAGAGATATCTAGGATGATATTGAAGAAAGTAGGGAAAACCACTAGACCATTCAGGTATGATCTAAATCAAATCCCTTATAATTATACAGTGGAAGTGAGAAATAGATTTAAGGGCATAGATCTGATGGATAGAGTGCCTGATGAACTATGGAATGAGGTTCGTGACATTGTACAGGAGACAGGGATCAAGACCATCCCCATGGAAAAGAAATGCAAAAGACCAAAATGGCTGTCTTGGGAGGCCTTACAAATAGCTGTGAAAAGAAGAGAAGCAAAAAGCAAAGGAGAAAAGGAAAGATATAAGCATCTGAATGCAGAGTTCCGAAGAATAGCAAGAAGATATAAGAAAGCCTTCCTCAGTGATCAATGCAAAGAAATAGAGGAAAACAACAGAATGGGAAAGACTAGAGATCTCTTCAAGAAAATCAGAGATACCAAGAGAACATTTCATGCAAAGATGGGCTTGATAAAGGACAGAAATGGTATGGACCTAACAGAAGCAGAAGATATTAAGAAGAGGTGGCAAGAATACACAGANAATATTCAGGGCTGGTTTCCTTTAGGATTGCCTGGTTTGATTTCCTTACTGTCCAAGAGACTCTCAAGAATCTTTTCCAGAACCACAGTTTGAAGGGATTCAAAGAAAAAAGTGATGGGAACATGTCAAAAACACACAAGAGCCAATTTGAAGGAGCTCCCGGTGGCAAATTATTACAGACTTGAGGGAAAAAATGACTGATAGTAATGGGTTATAACCCATAGCGTAAGTAATATATCCATAGTCCATATATACTATATGGAAATGAGGTAAAATAAATAATTCTTCTTGACAGTAAAATTCCATTAATTCATGTAGAAGAAAAGAAGGAAATAGAGAATCACCACTATTACTGCCCACACTGCTGCTGTTGCTGCTGCCAAGTTGCTTGAGTTGTGTCTGACTCCTTGGGCCCCATGGACTCTAGNAGGTAAAATAAATAATTCTTCTTGACAGTAAAATTCCATTAATTCATGTAGAAGAAAAGAAGGAAATAGAGAATCACCACTATTACTGCCCACACTGCTGCTGTTGCTGCTGCCAAGTTGCTTGAGTTGTGTCTGACTCCTTGGGCCCCATGGACTCTAGCCCACCAGGCTCCTCTGTCCATGGGGATTCTCCAGGCAAGAGTACTGGAGTCAGTTGCCATATCCTCCACCCAAGGATCTTCCCAACCCAGGGATCAAACCCACATCTCTTATGTCTCCTGCGTTGGCAAGCAGATTCTTTACCACTAGGGCTACCTGCAAGCTGACACTGCAGTAATAATTATTGCAAGTTAAAGATGCTAAAATTAGTGGATGAAGCTATAAAAAGCAGGATACAGTGGTCCATCAGTATCTGCAGGAGATTGCTTCCAGGATCCTGGCATCCAGTCCCATCACTTCATGGCAAATAGATGGGGAAACAGTGGCTGACTTTATTTTTCTGGGCTCCAAAATCACTGCAGATGGTGATTGCAGCCATGAAATTAAAAGACAGTTCCTCCTTGGAAGGAAAGGTATGACCAATCTAGATAGCATATTCAAAAGCAGAGGCATTATTTTGTCAACAAAGGTCCGTCTAGTCAAGGCTATGGTTTTTCCAGTAGTTATGTATGGATGTGAGAGTTGGACTGTGAAGAAAGCTGAGCACTGAAGAATTGATGCTTTTGAACTGTGGTGTTGGAGAAGACTCTTGAGAGTGCCTTGNTGACTAAGGTCCGTCTAGTCAAGGCTATGGTTTTTCCAGTAGTCATGTATGGATGTGAGAGTTGGACTGTGAAGAAAGCTGAGCACTGAAGAATTGATGCTTTTGAACTGTGGTGTTGGAGAAGACTCTTGAGAGTGCCTTGGACTGCAAAGAGATCCAACCAATCCATTCTGAAGGAGATCGGCCCTGGGATTTCTTTGGAAGGGATGATGCTAAAGCTGAAGCTCCAGTACTTTGGCCACCTCATGCGAAGAGTTGACTCATTGGAAAAGACTCTGATGCTGGGAGGGATTGGGGGCAGGAGGAGAAGGGGACGACAGAGGATGAGATGGCTGGATGGCATCACGGACTGGATGGACGAGAGTCTGAGTGAACGCTGGGAGTTGGTGATGGACAGGGAGACCTGGCGTGCTGCCATTTATAGGGTCGCAAAGAGTTGGACACGACTGAGCGACTGAACTGAACTGAGCTGAGGATGGTAGATGGATAGACTCATTTTTATAAAACCAATTCTAGGTGAACAGCAGCAGTCACATATGTTTGCACATTTGTTTATTTATTAAGATAAATTCCTAAAAATAAAATTTCTGGGTTAAATCTATAGTTTTTTGGGGAGGGGGGGCAGAAAAGCAAAGTCTTAGGGTGTGTGTGTGTGTGTGTAGCTAATCATACATCAAGCAGGGTGTTGACCCGTCTTTTCAACCAAAAAGAAAGAGTGAGCATGCATCTCTTGGAGTCTGAGAGTATGTCTTCAAACATCCAGCTGCAAATGTGTGTTGTCTTTGGTTTTCATATTTTATCTTAAAAATTCATGCCAATTTTTGCGCTTAAAAAACAAAAATACAAATGTCATGTCTTATGCCTCTAGATCTTTGAGTAAATCTGATGGTTCAGAAAAGTGTGTGAAGAATATCCTGTTGCTTGTGTAGCCCCTGTTACTCAGCCCTACACTTTGTTTGAGAAGTACCTAAGAGGGATAAATCAACAAAAGCCAATTGTTAATCAAGGAACAACCATCATCAGCTCCACATTGTGTTAGGTTACTATAAGGCATTACAAAGAAGTTGAAAACATAGTCCTTACCTTTGAATAGCTTCCAGATTACTTGTTTTCCTTTAATAAGTCATCACAGAATTATGCTAAACCTGATAACTGACTGGGCTAAGAAGTTCCATGATGAATTTTGTTGACAGCGTGGAAAGTCCCTACCAGCATTTGTTACACACTTTCAGAAGCTAATGCCTTTGTTTTAGACTCAGAGGCATCATCAGCATCTGTAGCATTCTAGAGTCTTGGGGAGGATATCAGTTAGGCTGCTGACCCAGGACACAGTGTAATGAAGATAGGTGTTTTCAGGCTTTCTCATTTAGGGCCAGTACAGTCTAGGAAATGTGAATGAACTAGAGCCCACCTTAATGAGAATATCCAATTGAGTAAACTTTTTGATACACATGATCTTAAATACTTAAGGAGGGTGAGGAAAATGTCAGTAGAGAAGGCTCTTACTGACATGGAGCAGGACCATATTGTCCTTGCCCTCCTACCTCACCATGTCCTCTGCCTGCCTTTTGCCCGTGGAAAACTTGAGTCAAAGAATAAATTTAATCAGAGAAGTAAGAAATGCTGAAACAAAGGAAGAGAGTCAAAGGAGGCTAAATAATAATGATGTAGTCATTAAGCACAGTCAAGGACCTTCAGTTCTTTCTCAAGGGCTATAGATAATATTCCGAGCCATATCCTGTGAGCTGTAACTACATCACGACCAGACTTTACCCAGGACTTGAGCTGCCACAGTTCTAAGAATTGACCGCAAAGAAATGAGAACAAATGGACCTTGGAACTGAAGATAAACTGCACCTAAAGCAACCAAGATGATGCTGCTCGGATCACTAACGACCAATTCGAAGATGACTATTAGAGATGACGGTGCTGTTTCTGCATGTAAGTCCCACCACCCCCTCCCCTACAACTCTGTCTATAAAAGCTCTTACCTGCTGCTTGACAGAGTAGGGGGCAGGCAGAGAGTTGCCCTTTGAACAGATGTCTGCCCTCCTCCCCCCTCCCCAGTTGCCTGCATCTGAGATAAAGCAAACTTTACCAACCTGGCCTGTTGATTCCTTTTGAGCGGCAAGCAGTGGGACCCGCAAATTCCTTTCAGTAATATTACCAGGGATGTGAAAGTCACCTTCAGAACTCATTCTGTCTGTTGCTATTTAACTTTTATGTTTCCATTCCCTTTTACTTACTGTGACCCTGATGCCTCATGAGTCCCAAGAACAGATAAATAGATGCATGCCCCAGATAATGAATCAAAGGCTTTCACTTGTCCTTAGGATTCTGTACTTACTGAAAGAACTAAGACGTGCTCTTTAGTTTTAGGAAGACCTTTAACATCAAGGATTCTTATAGAAAGTGTTTGCTTGTGAACTTTGAGCAAAACCACAAATATTCTTCATATTCTGAGCTGGATCTCTCTGTTAACTTAGTCCTAGATTTTCCCATTGCAACCCTTGGATCTGACTGTCGAGGGTCTCTGGCAGGGAGGGTGTCCTATGTCTGTCCTTTTCTGTCCTGACCCCATGCTGGGACCCCTTGATCTTCCTTAGAAGCTTAATATGCTTCTGTGTTCTCCCAGGACAATCTTGTTTTTTTCTGAACTAGACACACTTCATTCCTCAGGAAGGAGGCTCCTGTCCCCTTTCTCTGACCCGAAGCATTGTAAAAATCACTGCATGACTCTTCCCCACTCATGTTCCCACCAAGGTAGAAGAACCACTTGTCCCGATTCTGAAATATTTTTGTCCAGGTTATCATTTGAGACCTAGCAGAAGATCGGGTAGGGCAAAGGGCAAGACACAGTCACATCGATGTGCAGTAAGTTATGTTCCCTTTGACTTTATTTGTTTGAATAGAATTGAATTTATCATAGTCTTTGATTTATAAAATACTATTGTCATTGTTTCATAAATGGCTCTTTCATTTATCTTAATTTCACTTTAATAGTATAACAGACAGTGAATCCACAACCCACTCAAGATATAATACATCCCAATCAATTATATAACTGTGTATTTATTTTCTGCTTATATTTATTTAATTTCTCCTCATTTATAATATTGAGAACTTTGCTGGTTATGAGGTGAAGTGGGTATCTTTACAGTAAGTCCCCTGCATTCAAACCTTCAAGTTGTAAACTTTCAAAGATGCGAATGTGAATTCAATGTCCAATCACGTAAGTTAGTTCACGTGTCGGGTGTACATCGTTATATGCGTGCATCCTCTACCAGTGGTTGTGCTTTTGTGTACTTCACTGTACAGGACTGTATAGAGAACAATAGTACAGTATCTTTACTTCAAGCCCAGGATGCACTGAAGCAAGTGTAAAAGCAACGGTGATGTAGCTGGTACTGTTAAGAAGCACCAGCTGTTGTACCATACTTTTGAGGTACTGTTCAGTTCAGTTCAGTCGCTCAGTCGTGTCTGACTCTTTTCAACCCCATGAACTGCAGCACGCCAGGCCTCCCTGTCCATCACCAACTCCCAGAGTTCACTCAAAACCATGTCCATCGAGTCAGTGATGCCATCCAGCCATCTCATCCTCTGTCTTCCCCTTCTCCTCCTGCCCCCAGTCCCTCCCAGCATCAGGGTCTTTTCCAATGAGTCAGCTCTCGCATGAGGTGGCCAAAGTACTGGAGTTTCAGCCTCAGCATCAGTCCTTCCAATGAACACCCAGGACTGGCCTCCTTTAGGATGGACTGGTTGGATCTCCTTGACTATAAGATTAAAAATGTCTTTTATTTTTTGTGTTTTGCTTTTTATGTATTGTTGGTGTGAGAAGTATTATAAACCTAGTACAGTACATGCCATATAGCTGATTGTATTAGTTGGATAGGCTAGCTTTGTTGGCCTTAAGAACAAATTGGACTTATGAACATGCACTTGGAACGGAACTCATTCATATGTAGGGTACTTATTGTACTTAAATTTAATCCAGTTTATATAAAATTTTTTTTTTCCTCCAGGCGCCAAAGTTCCGGGTATAGCCATTCATGAAGAGAATTTATGAGTTATATAATGGAGATCTAAGGACCTGGTGTGGAAATTCCACCAGGCAGAGGTGGGGCTCAGAATTGGAACAGTGATTATTTTGACCTCATTTTGTAGGGGCACCTCAGTGTGGTATTGCAAGGATGCTGCTTGACCTGGTGCCGGCATCCACAAAGGACAAAGACTGTAAAACCTGATGTATGTGTTTAGTTGTGCAAATCAGCAAATTATTTAAGGGTGAGAAATGCTTTTAACATTTACAAATTAGAACCATTTTCTCCTTTAATCCAATTTGGAGGAAGTATGATTCACACAGATGTTCCTTTATGTTTCTCACTGGCACTGGATTATATACTAGTTGGTGAGCTGCTAGTCTTCGAACAATCAGCTCTGACCAGACTTTCCTCTTTCTTAAAGTTTCCATATTAGATGGAGTGGTAAAGGAGCCTTTTAGTTTGGTGATTTAGTCGTTTGTTGATTTGAACCATCAGAGGAAGTTTTTCCCCCTGCAGCTGGCTGTAGTCTTAAATTCTTGCCTGAACATGCCTGGATCTGGAATGTAAATTCTACCTTGCTGTACAAAGTGTTTCTCCATATTGTGACTCCTCCAGGACTGGTGACTTTCCAGTTTAGAAGATTTCACTCAAGCTCAGCTTTTCTTGAAGATAAATGTTATATGACAGTTTCTACAGAATTATAGCTGAATTCTGTCTTTGGCAAAGTAGGTAATCATAAGTAATTTTGGAAAGGAAAAAGCCCATGATCACTCTTAACCTAAAGCATTGTTTCCCTTTATATTTTCAAGAAGTACAGTTTTAAATAATTGAGACTTACTTCTTTGAATTTACATGTATAAAAACAGCTATGCAAAGTCAGAGGTTAGTTAGCCTTTTTCCTTACTGGAAAATGTGTCCCAGCTCAGATCAGATCATTAGCACCACCTAGTGAATCACATTGGAGTAGGAAATGGCAACCCTCTCCAGTATTCTTGTCTGGAGAATTCCATGGAGAGAGGAGCCTGGCGGGCTACAGTCCATGGGATCACAGAGTCGGACACGAATGAGGACTGACACTTTCACAGTGAATCACACATGCATAGAGACACAAAGTCAAAGTCAATGCCAAGTCCAAGGGCATTTCTACTGAGCCAGATTTTTCTAAAGATAAAATTTTTCTTTTTTATAGAAACTTGAAAACCCCCAAACTTTAGAATTTAGAATCTAAACTCCCAAACTTTAGAATTCAGTGTAGAATTCGTTGTGTCTGTGTGTGTGTGGGGGGGGGTGTATTTGTTAAAATGCAAATTATCTAGTTTCTAATTCACTGGATCTGGACTGGGATTCAGGATTGTACATTTTCAAAATGTAACCTTGGGGTATGTTCTGATGCTTATATCTTGAGAATCGAATTCTGAGAATTGTCTTGAAACAGTTTATGTGTGTGTGTGTGTGTGTGTGTGTGTGTATAAAATAAGACACTCCTCAGGTAGTGAATGAATGACTTAAGATATGCAAAAGATTTTTGCGACTGTGGCCTCTCATAATAAGAATGAATTACTTTTTAATAGGTTGCGGATGGCCTTTGTTTGTAAAAATAGGTAAGTGCCATCTGGGTGTAGGACTGCTTGTGATTTCCAGTGTACAGGATAGTAAACGGCATCTGAAGCAGTTATATTTTCTTTATGTTTAATCAGGAAGTAGTTACTGAGTGCTGGCTTTGTGCAGCGATATGCCTGCATCTTGAGATGGTTTCATTTTCACGTCCATTGCCTTACTTTCCTCATTGTTTACAGTTCTTGAAATGGGATCTTTATGAATAGGGATTGAAATCCCAGAGGGCATGCATTCAATCCTTCATTATCCTACTCAAAAAACATTTCACAGGGCATTCATGAAAATCCATAGTGTAGGTAAAATACTCATTTTATTTTCATTTTACAGATGTAAAACCTATCGGGCAAAGATGTTAAATGGACGCTGAGAATCACACAAGTAGGAAATGGTTGGACTAATGCTTGACTCTTGGTTTTCTGACTCCTACCCTTCTCTCCTATACACAACGCCACCTCCCATATGAAGTCTACAGGGATCTTGTTACATTTTGGATGTAATTCGATTTTGACGAAATGCAATGTATATGTACATTTCCAGGACAAAGAACCTCCTATTATCTCAGCAGGGTACACCTGTGCAGCAAAGAAAAACAGTGACATCCTTATGATGTCATAAAATATATCCCAAAGGAAAAGACAGGGTTCTGTTTTCAAAATGAAGTGGTGTTGCACTGAACAGAATCAAGCCTAATTACAGAACAGCATGCTCTGTCCCCAAGACATGCACATTGAATTATCTTCCCAGTCCACGAAGCTCCCCATGAGAGAGAGGAGTGGAGAAGGCAGTGCAGCACAGGCTCAGGCTGTGGACAAGCTGCCATGTTAATTCTGCAGGGGACTTGGAGACCGTGCCTTGGTTTCTTGTTCCCAAGTACCACGCCAAATTTTGCTCTGGGCTTCCTGACTTTCTCAGCGACTTCTCTAGATTTTGTATTTTCCAGGGCTCCCAGGTCCTGTCTGGGTTTCCATAAATGTTCAGTAACAACAGTAACTCAGAAGTGACTGTTTATTCAGATGGAAATTAACGTGGATGAGATAACATTCTGCATTTCGGTTTCCCACTGTGAGTTTAAGCAACAGAGGGAGAATGGATTTAATATACATTTCTATTGCTGATAGAGAATGGCAATCCTTACCTGGGGATAGGTTCTTTGTTTTCAAAATGCTCTCACTTATATTAGGCCTCTTAGTCAAACACCTATGAATTGAGCAGTGCAATTTTTCCTTTATAATGGAGGTACTGTTATATATTTCCTTTTATAATGGAGCTCAAAAAGATTAATTGACTTCCCTAATTTTGCAGTAATTGAGCTTCTCTGATTTCGAACCTGGTTCTTGACTCATTTAAAATTTTTTATTCACTTAACCACCAAGTCTGAGATTCTCCTCTAGCCAGAAAGGGGGCATCGCCTTAGAAGCCTGTGCTCTACAGCCTGGTGCAGGGGCCAGAAGATCCTGATCTGGTTCTGAGCTCTGCCTACCACCTGCCTTGGCCAAGTCGTTTCGCTCCCTCAGTCTCAGCTGTCATATGAGTCAGAACTAGCTTGGATCCTGGGAGGGTTTCACCACCGAAGTAGTTAGAAGTAGTCTTCAGAGTCTCTTGGACAGCAAGGAAATCAAACTAGTCAATCCTAGAGAAATCAACCCTGAATATTCATTGGGAGGACAGGTTCTATAACGACAACGCCAATACTGTGGCCCCTTGATGTGAAGAGACAGCTCATGGGAAAAGACGGTGATGCTGGGAAAGACTGAGGGCAGAGGAGAAGGGGGTGACAGAGGATGAAATGGTTGGATGGCATCACCGACTCAATGGACATGAATTTGAGTGAACTCAGGGAGATGGTGAAGGACAGGGAAGCCTGGTGTGCTGCAGTCCATGGGGTTGCAAAGAGTCAGACTGAACAACAAATAATTGGAAAGGCAGAGGTGTGATAGAGCACAACGGAACCGAGCTCTTATTCTGGGTGGGGCTCCTCTCCTTTCTTCCCATGGCCCCTGTTTGTTTCCCCCCACTGTAGCTCTGTCCCTCCATGCTATATGCCAGTAATAAGGTACTGACTTAATAAGAGAAACTGAGGTTCCCTTCTTCTGGTCATGTCCCCCTCAGGCAGTGGCCAGAAATGTAAGCTGCTATAGTGGCCCAGCCTGGGTCACTGGCCTTGGAGAGCATAGGACTCTACATTGGCTCCACTTGGATCACAGGTGTGGGGTGGGGAGGACAGTTTCTTAAAAGGAGGAGGAGGCTGTTACTAGATGAAGCGGGAAAGGGTTCTGCCAGATAAAATCAATAGACATGCACTATGGGCTTCTACTGTCAAGTACGAATGATAATGCTGACTTTTACAGAATCCTTGGTGAGGATTATGAGAACACCTGAGAACAACTAAATCTATATCTTCAGCCTTGATACCTTGAAAGTGGAAGTGTTAGTCACTCAGTAGTGTTCGACTCTTTTCAATCCCATGGACAGTAGCCTGCCAGGATCCTCTGTCCATGGGATTCTCCAGGCAAGAATACTGGAGAGGGTTGCCATTTCCTTCTCCAAGGGATCTTCCCGACCCAGGGATTGAACCTGTATTTCTTGTGTCTCCAGGATTGGCAGGCGGATTCTTTATTGCTGAACCACCTGGGAAGCCAATTAATTCAAAATATATTCAAGAGTAACTGACTACATACTAGGTACATTTTGAGATCTGAAGTTAAGAGGGAGCTTGCTATTTCAGAATAGTTCAATAAGATCAGAATACTGGGTTTCGATAAGGGATCAGAACGAAATGAGGCTCAAGAGGCTGAAGGTCAGATAACAAAGGAGTCTTTGTGCCACATGAAGGATTTTTAACACTGATCTTTTAAAGAGAAAGAATAAGAACTGTAAGGAATTAGGATCGGGGAGGGCTTCCTTGGTAGCTCAGAGTGTAAAGAATCTCCCTGCAATGCAGGGTTTAATTTGGGTTTAATCCCTGGGACAGGAAGATCCCCTGGAAGAAGTCATGGCAAATCACTCCAGTATTCTTGCCTAGGAAATCCCGTGGACAGAGGAGCCTGGTGAGCTACAGTCCATGGGGTCGCAAAGAGTCCGACAGGACTAAGCATGCATGCATAATTAATTAGCTAATTAATTAAGCAATAATAGTGTCTGGCGCATAGCAGGTACTCACTATATAGAAAGCATTCTTATTTTTCATTTTGTCTGTAAACTGCCAACCCTGTTTTTACATTCATCTCAGTCCAACCAAAGGCCAGAATCTTTTTTTTTAACCCTTCTCCTTTTGGCCACACCTGGAGGCATGTGGGATCTTAGTTCTCCAACAAGGTATCACACCCATATCCCTTGCACTGCAGAATTGTAACTACTGGATTGCCAGGGAAATCCCAGAATCCTTCTGTTCTGAAACACATATTCTCAAAGGTTGAGGTCATCCTGGGTAGGGAGGGAGTTGGAGGCTGGGATTGCATGATCTATGGTTAGTGGTCATAACTGGCCATGGGCATAGACTTAAGGGAGATTTAAGTCACCTTGAGGCGCCTCAATGTCGTCGTAATCTCTTTTCTGTCTCCAGAAACAGAACCATTGTCCCCTAAGGAGGGAAGACAGCTATTCTGTCTTCTTCCCTTAGGATACTGTTGCTCTTCAGTCACTCAATCATGTCTGGCTCTTTGGCATCCCAAGGACTGCAGCACACCAGCCTCCTCTGTCCTTCACCATCTCCCGGAGTTTGCTCAAACTCATGTCCGTTGAGTCGATGATGCCATCCAACCATTTCAACCTCTTTTGTCCCCTTCTCCTCCTGCCTTCAATCTTTCCCAGCATCAAGGTCTTTTCCAATGAGTTGGCTCTTTTTATGGAGTGGTCAAATTATTTGAGCTTCAGCTTCAGCATCTATATTTCAAATGAATATTTTCAGGGTTGATTTCCTTTAGGATTGACTGGTTTGACCTCCTGGCAGTCCAAGGGACTCTCAAGAGTCTTCTCCAGCACCACAGTTCAAAAGCATCAATTCTGTAGCACTCAGCTGTCTTTATGGCTCAACTCTCATATGCCTGCTCACATCCGACTCTCACATCCTCAGGATAGAGACAGACACGTTTATTAGGCAAGTTAACTGTTTTGTTGGTAGGCAGAGTATCTAGCTCTGGGGTTGAGGGAAGGAGATGTGCCTTTTGATGGAGAAAAAGGTCAGACACATGTTGGCATGGCCTTCTTAGCAGAGGGCAAGGTCAGCTGGTAAAGAATCTGCCTGCAATGTGGGAGACCTGGGTTCAATCCCTGGGTTGGGAAGATCCCCTGGAGGAGGGAACAGCTACCTACTCCAGTATTCTGGCCTAGAGAATTCCATGGACTACAGTCTGTGGGGTCAAAAACAGTTGAACACGACTGAGTGACTTTCACTTTCACTTTCAAGGGAAATATAATCAGAGAAGGGTGAGCTGAGGGAAGCCAGGTGGGGTGTGGGCAGCTGCATGGGAGAGGCCAGCCCAGGGAGGTGTAGTCTCAGCGCTGAGAGGAGGGTGTGAGACGCACGCTAGGCTGGCAGTGGACTAGGCTGAGGGGGTGTGGGGGAGAGAATCACCATGATGACTGTGAAAGAGACTCGAATGACGAGTCATGTATTCCTGGCCTGGGTCGACCTTGAATTACTAATTGTGTTCCTTTGGCTGGTCACAGGTTTCCCTGAGCTTTATCCAGGGCACATTGGGGAAATGACTGTATTACATCTGATTCATTTCAGTAAATTGTAATATGATTTTAAAGCTGTAACATACAACTGTATAGGTAGCACTTAGAAATTAAAAGTATAGTTATTGAGTTTTCCAGAATTCATTCTTGTGGGACTTTATCTCACAACTTTGTCATTAGGAAGCACAAATATGCTCTGAAATAAATCCATTTGTCATTTAAAAAGTCATTAAAAAGTTAATGTCAAAGAACTAGATCATTTTATCATGTTTAATTTCCACTTTTTATAAAGAAATGCACAGATAGTTTTACATTTTTATTATCTTGTCAAACAGTTTCTAAAAGAATTCTGTATATAAAATATTTTTGTTTTAGGACCTAAATATAATTATTTTGGGGATCAAGTCTAAACTACTTTTAAACAGAAACTTTTAGGAAGTCTTTTAAAAAGATGATACCAAAAATTAAATCTCATTGATTATTATTTCCTACAAGATTGGATTTTTTAATGAAGAGAGGAAGGTAAGTGTGATAAAATGAGCAAATTTTTTCTTAGAAAGAAAAAGTCGCAAGAACCTCCCCCTGTAAGACAGGGGCCTCCCTTTCACAATTAAATCTATTTTAAAATAATTCTAATTGGCCAAGTACCGAGTTTAAGTCCCCGCAAGATCTGATTACAGCAAGTTCTTGGACAAATGCTTATCTCTAATTAATAGTATTTTCATCCATGCTAACTATGTGGTTGTATGACACAGCCTTGCAAATTGTATCATACCCCAAAGCCGAACTGATTAAGCACAATGATTTCCCCAATGAATTTGGGGCCAATCCCAAAGAAAGAATCCAGAGTTTACTGATGTTATTTGGGAAAATGTTTTTCACGGTCAGTCCAGGAACATGTCATCAGATTTCTTATACAGATTTTGTTCCTGAGAGATGGAAAACAATCCCTTTCTGTGATTAGCTTTCGGCTAAAAGATCTTGCAATTCTGCGTCTGCTCACGGACAGAATAAAAGAGAGTGAGGTGTCAGAGTCTCTGCAGTCGCTCTGATCACCCTTGCTCCTCTAGGACGGAAACAGACGGAGCTAAGTTTACATTTTATGTTAGTTTGTGTTCCCTCCCTAAGTGTCGGCTTTACTGGAACAGGTCATTTTATGTCCTCTGCAACCAAAGATGAATTCCCACTCATATAGGACTGCTGGCCGACCTCACAGGGCCTCTGTTGACGGAGCTCTGCAGGTACCGGTGCAGAGGTGCATGGCAGTCCCTGGCTGTTCCAGCCAGCCCTGTGTTTGCATCCGCAGCACTTTGCATCATAAACCATGGGTGAAGAGGATCTCAGTGAAGCAACCCCATCCTGTTTGTCATCTTTCACTGTTTTCCTCAGCTAATTAGAGCCCAAGGAGAAGAATGCTAAGAACCTGGCTTCTTTCCCACTTCAGAACCCAGTGTCTGCACTCCTAACCCCAGTCTCTGCTTCCCCATACCAGTCTGCTTTAACTAGTAGTAAATGAAAAACACTCTTCTGTTATGACCTGACTTTTATCCCCACCCCAAGACCCCAAATTCCTGGGTATTCAAATAAGATGGGATTTAAAGTCATTAAAAAAAATAAGTTTACAGCCAAGTCATGCAAAAATGTTTGTTCCCTCAGGGAGGTGAGCTGAAGTCCAAGTTTTTTCATTTTTCAAGATCTGGTTTGGGGGTTTAATGTGGGAAATTAGGTAATCATGAATGGAAAGCTATGGTACAACCACATATGGTGGCTCAGATGGTAAGAATCTGCCGCAGTGGAGGAGACCCAGGTTCAATCCCTGGTTAGGGAAGACCCCTTGGAGAAGAGAATGACAACCCACTCCAGTATTCTTGCCATAGAGAGAGGAGTCTGGCAGGCTAGAGTCCATAGGGTGGCCAAAGTCGGACAGGACTGAGTGACTAACAACACTACCACCATATGTCTGATTTATTTTAAAAGAATGATGAAGCAAAAAATCCTAGCAGCACCTTAGAGTTGTAATGGTACATTCCTTAATATATGTTTGTTAAGAAGTCTTTTCTAGTTTTGAATCTCCCTTTGCAGATAAAAGGTGATGTATACACACTTCCTAGAATCTGATTATAAGTTAAACAACATATCCTATTCAGAGTTGTGATTTAGAACAGCCTTTTCGTGCTTCTAATGACAGGGTTTCCTTGGCAGCTCAGCTGATAAAGAATCTGCTTGCAATGCAGGAGACCCCCCCCCCCCTTTGATTCCTGGGTCAGGAAATTCTCCTGGAGGAGGGCATGGCAGCCCACTCCAGTATTCTTGCGTGGAGAATCCCCATGGACAGAGCGGCCTGGTGGGCTACAGTCCAGGGGGTCACATAGAGTTGGGCACAACTGAACTAGTAACACTTTCACTTAGATCTTTCCTATTGTTAGAGACTCCCTTTTAAAGAATGAAATAATACCTGTGTCCCAGTAAAGACTTCCTGTTTGCGGAGTGAATTAGTGGGCAGTGTTACTATGCAGTTCATTCAGCTTGGTCAGTGCCGGGAATCTGAAGGGCTTTACTTTCCAAGGAAGACAAACAGCTCAGCTTTTAGATCCCAAGAGGATCAAGAGGAGAGATCACCTAAGGCCCAGAGGAAAAGCAGGACACTTAAGAAGCCCAGAAGCCTTTTATTTTATCCCAGAACCATAAATCTCTTCTCCGTCTCAGACTGCCTAACTCTATACCAACATGCAGTGGAGATTTTGACCGGAGTACTCACTAACCCTGAAGCAGCCCCAAGGGGAAAGCACGGTCATGAGTCGCCCTCTGGTGGACAGTGAGAGTCTCTGCCAGATTAAGGCGTGAGTTTCAGAAACACACAAAGACTGTATGTGGTACATAATAAAGCTATTTTAAGATACCATTACTGTGCATTACTATTTTCTGTAATAATTAAATTTATTTATTTATATACTCACCTCTATAATCTTATGTATTAGTTCAAATAATTTACACTCACTTTGAAAGTCTCAATTAATTGCTCCTGTAACTAAACACCTAAAGAGAGGGCCCCCTGCCCCACCCCCACCGGTAGATGAAAGAAGTAAACAGCTTACCCATCTCTATTCCCATTCCAGTATTTCCACCGTGGCTTGGCAGTAAAGAATCTGCCTGCCAATGCAGGAGACGCAGGTTCGATCTCTGGATCCGGAAGATCCCCTGGAGGAGGAAATGGCACTCCACTCCAGTATTCTTGCCTGGGAAATCCCATGGACAGAGGAGCCTGGCAGGCTACAGTCCATAGGGTCGCATATAGTCTGTCATGACTGAAGTGACTTAGCATACACACATGCAAACATTTATTTACAGATTTTGCTGCTGCTGCTAAGTCGCTTCAGTCGTGTCCGACTCTGTGCGACCCCATAGATGCCAGCCCACCAGGCTACCCTGTCCCTGGGATTCTCCAGGCAAGAACACTGGAGTGGGATGCCATTTCCTTCACCATTGCATGAAAGTAGGGCGACTGTAATTTTTATTTATAATTTTTATGAGTGGCGTTGATGGGTCATGTGATACCTATATGTTTAATTTGACAGGGAACTGCCAAACTGTTTTCTAGAGTGGCTGTTATAATTTTGAATTCCCACCAGTAACATATGAGAGTGCTAGTTTTTCCACCCAGTACTTGATGTTGTCATGATTTTTTTTAATTGTAGTAATCCTAGTAAGTGTGCAGTGATATCTTATTACGGTTTTAATTTGCATTCCAATCCCAAAGAAAGGCAGTGCCAAAGAATGCTCAAACTACTGCACAATTGCACTCATCTCACATGCTAGTAAAGTAATGCTCAAAATTCTCCAAGCCAGGCTTCAGCAATACGTGAACTGTGACTTTCCAAATGTTCAAGCTGGTTTTAGAAAAGGCAGNGGCCTGGGGTGCTGCGATTCATGGGGTCGCAAAGAGTCAGACACGACTGAGCGACTGAACTGAACTGAATGGTTAATGATACTGAGAATCTTTTCATGTGCTTATTTGTCATTCCATATCCTCTTGGCTGAAGTACCTATTGAACTCTTTTGCCCGTTTTTTAAAAATTGTTTTTTTTCTTACTGTTTAGAGTTCTTAATGTGTTTTAGATACCAGCCCTTCAATGGATGTGTGATTTGCAAGTATTACCTTCAGTCTATAGCTTGTGTTTTCATTTTCCTAATTGTTTTTTCACAAAAGAAAGGCTTTTCCCCCTGATTCTTTTTAAAAATTGTGGAGGTAAATTCATATAGGTGCATACGTATAATTTGTCGTTTTAACCATTATTAAGTGCGGGATGTGTTCCAGTCACAATGTTGTACAGCCATCACCACTACCTATTTCCAAAACTTTTTCATCTCCCCACCAGAAATTCTGTGCCTGTCAAACTGTAACTTCCCATTCCATCCTACTCCCAACCTCCGATAACTTTTATTCTACTTTTTGTCTCTATGGATTTGTCTATTTTAGATATCTCATATAAGCAGAATCACATAATATTTGTGACTGGCTTATTTCACGAAATATAATGTTTTCAAGGCTCATCCACGTTGTAGCATGCATCAGAATTTCACTTTTCAAGGCTGAATAATATTCCACTGGATGTATATACACATTTTGTTTATTCATTCATTTGATGGTCACTTAGGCTGTTTTTACCTTTTGGCTGTTTTGAATAATGCTGCAATGAATATGGGTGTACAAGTATTTCTTGTACAAGTATTTGCTTGCTTTTAATTCTTTTGATTATATACTTCGGAGTGAAGTTGTTGAGTCATATGATAACTCTATGTTTAATTTCTTGAGGAACTTTAGAGGGAAAGATTTTAATTTTGGTAAAGTTCAGTTTATTAATTTTTATAAATGAATAATGTGTTCAGTGTCATGCTTTAGAACTCTTTGCCTCACCTAAGGTTATCAAGACTTTCTCCAGTGTTTTATTTTATAGTTTTCTATTTTACATTTATTTATTTAATCTCTTTTGATTTAATTGTTGCATGAAGTGTAGGGTTTAGGCAGGGGTTAATTTTTTGCATATTCAAGATTCCAAGGAAAAGCTATTCTTTTTCTGTTGATCTTCTTTGTGTCTTTTAAAAAAAATCAGTTGATTATATTTGCATGCTTCTTTATTTTGCTCCATTGATTTATGGCTGCAACTTTTCTTCATTAACTTATTGTCTTGATTACCATGTTTATGATAATTTTATAATCGGTCGTGTGAGTTCTTCAGCTTTGCTCTTGTTTTTTCAAAATTATTTTGGCTTTTATAGTTCCTTTACCTCTTCATATAAATCATGGATCCAGCTTCTATTTAGCTACAAAAAATTCTGCTGGGATTTTGATTATAATTGTGTTAAATCTGAAGATCAGTTTGGGGAGAATTTTACGTACATTGAGGCTTCTGATTTGTGAACATGGTGTGTGTGTCTCCATTTATTTAGGTCTTATTTCATTACCATTTTGTAGTTTTCAGGATGCAGAACCTGCGCATTCTTGTTAGATTTACAACTCGGTATTCGATTCCTTGGGGGATATTCTAAGTGATATTGTTTAATAGATTTTGGCTTGCAATTGTTTATTCCTAGTGTTTAGAAATACGAGTGCTTTTTGTACATTGACTTGTGTCCCTTAAACTAGAGTGGACACGATGAAAAGTAGGTAAGACATCTTGCCAATACCCTAGCCAAGAGGACTGCCTTTGGGCAAGGGGCATTGTTTGTGGGATGTACCAGTGGGTGAGGGCAGAGGGATGGGTGTGTCTGCGAACTGTGTGGTGGAGATCTGAGGAACTCATACACGTGTGCATAAGAGAGCCTGCCTCAAGAGAAGGCCATGTTCACTGGAGACACGCAGAGAAAACCATTATTGTGTCCAGTTAGATAAAGAGATGCTTACCCTTTTCCTTCATCCTCCTCTCAGTCCTAACACACTAAAGAACCGTTAAGTCAGATATGAGATTGCATTTTTGCACTGGCCTATTTTCAGCTTTGAAACTGGAGGTAAAAAGAAAGTTATCTCTTGTTAAGTGAGATTCAGTATAGTATTGGGGAANCAGTTAGATAAAGAGATGCTTACCCTTTTCCTTCATCCTCCTCTCAGTCCTAACACACTAAAGAACCGTTAAGTCAGATATGAGATTGCATTTTTGCACTGGCCTATTTTCAGCTTTGAAACTGGAGGTAAAAAGAAAGTTATCTCTTGTTAAGTGAGATTCAGTATAGTATTGGGGAAAAGATAAAAATAATTTTTTACTATGTAAAAAATGGCAACACTGATTTATAGCTTCCCTTGTGGCTCAGCTGATAAAGAATCTGCCTGCAATGCAGGAGACCTGGATTCAATTCCTGGGTTGGGAAGATCCCCTGGAGAAGGGAAAGGCTACCCACTTCTGTATTCTGGCCTGAAGAATTCCATGGACTGTATAGTCTATGGGGTCGCACAGAGTTGGACATGACTGAGCGACTTTTACTTTCACTTAGTGGCTCAGATAGTAAAAAATCTGCCTGCTGGGTTCGATCCCTGGGTCAGGATGATCCCCTGGAGAAGGGCATGGCAACCCACTCCAGTATTCTTGCCTGGAGAATCCCATGGACAGAAAAACCAAGCAGACCGTAGTCCATGGGATCACACAGAGTTGGACATGACTGAAGGAGCTTAGCACACATGCACACATGTTTCAGCCCCAGCTTTGATGTCACTTCTTGGGGATTCTCATCCTCCAGACTGGAGTAAGTACCCTCTGATAAGTTCCTGTGGTCCTGTATTACTCTATTTTATCACACAGTGTTTAACTCCTGATTTATTTTGTATGTCATTAGGCTACAGGTATGTTGAGGCAGGGGCTTCCCTTGTGGCTCAGAGGTTAAAGCATCTGCCTGTAATGCTGGAGACCTGGATTCAATCCCTGGGTTGGGAAGATCCCCTAGAGAAGGAAATGGCAACCCACTCCAGTATTCTTGCCTGGAGAATCCCATGGACAGAGGAGCCTGGTGGGCTACAGTCCACGGGGTCGCAAAGAGTCGGACACGACTGAGCGACTTCACTCACTCACTCACTCATGTTGCGTCAGGGAATGCATTTCATGTTCTAGGGTGTGTGACAGTGCCAGCAGACTCCCTGCCATCTGCTGAAGATTTTTAGTATTTGCAATAAGTTAAACATGCAGAGACACTGCATCCTTGCTATAAACTGTCCCATAATCTCTTCATTCCACAAAAGTTTCCCCAAACAAAAAGCTTTCTAAATAAAAGAAATTCAGGGAATTAGTTTTTTGATGTGTGATTTTTTTTTTTTTTGGATTGGGGGGGGGTGCGCGGGTTAGAGCTGACCAAAGATGAAAGAAATGGACTGCCTAGGAAGGTAATGAGTTACCTCTCATTAAGGAGTATTCATTTCTAAACTGGATGGCTGCTTGATTTGGGGGTTCATAGTGATTCAGATTAACAGTAAGACAGTCATCTTTAAAGTACTTTCCAACCCTGAACTTATTAGTGTTTATTCTGCTTTTAAATGGGCTTGCCTGGTGTCTCAGACTGTAAAGAATCCACCTGCAATGTGGGAGACCTGGGTTTGATCCCTGCGTTGGGAAGATCCCCTGGAGGAGGGCATGACAACCCACTCCAGTATTCTTGCCTGAAGAACTCCACGGACAGAGGAGCCTGGAGAGCTACAGTCCACAGGATTGCAAAGAGTCAGACATGACTGAGCGATAACACTTTCACTTTCAGGCGACCCCAGTGTACCAGCCAGGACTGAACCCCATTGAAGCAGGGATGGGGGCTAAGCCAGGCAGGCACTGACACTGTTCAGGAAAGGACAGCCGAATAGAGGAAGCAGGTGACTTACTCAGATGATAGGTACATCATTTATGCACCTGTTGGCCTCGTCTTAATACTGGCTTCCTATAGATGCGGTTTAAAATAATTTGTGCTTTCATGCCAATCTTTTCTTTTTCTTTTGTGATTGAGGAAATTGTAATTCTCCTCTCCCTCCACTCCCCAGTGCATCGTTACTAATAGACACTAATGGGAGAATGTGATATTAATTAACGGAATTAAATAAGGAAAGAGTTTTGGGAAACCTTCCCAAGAAGGCTTGCTGGCACTGAGAGTTCTTGACCAGCAGAGTCCCCACTGCTCCTTAACCAGCTGGCTTTCCGGAGCCATCAAACTAGGCATTAGGACAGCTGGTTTGATTCAGAAATAGAAAAGTGCAGACACCGACACAGTACCTAGTGGCTTTCATTTCACTTCCCCAAAGCGATTCACCACAAAGCGGAGAGGACCCGCCTTCTGTATCCCCACATCAGATCCATATGCTAAGGTTTATCCAAATCTGAGGGGCATACCCTGGTGAGATTTACACTTCTTTGCTTTGGTAATTTACTGCTTCCTTCTCCTGCAAGCCTAGTAAACCAAACAACAATGGAGCGGGGGAGAGAAGGAATTGTTCTCATCTTTAAAATAAGAAACCACATGGATTGGCAGAAAGCAGTGTTAACTGGCCTACTGTAAACATCAGCAATCCTGTCACAGCTGCAGGCTGATGGCCGCCCCCCGCCACCCAGGGAAATGTGCATGGTTGAGACATACACACTGGCCCAGGCAGCAACAATGGAGAATAGGACCTGAGGTCTTTTCCCAGGTTTTATCTTTAGCAGGCATCAATGTCTAATGCAGTAAGTCAGCTACTTAGTTCTCCCAGAAAGAGTCTGGCTTCCTCTGTTTGTATGGAATTTCCTCCAAGTGTGTGACTAGAGAGACCCAAGCTCACAAAGAACAACAGTGTGGGACGGGATTCATGTCACCTGTCTTTCCTTGTCTGGTCGGCTTCTAGGGAATAATGTGTTTCACGCAATACAGAACAACGCCGAATGACTTGAAAGCAATAGCTTTTAATTCCCAGTGATTTTTCATTAAAAAGTATACTTTACTGATATATCTGTACTGATATCCTCAATGTTAAGTTGAATACTCCACCATAAAAAAGTTGGGTTGGAAATTGGAATAACCGTGATTTTAAGACGCATAAATATTATTATTGCTTGATTTGGCTCTTGGGGACTGACAAAAATTAGAAAACAGCTTGAGTTCTTGAATTTCTACTTGAAAACAGTCTTCAGTATTATGAAAACTTAATTAATAGATTTTGGAAGGTAATTGAAGTATATTCCTATTTCAGAACAAGTTATTGAAGTATAAGATTGACAGAAGACAGAGCCAGAAGGTTGCTTAAAAATTGAGTCCAGTGGTTCTAAGCCTCAGGGTGCATAAGAACCCAAGAGGGCTTGTTAGAGCCCAGATTGCTAGGCCTAACTCCAAAATGGCATTTCTGATTCAGTAGGTCTTTGCTAGGCCTGGGAACCTGCATTTTAAACAAAAATTTTCAGGTGATATTGATATGGCTGTTCTGGAGACTGCACTTTGAGAACCTCTGGTCTAGTCCAGTCTCATTTTATAGGTGAGGCAACTGAGTCCTGAAGTCCAGAGGCTGGCCCTCTTGCTAGGCCATGTCCCTGGGTAAGGCGAGGTCCTCTAGTTGAGTATAAGATATTACCGTCTTTCAAGGACATTGTTTCAGTAGTTGTTCCTTCTCTTGGCATCAACCTCTCCTGCTAACAGTTCTCTAGTTAACTATGTTAAACAGCATACAAATGTTCTGTGATAGCGTCTGCTTTAAAGAGACAGTTCTCTGGACTCACAGCCTATGCCAGCTCCCTCCACAGACAGTGTCCTCAGAGGAGATGTCTGTGGTCACCATTCCATCTCCTCTTCTCCCATTCTCTCTTGAACTCACTCTAATCAGACTTGCATCCCATCACTTTACTGAAAACAGCTCTTGTCAAGGCATCGATCATCTTCATATTGGCAACCAAGTGCTGTGATCGTTTCCTCGGTATTGTCTCACTTGTCTTGCCAGCAGCACAGTTGATTACTCTTTCCTCGAAACCCTGTGTTGGCTTTGGGACACCTCTTTCTTGGTTCTCGTTGTAGTATATCAGCACTCCCTGTTGGCTTTCTTTGTAGATTCTTCCTTCTTTCCCTAAACTCTAATCATTGGAGTTCCCCTGGGTCTAGTCCTTAGACCTTTTCTTTGTCTACACTCACACTCAAGGTGATCTCATCCTGGAATATCAATTATCCAGGAATAATTCACAAATTTATGTCTCCAGCCTGGGCCTCTTCTGAACTGCAAACACACACACAGGCAGTCCTTACTTTGCACACTGTGGAACTGTAAAAGTGACCATGCAGACTGACTGTGCAAAGCTTTCTTAAGAATCAATGAGAAACATTATTGTTTTTCTCTGGGAACTTTAAAATATTGTCAAAAAGTAAAAGCTCGCACTGTCAGTTATAAACAAATAGGACAGTGAAAAAATAAAAACTTACATCTGTAAACTAGTTTTTACATATACATTACCATATGTAAAATAGGTAGCTAGTGAAAAGCTGCTACATGGCACAGAGAGCTCAACCCAGTGCTCAACCCAGAGCAGGGGATGGGGGGAGGTGAGAGGCAGGCTCAAGAAGGAGGACGTATGTGTATACTTATGGCTGATTCACGTTGTACAGCAGAAACCAACACAACATTTTAAAACAACTATCCAATTACAAATAAATTAAAAAAAATAAAAATGAGTATTTAGTTTAGCACACTAATTTAAAATATTGATGCTTTTTTGCTGCTTCATTTTTTTAACTGAAGGATAATTGCTGTACAGAATTTGTGGTTTTCTGTCATACATCAACAAGAATCAGCCATAGGTACACCCATGTCCCCTCCCTCCATAACTGTGGTGTTGGAGAAGACTCTTGAGAGTCCCTTGGACAGCAAGGAGATCAAACCAGTCAATCCTAAAGGAAATCAATTCTGAATATTCATTGGAAGGACTGATGCTGAGGCTGAAGCTCCAACACTTTGGCCACCTCATGCGAAGAGCTGACTCATTAGAAAAGACCCTGATGCCAGGAAAGATTGAAGACAAGAGGAGAAGGGTGACAGGACGAGATGGTTGGATGACATCACCAACTCAATGGACATGAGTTTGAGCAAGCTCCTGGAGATGGTGAAGGACAGGAAAACCTGGCATGTTGCAGTCCGTGGGTCACAAAGGGTCAGACAGGACTGAGTGACTGAACAACAACACTAATTTAAAATATTAGAAACATTGACAATTAATGTTTTATTTCTTTGTAAAATACTTACTAACAGTAGTTTGAACCATGCTTGCCTTCTTGTTGTCTAATGTGATAGAGAGCCAGCTTCTTTCCTATGCTCTGGAAAATTACCACAGTCCTAAGTATGGATCAACTTCTAACATTTTAGCTTCTGTTCTTTCAATGTTGTGAAATATCTCCAAGGGTTTCTCTGATGTGAAGGTTTTTGCCAGGATCACTTCCTCTGGGACACCATCTTTTTCATTACCACTGCTTTCCTCCTTTGTGTCTGCAAACTTTCCTTCACTAGGCACCTGTGGCTGCAGGTGAAAAGTCTCTTGATGGTAGCAGGATGCTGTCAGGTCAGCTATTAAGACTTCTTCTATAACTTTGTTTATGCTTGCTTCACATTTTACTTTCAAAGTTGCACTTTTTTCTTATCTTTGTTAACCAATTTCCCCTGTTGAGAACCCATTTTGGTGGAATGTCATATGGGTTTACCACTGGGAGATAAGGAGGAACAACACACTTTGCAGTCTGTGTGGGAACTGAGTAACCGGTGTGCAGTGACCAAGCACAGACTCTGAAAGAAGCGGTATGATTGGTCGCAGATCACAACACGGAAGTTGTACTTTCTGCAGTTACACATAGTTAATATACTGTTGGCAACTGGAATTTGAGGGCTTTGCAGGTAGCTTAGCAGTAAAGAATCCACCTGTCAAG
This sequence comes from Neotragus moschatus, assembly GCA_006410615.1. Classification (NCBI taxonomy): domain Eukaryota; kingdom Metazoa; phylum Chordata; class Mammalia; order Artiodactyla; family Bovidae; genus Neotragus; species Neotragus moschatus. Next base: position 496,921 of record SJYA01002877.1, read on the forward strand.
CAGGAGACATGGGTTTGATCCCAGGGTTGGAAAGGTCCCCAGAGAAGGAAATGGCAATCCACTCTGGTGCTCTTGCCTGGGAAATCCATGGAGAGAGGAGCCCAGTGGGGCTGCAGTCCATGGGGTCACAAAAGAATCGGACACAACTTAGGGATTAAACAACAACAACAAATTGGAATGTGCACTGCACTATTGGAGGACTGCTGTTATTTAATGGAACTGTGGGAACTGAAATTTGTGCAAAGTTTCAGAGTCATTCAGGGAGAGGACTACCTATGTTCAGCTACCTATTTGACATCCCCACTTGTTTAACAAATATCATATGTGACATGCCCTAAAGCGAGCTGTTAATTTTCTCCAGCCCCAAGCCTGCAATCTTCCTTGTTTGGTCAAACGACAGCTTCATTCTTCTAGTTTTTCGGGTCAAAAACCCTGGAGTCATTTTTGACTCCTCACTTTCTCTTATACAGCACATCCAGTCCATCAGCCAATCCTGTGACTATGTTCGAAATGTAATTCTAATCCCACCTTTTCTCGGGAGCCCCACTGCTGTCATCCTCCTCTGGGCCAACATCATCTCTAGCCTCCCTCCCTAACTGGTCCCTTCTGTCTACCCCAATGCTCTACATCTATTCTCCATTGTAACCAGAACGATCCTTTAAAATCATAAGTTGGTACGCACCTCCTCTACTCAAAATCCTTCTGTGACTTCCTGTTTCAATCAGCGTTAAAGCTGGTTTTATAATGATATCCAGGGCCCCGTATGTCATACCTCATATACATTCTCCCCTGCTCCCTCACCTCAAGCTGCACTGGCCTCCTCACTCTTCCCTGGACATGCCAAGCATACTTTGCCTCAGGGTCTTGGCACGTAATTTACCTGTGTCCGGTAGCTTTTTCCCCACATAACCACATGGCTTATACCTTCATTTCCTCCATGCCTCTGCACAAGTATCACATTTTATAACCTGTGCTATGTAAAAGCATGGGCTTCCTTGGCGGCTCACTTCTTCTCAGTAAAGAATCTGCCTACAATGTGGGAGACCTGGGTTCGATACCTAGGTTGGGAAGATCTCCTGGGAGAGGACATGGCAACCCACTCCAGTTTCCTTGCCTGGAGAATCCCTATGGATGCAGAAGCCTGGCAGGCTGTAGTCCATGGGGTCGCAAAGAGTCAGACCCGACTGAGTGATTAAACACACACACATATAGAAGGATGATACCCAAGCTTTCATTCCTCATCTGGCAATCCTTTATTCTCTTATACTGGTTTTCCCTCCTTAGCTTCTTTCTTTTTTCTTTAATTTGTTTATTTGTGGCTGCACAGTGTCTTTGTTACTGCTCGAGGACTTTCTCTAGTTGCAGAAACTGGGGGCCACTCTTTGTTGTAGTGTGTGGGCATCTCACTGCTTGTGGCTTGTCTTGTGGAACACGGGCTTGGTTGCTCTGTGACATGTGAGATCTTCCCAAGTAAGGGATCGAACCATGTCCCCTGCGTTGGCAGGTGGATTCTTAACCACTGGAGCACCAGGGAAGCCCTCCCCCATCCTTTATGTTATCACTCAACTCATTAGATATTTGGTTATGTATTTCCCTTGCAATCAGATTGTAAGTTTCATAAGAACAGAGACTTAGTCTATTTCATTAAACTTTATTCCCAGGGCTTAGAACAATACCTGGATCATAGTAGGTCTTTATGGAGAAGGAAATGGCAACCCACTCCAGTGTTCTTGCCTGGAGAATCCCAGGGACGGCAGAGCCTGGTGGGCCGCCATCTATGGGGTCGCACAGAGTCGGACATGACTGACGCGACTTAGCAGCAGCAGCAGCAGCAGTAGGTCTTTAACAAATATTTGTTGAATGAACAGATGATGAATATTGCTGGTTTTGGCAGTTTTGAAGAACCACATCTTCTGGTATGGCTTCTGCTGAGGCGGACTTGTCCTGGAGTGATGGGCGAGGCAGTGACTTCCCTGCTTTGGTTTGTTCTGATTGGAAGTGCTGAACTGACCTAGCAGTGTAAAGTTTACAGAAAGATTTATTTTGGAAGTTAGTGTTTTAAAATAATTTTATTTATTTGTTTATTTATGGCCATGCTGGATCTTCCTTGCTGCACAGACTTTTCTCTAGTTGCGGTGCATGGTCTTCTCATTGCGGTGGCTTCTCTTGTGGAGCACAGGCTTTAGGGCATGTGGGATTCAGTAGTTTCAGCACATGGGCTGAGTAGTTGTGGCTCCTGGCTCTAGAACACAGACTCAGTAGTTGTGGCATACGGACTCAGCAGCCGCCCCTCAGCTTGTGGGATCTTCCTGGATCAGGGAATCGAAGATGTCTCCTGCATCGGCAGGTGGTTTGCCAAGGATGCCCTGGCAGTTAGTTTTTATGTACGGAGCATGCACACCTTGCCTGGGAACTTCTGGTAGTCTTGGCCATCAAATGTACCTTATTAAACAAATCTGAAAACTCTTTTTTTGGGGGGGTATGTAAATAAGTTGAAGCCAAATATTTGCCTATTTTTGTTTCCTTTCTCCCTCCCTTTTTTCTTTTTGGAATGATAGGAGACATGAAAGGAGGAAAAAAGAACAATGCTAAAAACCCTGGAGTTGATTACATGTGCAAGGACCGTGGTACAAAAAAGACTGAAGAAAAAGGAATCAGGTAGTAACATGGAAATAAGGTTTGGGACTGGACTGATCTTCCTTTGGAGGTTGTATCAGATATCACTTACATAGACAGCCTCTTGAACTCTTCTTCTTAACTTCAGCCATAGTTGGGTCACCAGTTGCATGCAGGTGTTACTGGACCACACTGTACCTTAGTCTCACCGTGTATTTCTCACTTTCTGCCCAGGGCTTCTCCACGTACACTAAGTAGGATGCTTGCAAAAACCCATTTGGCCATTCTGAAGCATATATAAACCTTCCAATGTGAGGGCAACCCTTGAAAGGTGATGGGAATTGATAGATACTTCTCCCTTTAATCTTTTGGGTGAACAGTTCTGAGATGCATTCTTCATGATTCTTTTAGAGTGTCCTGGCAGATCAAGCCTCAGTTGCCCACAATGGTGAGGAGCTTGATGGCACTGACTTCCCCTCTTCCCTCCTCTACTCTTCCCAGTGTCCAGCTCTGGGTCCTCAGGATCACATCCCCCTAAAAAATACCTGTATGCCAGGCCTTGTCTTGGGCTTTACTGTTTGGGGGAACCTAAGCTCAGAGGTCAAGAAGAAAGCCTCCTCTGTTCTAATTGCTGAGGGGAGCACAACTTTCTATAAACACACTTTTCTCTGAAATGCTCTCTTCGCTCAAAGAATTCCAACAACTCTTTTGGCCTGAATAATAAAGATCTGGATCCTTATGATAGAAATTGAAGCAAGGTATGTTACACTGATTCCATCTATTTGTACAGACTCTTAACTGGTCTTATTTTTCCCAAATATGCCAGCTGCATTTTTGCCTCTCTCTGTATATGTTTCTTCTCTCAAAGATCAAGTCTCGTATTCTTCTAGATCCTTCCCTGAACACTTATTATAACAATTCAGCCTCCTACGTGTTCTAGCTGCACTGTTTGTTTGCCCTTTTGGTACTTATACCATGGTGCCTTAAATTATTATTTATCTCCTTATTTATATGTTCTGGCTCAACTTTATTATAATAATCTGTGGGAATAGATTGTATCTTACAACCCAATGTCTCCAGCAGTACCTCACACAATGCCCTGAACAATAAATGCTACTGATGCTCAGACTGACATTGTGACCACATGATCTGAATCAGTGTTTATCAGTGTATTCGTGGGGTATTAATAGGCATTATAAGCACAAATGTGTTCTGTGTGTGTTAACTTGATTAACTTGGGAAACTCTGGAGAATTTCTCGGAATCTTTAACTGAACTTCATTGTAAATCTCTAAGAGGAAAGCACAATATATAGTTTCCCCAAACTTATTTGGCCATGGATAATTTTTTTCATGAATATTTACCTTAAGCTTGTCTCTTGAAATGTATGCTCAAATTATTTTTAAATACATAGGTTGTTTAGACTGCATGAAAATCCAAGAGACCTAGGGCAGAGTGAGGGTATAGGGTTTGGATGTATCTTGTAAGTGAAATAATATATGGTGTGAGAGAGGCTTATAATATACATGAAGTGACAAAATATTTGCATCCTAAAAATCACTAATGAATGCGTGTCAAGATTTGTCAACAGTGCAAGCTGAGTACATACACGCTGGTGCAATACTAGAAGAGGCACAATCACATTTGGTTAGGGACAGTCTGGTCTCCAAGAGCTACATGTGACTATGGATTTCTCTTGAAAAGTAGGGCTTCCAGAAGCTTGCTTTGGTATGACAAGGAAATGCATATTATGCGTATTAGACTCATGTGCAAGGATCATTGCTACATCTTCCTTTGTTCTCAGGCTCATTCCTTACCCTTTTGCAATCTCAAGTTCTCTAGCTCCCTTACTAACCTCTTCAACTAAGTCTGTCCTATGGGAGGCTCTAGAAGGAGGGACCGGAGGGAGGAAGGGAGAACTGGATCTCTCTTTCTCTCTCTTTCTGTGTTTCTGAGAGTGTTTTTCCAGTTTCCAGCAGGGGCTACCTCTTTTCTGAGGTTTCTGGGATCTGTTGACATCTCTATCTGCTTGGTGTGGTAGTGGTTTCCTAGTCTGGGGAATCTCTGGGTTGCTTCACCACCCCTCTTAGTTTTAATCAATGCTTCCACCACCTAGGTAACCAATTCCTTATTTTAAATTTTCTTTATTGAATAACCTGGAATGGTTTCTGTTTTCCTTGGTGGGTCCTGAGTGGAATGTGTGAGGTGATACCTCATTTTGTTCTTGATTTGCGTTTGAGAGAGAATACTTTTATTAGGCCAACTCTCCTTAGAAGGAAAAGCTTTTATTCCAATAGTTTAATTTGCTTCTTCTCCCTATGCTTTAGCCTTTGGAGGCAATCGCCTCCAAACAGACTAGAGGGAGGAGACACCGCAAGAAAAGAGAGTATTTTTATGTTTTCATTTCCAAAAGTATGACAATGCTTTATCTTAGGCAGCTGGGATGTCATTTCTCCAATTATAATGCCTTGGAATGGTATAATTTCAATTTCTGCTTAGCAAGTTTGAGGGGAGGGCTGATGTTTTTACCTTTTGTTTAACAATGATGAATATTTAGATACATCAAGAGATAGTGAAAGCAAGAATTAGACTAGAAGACCTTTCAAAAAGTGAACGTGAAAATCACTCAGTCGTGTCCGACTCTTTGTGACCCCATGGATTATATAGTCCATGGAATCCTCCAGGCTAGAATATGAGTGGGTAAACCATTCCCTTCTCCTGGGGATCTTCCCAATCCAGGTATTGAACTCAGGTCTCCTGCACTGTAGGCAGATTATTTACCAGCTGAGCCACCAGGGAAGCCCAAGAATACTGAAGTGGGTAGCCTATCCCTTCTCCGGTGGATCTTCCCAACCCAGAAATCGAATCAGGGTCTCCTTCATTGCAGGTGGATTATTTACCAGCCTAGCTACTAGCGAAGACCTTTCAAAAGTTCTTGCAATTCACTTAGGCTATGGGAAAATTTTAGTTTTCTCCTACTAATATAGAGAGACTTTAGCACATTCTGGTTTATACTGTACTATGCTGCTGCTGCTGCTGCTAAGTCGCTTCAGTCGTGTCCGACTCTGTGCAACCCCATAGATGGCAGCCCACCAGGCTCCCCTGTCCCTGAGATTCTCCAGGCAAGGACACTGGAGTGGGTTGCCATTTCCTTCTCCAATGCAGGAAAGTGAAAAGTGAAAGTGAAGTCGCTCAGTCGTGTCCAACTTCAGCGACCCCATGGACTGCAGCTTTCCAGCCCCCTCCATCCATGGGATTTTCCAGGCAAGAGTACTGGAGTAGAGTGCCATTGCCTTCTCCCAGATACTGTACTATAGATTGTTCTTAATATGACCATCGCTTGTAAGTATGAGAAGATCTGTATTAGTCTGGGTTCTCCAGAGAAACAGAACTAGTAGAAGATAGATGGATAGGTAGATGGGCTTCCCAGGTGGCGCTAGTGGTAAAGAAGCTGCCTGCCAATGCAGAGACTTGAAAGATTGGTGTGCTATAGTCCATGGGGTCGCAAAGAGTCAGACATGACTGAAGTGACTGAGCACACAGGCAGACAGACAGAAAGACATACAAGAAGATCTTTTATAAGGCATTAGCTTGTGCAGTTACGGAGAGGTCAACCATCTGCAAGCTGGAGGCCCGGAAAACTGTAGTCCAGCTCAGAATGAATGACCTGAGAACCAGAGGAGCCAATGATGTAAGTTAGGTTGTGTTTAATGTTTGCTGTAGCTGTAGGTGCCAGAAGACCTTTCAGATTTCTCTTTCATCCTTGGTTTTGTCTCCACTGTTAATTTGGGCTTCTCTAATTTTGCATGATGACAGATGGTAACTAGACTTATGAATGTGATCATTTTATAATGTATGAAAATATTGAATCACTATGTTGTACAACAACAACAAAAATACATGCGGGTTTGGAAATTGTGCTATTTATCCACCAATTTTATAGAGAGGTAATAGCTTCATTAAGTGAAGTTCTGTTCTTAAAAGTTAATATATACCAATAAAAATTTTAGAGTCCACAAGTTCCACCAGAAGAAAAATAGAGTGATTCTCTGTGTGATGAGTCACATAACGGAGGCATTAAAGCAAGTTTAACATGAATAAGATAAGATTTCCCCTTGTTACTTGATTCAACTTTATTCCTTTTGGATTGCCAAACTACAACATTGTTTGTAGTTTGGAGGGCAGTTAGGTGAGGTGTATTCTGGCCCTTTATTTATTCATAATGTTTTGTGCTAACAACAACAAAAAAGTTGAAGTAGGTTTGGCAAGTTCTTTGAATGGTGATGGTGTGACTTTGGCGTCATCTTGTCTCCAGGCTCAAACACTGCTAACTAATTATGGTTCAAGTTTGTCAGTGAATTCAAGAATGGGGTCCATGCTCTCATCATGTGACCCTGAGCCAGTGCCCAAATGACATAGACTTCTCATTATGAAAGCAAATATAATGGTCATACTAAATTAGTATCTGAGAGACTTCTCTGGATGTCCAGTGGCTAAGACTTTGTGTTCCCATTGCAGAGGGCCCAGGTTTAATCCCTGGTTGGGGAACTAGATCCTACATGCTGCAACTAAGAATTCACATACTTCAGTGAAGATCAAAGATCCTGTGTGCTGAAACTAAGACTCAGTTCAGTTCAGTGGTTCAGTCGTGTCCGACTCTTTGCGACCCCATGNTGCTGAAGCCTGGCTTGGAGAATTTTGAGCATTACTTTACTAGCATGTGAGATGAGTGCAATTGTGCGGTAGTTTGAGCATTCTTTGGCATTGGCTTTCTTTGGGATTGGAATGAAAACTGACCTTTTCCAGTCCTGTGGCCACTGCCGAGTTTTCCAAATTTGTTGGGATATTGAGTACAGCACTTTCACAGCATCATCTTTCAGGATTTGAAATAGCTCAACTGGAATTCCTCCACCTCCACTAGCTCTTAGTTAGGTGCAGCCAAATAAATGAAAAAACAACAACCCCCTCCCCCATCGGCAAATATCTTAAAGCCCATGAATTGCTGGCCTGAGGGAACAATGCCGGCACTGTATTTTCTAAAAAGGAAAGCCGCATTCCACAACTACCTTTAAACCTGTGGAAATGGAAATGTGAGAAAAAAATAGAGAACAAAAGAAACTGCCAATCTAGATATAAAGAGTGGATTAGGTGGCTTCTGTAATAATTAGTAAGGTTCTGAAGAATGGACATTCCTCACTAGCATAAACACTATTATTTGGAATTCAGGAAGTGTTTTACAGTGAATGAATAAATGACATGACTAAAGGAACAAGATTCATTAAATACTCTTCAGCAGCTTTCACTGACTATTTCCTGAGCTGGAGCAACTTGACTCTGAGTACCATGAAGACTGTATCATGACATTTGTTTCTTTATATTCCTTACCACACTTGGTTTAGTATTAGAGTTATTACTTAATGTATTAGGCTTTTCCAGAGAAACAGAATCAATAGTATATATTTTTGATCCCTGAACAACTTGAGTTTGAACTGTGCAAGTCCAGTTTTATGCAAATTTTTTTCATAAATATATTCTACAGTACTACATGGTGAGGCTTCCCAGGTGGCTCAGTGGAAAAGAATCCATCTGCAGTGCAGGAGATGCAGGCAGACATGGGTTTGATCCTTGAGTTGGGAAGGTCCCCTGGAGAAGGAAATGGCAACCCACTCTAGTCTTCTGGAAGAGTCTGACAGGCTACAGTCCATAGGGTCATAAAGACTTGGACATGACTGAAGTGACTTAGCACGCACACCCACACATACTATATGGTGTATGGCTGGTTGATTCTGTGGATTTGGAACTTCAGATACTTAAGGCCAACTATGGGACTTGGTCATCCTTGGATTTTGGTATTCAAGGTACGTTCTGGAATCAGTCCCCTGTAGATACTGAGGAATGATTGTATAAGAGGAAATTTACTACAGGAATTGGCTTACAAGGTATGGAGGCTGAGAATTCTCATGATCTGCTATCTGTACGGTGAAGAACCAAGAAAATTGGTTTAACTCAATTTGAGTCCAAAGGCCTAAGAACCTGGAGCACTGATGTCTGAGGGCAGGAGATGGATGCTCCAGCTCAAACAGAGAACAAATTTGCCTTGCCTCCTCCTTTTCTTCTATTCAGGCTCTCAGTGGATTAGATGATGCCCACCTGCAACGGTGAGGATGTCTTCTTTACTCAGTACACCAACCCAAATGTTAATTTCTTTCAGAGACACTCTCAGACATACCCAGAAATAACATTTTACTAGCTATTAATATCTAGTATCCTTTAGCCCAGTCACATTGACACATTAAATTAGTCATTATAGGTCCCAATTTGTCTTCCCTGGTGGTTCAGTGGTAAAGAATCTGCCTGCAAATCGGGAGACCTGGGTTTGATCCCCGGGTTGGGAAGGTCCCCTGGAGAAGGAGACGGAAACCCCCTCCAGTACTCTTGCCTGGGAGATCCCATGAGCAGAGGAACTTTGCAGGCTACAGTCCAAGGAGTCACAAAAGAACTGGACAAGACTGAGTGACTAAACAACAAGGCTCCAATTTGTTAACCATATTTCAAAAAAGCAAAGCCACAACAGACAGTATTCCACCTGCCTCCTAATGATGAAAACTGTTAGGTTGGGAAATCTCCTGGGTATATTATCTTACCAGGTCTCAAGCTCAAGTGGAGTAAGCAATTTTTGTTGTTGTTTTTAAAAAACAAAAACTAGAGCATCTCAGTATGACAGTTAACCCTTAACTAAATACAAGGAGGGAAAAATAGCATCTTTATCTTCTGTAATGGAGACATCAAAGCAGAGAAGAATATCTAATGTGAGATAGCAGCATTTGCAGAGAACTCACACTCCCTTCCTCTGCCGAAAGTGCACCAAGGTCAAAGCCACATCCAAACTTCCTTCAGAACATTCTTACTCCCTCGTCTGTGTTTTTGACTCTTGGGATCTCAAGTCTCTTCTACGTATCTCTATTCTTCTAGACTAGCATTTTTCAGACTACATGCCTGGGCTCCTCTGAAGGCAATCCCTGTCCACAATAAAGTTTGGAAGCTACTGGTTTGGTTTTATGCCCTATCCCCTATCTTCATTTCACTCCCCACCAGGCTTGGATTTCACTGATCACCGTTGTAATGTCCTCAATTCCTTCCACCCTTTTGCATGCTCGTCCCATCTACCCAGTCAGCCTTTCACTCTAGGTGAATCCTTCTTCCAGTGTTGTGTTCTGCTGTCTGTTGTAGGAATAAAACTGGGAAAAAAACTATATGACACGCCAGGTTGGTATTAATATGAACTCCAGCTTCCATGAAGCTCAGAATCCTTTCTTGTCCTTATCAGCTCGTTTTCTTTTCCTCAACAGCAGCTATTTTAAAATGTAGTATTTTATTTAGAAATTCTATCCCTTTTCACTTGTCTCATTCTCAGCCAGCAGTATGTTCATAGTCTTTCCCTCTTCAAAGAGAACATGGAGACCATAAGCAGCAAGGCATTATCTCTGTTCTATTACCATCTTTCTTAAACCTTGTCTATGAGAGATCCTATCCCACCTCATAGGAAGCAGTGTCTCCTTTATCTTAACGCAATCCTCCTATATCCTGGGTCTCATTCTCTACCTCTTTTCTGTCTTTCGTATCCCTCTTCTACTGACTCTTTCTCCTCTAGTTGCAAAAATATTGACAGTCTAAAAAATACCTTCCCTCATTTTCCCTATCAAATGCTTTCCTGTCATCAGTTTCTTCCATTTTATCAATTCCCTTCGCTTCTTTAATCTATCATAATCTGCCTTCTGCTTCCAATGCAATTATTCTTAGTTTTATTTGAAAACTACTGAGCGACCTCAAAAAGTTAAAGTCACCTGTAATTTCCAACACTTAAAAGAATATAAAATAGAGATTAATTGTTTTCCTTTCCATTCATCTCATACCCCAGAAATGAACTGGCTATATTAGAAAATTTAACCATTTGTCTCCTTTATATTGTGCTTTTATATTGTTTATGGGCTTATTTTCTATAGAGAAACTTTGGATTTTTATTTGGTCGGTTTTACTGTGCTTTTTTTCTCTTTATGGCTTCTGAGTTTCTTGTTTAGTAAGATCTACATCTTAGGATTACAAAAAGGTTTCACCATTTAAAATACATAGTTTTTTCACATTTACTTCCTTTTGCCTGAAATTTATTTTAGGATTCAGCATTTTCTTCTGCATGGATACTGGCTTGTCCCAACATTTTTTCAAAGAATACTTCTTTACCCACTGAACCGAAGTGCTGTTTTTTATTAAATGCAAAATATTCGACTTGTTCTATAGTCTGGTCCACTGATCTGCTCTCCTGTGCTGTTCCTGTGCCGTAATTGTCTGTTTATACAAACCTTGCAGTTGGTAACAACTGGCAGGTTTGTCCTATAATCACTATTCTTTTTCAGAATTTTCTTACAAAATTGTTAGACATTTATTTTCCTGGTGGATTTGAGAATTATTTTATGTAGTTCCACTCTTACCCTACCCTCATACCAAAATCAAAATCAAATTCTGTATGATTATACTTGATATTACATTAAATTTGTGCATTAACTTGAGGGTAAGACTTTTTAATGCTGTTAATTTTTTCGATCTTCACGTCCTAGAATGATAATGTGTTTATTTATTAATTCTGTATTTTCAGTAGGTCTTATACCTTTATTCTTAAATGTATTTCTAGGTTTTGTCACTATTTTGCAGAGTTTTTTATTAAGCACCCCCACACGCCATTTTCTTTTTAAAGTGCTAATATAGAAATAATTTAATAAATTTATATATTTGTATCTTGTTGCTGTTGTTCATTCGCTCAGTCAAGCCGCACTGTTTGCAAGCCTGTGGACTGCAGCACACCAGGCTTCCTTGTTCTTCACCATTTATATCTTTTATCTAGCCAATTTACTAAATTCTCTAATTAGGGTCAATAGTCTTCTATATTTTCCAGGCATGTGCCAAATCTTCTGAAAGTAATTATTTTTGTTTTTCCCCAATATTTATTGATTTGTTTAATTTATTTTTTCACATTTAGAAAGTATTCTTATTTTATAAAGTTTTTTTTAAGATCAGAAATATCTGTTCCAATATCTCAAAAGTTTTTCTGGTCTGTACTTCTGTAACCATGTATTTTCTCCTTTAATTTTTTAATGTAATTATTTTACTAATGTGTTTCTTAAAATTGGAACATCTTGATTCTCTGGAATAAGCATCACTTAGTTGGAATAAGCTTCACTTATAACTATTTTAACATATTACTGGATTTGACTTGTTGATATCTGGTTTCAGACTTTAATTTTTGTTAATTATAACAAATTAATTATATAAGCATACTAGTTTTCCTTATTGGAATAGCTTTATCAAGTCTTGGCATCAGTATTATGATAGAATTATAAAATGAATTAGGAAGACCTCTGTAGACTCTCCCCCCACCATCCTCTGAAATAAAATATCATGGGAATGATTATTCTTTGAATTTAGCAATAATTTGCGAGCCTCCTGAATCTGGTGCCATTAAAAATAATTATTTATTTGTTTTCGGCTGCTCTGTGTCTTCTTGCTGCATGTGGGCTTTCTCTACTTGTGGCAAGAGGGGGTTACTCTCTAGCTGTGGTACATGGGCTTCTCACCACGGTGGCTTCTTTTGTCGAGAAGCATGCGTCTTAGTTAGTGGGAGAAATCCCTGGGCTCCTTTAGGGGGAAGGAGGGGAAATGTTTTTCACTATTTGGATGTGGTGAGCTCTGGGTTTTGTAGCTCTCATTAGCTTCCCAGCAGGTATGTCAGGTTCAAATTCTGGTACTGTTTATCTCTGACCACAGTCATCACACCAGTCAGCTTCACATTTCAGAAAGTTACAATAGTACAAGTTTTAATGCGATCATGTGGTCTCCACCTAAAGAGCGATCCAACAATAACACTTTGTCTTGATGTAATGAAGAAAAATCTCATCCTTTCCAAGTTAAGCTTGAGACTAGGAATGAGGTACTTATAAGGGATAAGGAGAAATATAAAGAGAAAACCAATTGGGACAAACTGGGTAAAAACTATTAATAGCAATTTTATAGCACTTATTATATGCCAGGCATTATTCTAAGTGCTTTGAAAATATTGATTTGTTTAATCCTCAACAACCCTATGAGGTTGTTATTTAATTTTCATCTTATAGATAAGAAAATAGAGGCACAAGAGAGAGAGGTATGCAGTTACTAGGATAAAGAGAATTCAAATCCAGACTGTGTGTGTTCAGACTCCATGCTTTTAACCCCTATTTGGTGAAAAAAAATCCAAAACTGGGACCGTCCCTCATGGTCCACTGGTTAAGACTTGGTACTTTCACTGATGTGGTCCAAGGTTCAATCCTTGGTTGGGGAACTCCTGCAAGTCATGTGGTAAGGGCAAAAAAAAAAAAAAAAATCCCCAAAGACATCAAAAATCCTAAATCAAGACTGTAGTTGGGAAAAGAGACAAATACTGTGTATCCACAAGTCTCATAGCTACAGATTGATTTTTATGCATAAATAATCCTTTTATTTCAAAGCAATAAAAAAAATTAAGTTAATTGACCGGACTGGATGACTGGAAAAATTTTCAAAGGTTATGAGGGAACAAGGAACCACCTATTCTATTTTTGATCCTCAGTAGAGTCAGAGGAAGATGAGGACCTCTGGAATGTGTGAACAGTTGTGAATTTTTCATAATTAGACTTATTCTTGACCTTACACTAAAGAGTAAGGAAAGAAAACATAGTACAAGGTCATAAAATCTTTTGGGCTCAGTGGTTGATTTGTGAGTACATCTTGTTTTATCAGTTCCCTGACCTTTCATATGTAGGTAAAGTAGTCACACAAAAGTGATTATAAAAGTGAAAAAAGTGCAAGTAGCAACTTACACAATGTTTGATGGTTTTATCCTGGTTTTGGCTAATCTAGGTCCTTTGCTAATATAGGTCCATATAAATTTTAGAATAAGCTTGTCTGTCTCTACAAGAGACTCTGCTGAGATTTTGATATGAATTGTGCTAAGCTTATACATCAATTTGGGGAGAAGTGACACTCTTACTATTTTAAATTTTCCAACCTATGAACTCTCCAATTATACTGATCTTTGATGTCTTTCATTATATACATAATTAAAGCATACAGATCCTGTACATGTTTTGTTTAATTTTCTTTGGTACAATTTAAAATGGCATCTATTTTTAATTTTGGTTTATATACGTTCATAGCTTTATAAAGAAATGCACAAAAAAGGAATTTTTGCATTGATCTTATAATCTGCAACCTGGCTGAACTTATCTTTTGGAGGTTAAAATATCTTTTCTTATTGTGACAAAAAGCAGATAACAAAATTGTAAGTGTACAGTATAGTGTTGTTTGGGCTTCTCCAGTGGCTCAGACAATAAAGAATCTGCCTAGAGACCCAGGTTCGATTCCTGGGTCAAGAAGATCTCCTGGAGAAGGGAATGGTAACCCATTCCAGTATTCTTGCCTGGAGAATCCCATGGACAGAGGAGCCTAGCGGGCTACAGTCCGTGGAGTCACAAAGAGTGGGACATGACTGAGCAACTTTCACTCACTCACTCACAGTATCGTTTATGATAGTCCCAAGGTTGTAGAGCAGCTCTCTAGAACTTTTGACATTGCAAGACAGAAATTTTGGTACAGTAACTCCCCATTCTCCCTTCCTCTGGTCCCTGGCCATCACAAGTCTACCCTTTGTTTCTATGAGTCTGTTTTCTTGGGTACAGCTGGCTATAAGAAAGCTCTCCCTTAACTAGGCTAGATAGCAACCCCTTCCTCCTCAACTTCTGGTAGGAGAGCTTAGGTTTTTTTAAAGTATAGAGTCCATTTGCTTTTCCTTTTCTTCTAGTTGTTCCTCTTGTGGTTTGAGGGAGATAAAGTTTTCATGCTTCTGACCATTAGTTCTGCAGTTCTGAGAGTAAACACAGTGTCAAGTAGCGGGGGCTGGGATTTTCTGAGAAGAGAGAGAAGGTGGGTGGTGGTGAAGTATTTTTACATAATAAGGAAAATATCTCCAACAAAACTAAGAAAATGAGGATTCTAGGTTTTATGGCACACCCCAGATCCCAGCTCTCATTAGAGGATATTCTATACAAAGTCAAGCAGGACATCATGGTGGGTTTGCTGCTTTTATTGAATGCATCGTGATGGAAATCCAAGTATTAAAGATACCTTGTCTGAAAACTTTGTAGATAAATTCCCCATTTAGTCTCTGAGACTTCTGCCTTTGTAGGTCTTCGTATTCTCTGCTCTGACTCAAAGGTCCTTAGATTTGTGTTCAGGGCTCCTGAGCTGGGTTCGTTGTCAGCCCGTCACTTTTCTGAAAGGCCCAAGTATGGCATTACTTCACCCTGCAGTCCCCACAAGGTCTGGGCAATGTTCTTGGAAACAAGAGTATGATCTTATCCAGCTGGAAGAAGGGCCACATAATAAAATCGTGGACCCTTTCTCAGGCCACTGCACATTACTAAAATATATTGCTTCTTGACCTTTTGGCTGAGATCCCATGCAGAACAATTAAAATATTAGCTTTCTGTCAGCTTTACCACACTCAAGGCTATATTTTATGATAGCTGAAAGAAACCTTGTGCCTTGCAGGGGCCCAGAGTCCCTTTGTGATAGCTGAGTTTGTCCAAAAAGGCTGGATCATAGGCTGTCCAGTCCAGTAATCCATGTAATGCTGGAGTCCTCACTGTGATGTTTGCTGATATTCCTAGCTGGGGTTCACCACCACTGAAGAGCAGGGGACTCAGAGGCAACCCATTCCATCCTTGCCTTACTATTGGTCTGACTACAAAAAATCCTTTCCTTTGCACTGAAATCTGCTTTCCTAAAATGTAGGCTCATTAATCTTAGTTCTTCCTCTATGGGTCTATGCACGGTAAGTTGAATCATTTTTTAAAAATTATTTATTTTAATTGAAGGATAATTGCTTTACACTATTGTGTTGGTTTCTGCCATACACCAACACATAGAATCCCTTTTTAACTATTTGATGATACCTGCTAGTGGTTCCCCAAGTCCTATCTTTAGGTTAAATAACCTAGTCCCTGAAAACATTCTCTTGGAATGTGAATTCCGGCTGTTTTTTTTTTAAACCAAGCATATCCCAAACATACTCTAATATGTGCCCAGACTTGAATTCAGTACTGAGCTATCTACTTTCTTATTCCTGATATTCTTTATTTATGAGTGCACCATAAAGAGCCATTAAATTTCTTTTAGAATCATATCACACTGTCAACACATATTGATTTTATTATTAAAAAATTCCCAAATCTCTTCCACACAGAGACTTGTAGCCACTTGCACAGTTGACTTTTGAACCCAAGTATAGGATTTTCTACTCATTCATTCTATTTGTTATATTTGGGCCATTGTTTAAGTCTCTCATGCTCTTTCTGAACCTTGACTCTTTTATCAGTGATATTTGCTGTCCTTTCTTGATTTTTATCATCTGCAAATTTGTTGAGCATCGTTTCCATATTTGCACCTTATTCATTGGTATTAGCAGAGCAGAGCTAAGAACAGAAGGCAAGTGAAAATTAAAACTGCAGTCCAGTAATGAAATAAGTTTTCTATTTACTCTGCTCATAATGAGTGATGGGTCTAAGCAATAGAGTAGTATTACATAGTGAATCTGGTGTAGGGGAAAAGATCAATGTCTCAGTAACCTATACCCCTTATGATATGGCTTCTTAATTTAAAAAAGAAATCAGAAATTAAAGGCAGTCTTTCAGAAGTAAAATAATTTGTTGGCATATAAAACTTAAAAAGACAGCCCAAGATTTTCTTTGAGGCTCTGGTCACTTTCTCTAAACCTCAATTGTTGTTTTATTTAAGAAATAAAATCAAAACCAAACAAGAACCTTAGTGCAGAGTAAGCTTCTCAAAGCTGAGTTTCTAGATCATCTGGTTCAGTTAATTTGTGGCTAAAGACGTGGTTTTGTTTAAACAGCCCCACATGCAGGCTATCAACCCTCCGCTTAAAATTAATTTCCATAGTCCCTAACAGTGACAGAAAGATGTATGTGAAAGATGGGGGAAAACTCAACTTCAGTTGGTACCTTCTGACTAAGAAAGAGAAAGATTTCAGCTTCAGGAGATACATTTGAAGGATGACCTGAATCTTCCAATTAAAAATGGGTGTAGCATGACTCTCCATGTCAGGGATTCCCAGATAAGTTCAAGAGGAAAATAACTGAAGCTGAAATCCATAGGGAAGCAATAGTTCCTTTCTGATTAATGACTGTAGGCAACACATGCAGGACAAATTGCTGCCCGACTTCAACTTAAAAAAAAAAACAAAAAAAACCAAGTCTTTTCATCAGTTGGATACTTAAACACACTTTAACTTAGTCTGATTAACGAGATATATGCCAGTATGGGTGATCAGTAATGGGATCATTGTATATTATTTTCCTTTTGTTTATGCAGTGTCATAGCTACATTTTTGGCCATATTTTATGATATTATAACCTGGACAGCAAACAAATTCCTAGTCAAATTGTTGTGTGTGGCTTATAAAATAATTTTGGAATCTAGTGTGTTTTAACTTCCAGTCCACCTCTGCATGTATACACACACACACACACACACACACAGACGTGCATGTACACCATCTATCTCTTTCAGATAGTCACAAATAGCTTTTTCTGGCACAAATACTGTAATTATAATTTATCTGTAACTGAACATTATATTTGTGAAGCACCATCTATCCTTGAAGATGTCTTTTTACTTATAAGGCTTGGATTGCCTGTGAGATCGGTCAAAATCATCCTTACCCTGAAACATACTCTCTACTTTAACAACGGTGAACTCCTTGCAGATCTCCAAATATGTTAGGATATAATTGCTTCCAAAGCTTTGCCTACACTCTTCCCATTGACTGGGATGTCCCCTTTTCTGGCTTAGTAATTTTTATGCATCAAAATGAGGCTGAGAACTTCTCTCTGATTCCTAGCACTTATTCAAATGCTCTCATTCTTATCTTCTACACATTAGGTATCACACTGTATTATAAAGATTACTTTTCTTCCATTGTCTTTTATAAACAGTTTACCTATAGATTATGCCATATATAATACATGCTACTACTATCTGAGACATAATAGATGTTCAACAAATAAAATAAATATTTCTTTTAAAAGAGGAGGGCTTTCAGGAATTCCCTGGCAGTCTAGAGGTCAAGACTCTGTGATTTCACTGTCAAGGGCCTGGGTTCAGCCCCTGGTCAGGGAATTAAGATCCCACAAGCTGCGTGGCATAGCCAGGGGTAAAAAGGAGGGGGCCTTTCTTATCGTCCTGACTAGAAAATGTGCTGGTACCATATATTCTCATAAAACACTGAACCTCTGCTTTGCAAGACATATTTGTAAGTACGTACTTACTTGGAGAAGGCAATGGCACCCTACTCCAGTACTCTTGTCTGGAAAATCCCATGGACAGAGGAGCCTGGTAGGCTGCAGTCCATGGGGTCGCGAATAGTCAGACACGACTGAGCGACTTCACTTTGACTTTTCACTTTCATGCATTGGAGAAGGAAATGGCAACCCACTCCAGTATTCTTGCCTAGAGAATCCCAGGGATGGGGGAGCCTGGTGGATTGCTGTCTATGGGGTTGCACAGGGTCGGACACGACTGAAGCGACTTAGCAGCAGCAGCAGCAGCAGCAGCAGCAAGTACTTACTTGTGTAGTTGTTTATCTATTCCTTCCCTAGATTATAAGCTCAATAAGGACAGGGACCACTTTTCCCCCACTGTTTCCACTTTTCCCCCACTGTTTCCACTTTTCCCCCACTGTTTCCACTTTTCCCCCACTGTTTCCACTTTTCCCCGCTGTCTCAGCACAGGGCATTTTCTCAGTAGGTACTTATTAAGTGAACCATCGATTTAATGAGTAGATCTCTATGAGAGACATCAATGGGGGAAGCCTTGCCCTTAGGTTTTAGTTTAATGTCAGGTGTTGCTAAGGAAGAATGTACTAGGAAAAGAGTAACAATGTAAAGTAAACATGTAAAAAGAGTAAAAATGCATTAGGGTTTCTTGAAAACTAACTAGAATACTAAAAGGCAGAGTGGGAAGAAGGGAGCAAAGGTGAGGCTGGAGTGAGGAAAGACAGGGGCCTAGTAAAAGCAGAGTAGTATGAGCAGGGTTTACTCCCTAAGTCGTGGCTGTGGGTCACTGAGATGAAGACTACAGGGAAGTGTGAAGCAGGTGGGATGGAGGTGATGGGGCTTTACCTGCCCTTGGGGATGCAAATAGGGCTTTGGTTTAAAGACTTTTTTAATGGTCTTAACAACTCCCTTCCATAGGCAGCATGACATTATAGAAAGAATTTCAACTTTGTTATTAGACAGATATAGTTAGTTGCAGAATGCAGCTGCAACACGTACTAGCTGTTTGACTGACTGAGGCATTTGACATTTCTGAGACTCAGTTTTCTCATTTGTAAGAAGAGGACACTCGTATTTACCTTGAAGAATTGTGTGTTGTGAAATGAGATCATGTTTATAATCATCTAACTCAGTACCTGACTCGTAGCAATGGCTGTACAAATGGTAGGAGTTTTAATATTAACCAGACTTAACCTTTACTGAACTTCTGAATGATTCTGTCCTTGGCCTCAATTTCAGTATTTTTAATAAATGAGTTGAAGCATTCTCAGATTTAAAGATGACACAAAACTGACAAAAACAGCTAGTTTGTTGGCTGACGGGCAAAGGAGCCATAAACATTTTAATAACTGGGAAGGACAGGCTGAAATCAACAGGTTAAAATTAATAGGGACAAATTTAGCCTCTTGCTTTTGTGCTTAAAGAATCAGCTGAAACCAGAACAAGGGAGACCTCACTTAAGAGCTTACAAGAGAAAGGCCCAAGGGTGTTAGCTGACTGTCAGATTAACATAAGCCAACTGGGTTAAGACTGCCAAAAAGCTAATGTGATCTGAGGCCATGTGATGGAAACCGAGCATCCAGAAGAAACGAGGTGATCGTCCAAGTATCCTCACGCTGGGCGGACAACATCAAGGAATTGTGCTCAGCTCTTGGCCTGAGCTCTAAAAGAGACAGATCTAGAAGGTTAACAAGAGGACCAAAGCCCTGGAAATCATGTCACATGAGCAATGCTCAAAGGCAAAGGGGATGTTTAGTCTGGAAGAGAAGAGACTGGAATGGGACAGGGTTGAGGGTGGCGAGTGAGTGGCATGGAGCAGGCTGCAGCCTTCAGATATTTGAAGGGCTTTCATTTGGACAAGGGATAGACTTGCTCTGCAATGTTTTACAGGATGAGAGAAATATGATTGGAAATTGGAAGGAAGGAAAATTTTGGTCAACATATGTCAAAGTACACTCATTGTAGCCATACTTGCTATCATTTATAAACCCTCACCATGTTCAAGGCACTCTACTAAGCTTTTCTGATATATTACTCTTCTTATATAGTTCTTGTTTAATTCTTAGACTCTGTGAGGTGATATTATTATCCCCATTTTACAGGCGATGAAACTGAGGCTTAGAATGAAGAACTCATTTGCCTAAAGCTCTGCAACATGTTAAACAGTGAACCTGGGACCCTAACTGAAGTCCCTTATGACTAGAAAGCCTGAGGTTTATAGCCCTATGTCACATTTCACCTAGAGTTTCCTAGGATATAGGACTTTCAGTGCTACAACTAGGACAGTCCCAGGCAAACCAGAATTACTGGTCGCTCTGATTTCATAGTGTGTTTGTCCGCACCCCCATGCTAGAGGAAGACTTTGCTTCCTAGAAAGCTGGGGTTATAGCTCAGTGCCTGGCTTTGGCTCAAGTTTAAAAAGCAGTTCCAGAAACATATCACTGTTTAAATATGGAAATGGTTTATCTGAAGTGGCAATGAGCATCCAGTTTCTGGATGTAATCAGACCCAGGCTAGATGCTACTCGATGGCATTGCTGAGGATGAGAATTCTCTGTTGGGCTAGTTGTCAGTAGAGCTCGTTTCCACAATCTCTTCCACCACCTCTAGTCACTATGTGATTCAGACAGAGAGGGCTTCTTCCTTGAACCCTGAGGAGGTCCCCTTTTTCAGAATCAAGAACACGCCTGTGGGGTTGGTTTGAGATGGTTTCTCAGGAAGCCTGGAATAGGGACCCCTTCTCCCTTCCCATGTCATTGCCCCCTGCTAAATGTAGCCAAGGACATGTGTATAAATACTCTGAGATCTTTGCCTCGGAGCACACATGCTTTGGATTTTCAACTCAAGGCTCTTCCAAGAAAGATCCAGACACCAATTCATTTTGTATAGGTCACTGATGTGTTTATGTATTTAAAAATCATTTCAAAAAGGAGAAACAAAACAGGTCTCAGTCCATCCTTTGGAATGCACTCATCAGTGAAAAATCATTTCATTGGTAGTTTTTAAAGGCCTCAAGGGTGAATGTGTGGGAGCCTGTTAGTATTCCCAGAAAGATTTTAAGAACTTTTTTAGACCCTTGAAATTAGTCCCATGACTAGGTAGTGTTGCCTTTGAAAAGTCTTTTTTTTGTTTTTCTTACAACCTGCAACTGGTGTAAAACTGACTTAGCGTAAGTAAATTGACATCACAAGACCTCTGCCCACGTAGGTTAGGACATCCTTAGTGACTCTTTGCTACCTCTCCTGGTCAGTCTGTGGGCAATGAGATTACAGCTTCCCCAGGAAGCCCTGGCATTTGGTGAGGTTCTCTTCCCAACTAAAGGAGATGCCATCTCATCTGTGAGTTTTGTGTGCGCGACAGGCAAACACAAGTGACTAACACAGGGAATTCTCCATGGGGAAAACTGAAAACAGAGCAAACATTAAAACAAAAACAAAAAAA
Source organism: Neotragus moschatus (assembly GCA_006410615.1). Taxonomy (NCBI): domain Eukaryota; kingdom Metazoa; phylum Chordata; class Mammalia; order Artiodactyla; family Bovidae; genus Neotragus; species Neotragus moschatus. The sequence continues at coordinate 518,392 of SJYA01002877.1, forward strand.
AACATAGCCTACCTACAAAAGTCCACATTTGATCCCCTCTGTGTTCTTCTACGCAGATGTCCTCCATGAGGGCCCAGCGATAAATACAAGTCACTTTTGATGTAAATCTAACACTGCCCATGTCTGGGTCCTCGAATAGCTCAAGTGTTGCGGTTTTCTTTACTCACAGCCATTGTGACTGAAGACCCACATGGAGAGAAGCACTGTACCAAATGTTTTACATTATTATTTAATTTATCCCCCTTATGTAACCAAGGACAGTGAACAAGATTGTCCCCCTTATGTAAGCGAGGACAGTGAACCTCAGAGGTTACACCTCTTGTCTGAAGTCACACACCTGGTAAGTGGAAGAGCTGGAACTTGAACCCGGTTCTATCCAAAGTCTATTTTCATTATGCTATTCCACTTTAGTTCAGTTCAGTTCAGTCGCTTAGTCGTGTCCGACTCTTTGGGACCCCATGAATCACAGCCCAAATTTGACCTGCCCAAAGCCGATGTGGCCATATAGCGAAGACAAACAAGTGAGAGATCCCTGAAAGCTTCTTTCCTTTGTGAAGTTACCATTCATCCACTGGGATGTTTCCTGTGGTGCATGTAAGTGACATGTGACCAGTCAGGCCATGTGTGGGAGCCAGTGCTAATCTGAACGGGTGATATGAGTAAAGTTTAATTACTTTTTTATAGATAAATATTATAATGAATAGATGTCCTAAAGTTTTCTTAAGGAGGATTTGAGAGGAATTTCTCTGCCAGCTCTCATCCCCCATTGGTCAAGTCTTGCTCCCAGGGGTATTAATGTCCCTGATTTTATAGCTTAGGTGTGTGTGGCATTAATCAAGTCCCTTGATGTCTTACCCCTCAGTGACATCAGGGAGGCCACAGTGTAGGAGGAAATAGGTAATTGTCAGGGCTGAGGCTTGATAAATAGGACCAACAAAAGCTGAAACCGATTCCATTTAATAATTTTGTGCATGCGTGCTCAGTTACTCAGTGTTGCCCAAGCTTTGCAACCCTATGGAGTTTAACCTGCCAGGCTCTCCTGTCCGTGGGATTCTCCAGGCAAGGATACTGGAATGGGTTGCCACTTCCTTCTCCAGGGGATCTTTTTGAACCAGGGATCAAACCTGGGTCTTCTGCATTGCAGGCAAATTCTTTACCCACTGAGCACCTGAGAAGCCCTTAATAATTTCATACAGCATTTAATTAAGACTTCTAACTACCAGGTAGCAGGATGGAGCCAACCTACAGTACAGACTGCTCCCCAGGGCCCTGGACTCAACTGATCAAGTTCTACAAACCATCAGGGTCTACTTCAGAAAGGCAGGTGGTGTTCTCCTGAAGTCTCTGTGCTGACCTTTCCACTTGGCCCCAGGGGTTAATCCAGGAGCCGCCTGGGTGTACTCAGATTGCCCCAGCTCTGCCTTGGCCTGTGGCCAGGGAGATGAGTCTGACTTGAATGCCTGGTGTCACAGATGTCTTCAGCTAAAGTCAGGAACAAATTTCTTAAGAACTTTTCTAATTGAATGACTCCATCTGGAGGGATAAACACCCACAGAATAAACAATGAGTCAGTTGTCCTTCAGGAGACTTTCCCCAAGTAACTGAGGGTGATTGTGTTTCAGAGAAATCTCACAGATGTCTGAAGACTTCTGGTGGTTCTACCAGCTGTTCCTCAGATCCTTGAAGGTGCATATGACCAAGCCTAGGGTGATGCTGTGGGCTTGGGGAGCATACAGATGAATGTCTCGTGTCATCACTGGCACAGTCCTGGGGATACACAGGCAGCTCTGGAAAGAGTATTGTTTATAGTTGTTAGTATCCCCAAGTGGGACCTACATCAGCAGGGGACACAGATTGACAGTGTCTTCAGTGTGCCCTCTCAGCAGGCTGGTAAGCATTAGAACATTCAACTCACAGCAGGTGGCTGAGTCTAATCCTCACCTTGGGAGGGATTATCTGTGAGCAATCTTTCTGACCTGTCCTCTTCATCCACACCACTGGCTGGGTGGTATTTGTCTGTCCCCCATAGAATAATTGGGGCTTCCCTCATCGTTCAGCTGGTAAAGAATCCTCCTGCAATGCGGGAGACCTGGGTTCAATCCCTGGGTTGGGAAGATCCCCTGGAGAAGGGAACGGCTACCCACTCCAGTATTCTGGCCTGGAGAGTTCCATGGGCTGTATAGTCCATGGGTTTGCTAAGAGTCGGATGCGACTGAGCGACTTTCACTTCATTTCGTGGAACAATTGAGTGATGGCGATGGGAATAGAGCTGGGGAGAGATATCCAGAAGTGCTGATAAGTATTTTATGCAGGTGGTGCAGGAGCTGAGGCTAAGCCCCTAGTGTTTACAACTGAGTGCTCGGGAAGGTTGAGAGCAATGGCAGTTTAACTGTGGTTAGATCCACCTGGGGGAAGATACCAGATCCAGCTTAAATTTAAGTTAAATTTAAGGCTTTTGCAATGGTTTAAATCTAAGTTAAAATTCAAGCTCTTACAATAGTCTGGGAGAGCTGCAGAAGAGAGTTTTCCTTTCCTGACATAGACAGGTTCCTCTCCACCAAATAACTCCCCCCAACTCACTTTGGTGCCTAAAAATTCAACATCAGTGATCTGGTCTTTTGAGTATTGCCTTATCTATAAACAACTGCAGACAAATAATACACTGTTAGCCAACCAGCCCTCTCCTGAGGCATGCATTTGCAGGGCCATAGTATAATGGAAGAAAATTAAATTGAATCAGGGTACTGATTTCTCTTGGCACATTCTAATATTAAAATGGCAACATTTTCTTGATGGAATAGTCTAATTCCTTAAAAATTCCTATTAATTCTTATTAATTTATTTAGGCAATATATGAATAGTTAAAAGATAAGTAGAAAATATATTCAGTGCAAAGTCTTTCTCTTACTTCAATTCCTTAACCCTCCATTTTTCTTTCCTAGAGGCAACTTTTACCAGTTATTTATACCATTTGTGCTGTGCTAAGTGCTGAAGAATTGATGCTTTTGAACTGTGGTGTTGGAGAAGACTCTTGAGAGTCCCTTGGACTGCAAGGAGATCCAACCAGTCCATTCTGAAGGAGATCAGTCCTGGGATTTCTTTGGAAGGAATGATGCTAAAGCTGAAGCTCCAGTACTTTGGCCACCTCATGTGAAGAGTTGACTCACTGGAAAAGACTCTGATGCTGGGAGGGATTGGGGGCAGGAGGAGAAGGGGACGACATTGGATGAGATGGCTGGATGGCATCACGTACTTGATGGGTGTGAGTCTGAGTGAACTCCAGGAGCTGGTGATGGACAGGGAGGCCTAGCGTGCTGTGATTCATGGGGTTGCAAAGAGTTGCACACGACTGAGCGACTGAACTGAACTGACCTGAAGTTGCTTCAGTCATGTTTGACTTTTTGCGACCCTATAGACTGTAGCTGGCCAGGCTTCTATGTCCATGGGATTCTTTAGGCAAGAATACTGGAATGGATTGGCATGCCCTCTTCCAGGGAATCTTCCCAACCTAGGGATCAAACCTGCGTCTCCTGCATTGGCAGGCAGCTTCTTTACCACCACTGCCACCTGGGAAACCCCCTTTTATTACAGGAGACAGTTAAAATTTCCAAGCCTCGCCTTTAAGTTCCTGTCGGTCAGCCCTGGAGATTTTTAAGAAGTTGTCTCTCTGCTCGTGCCCCCTCTGCACTCAGCTCTTTAAGGCTGGGAGACTCTTGAGGGCTACATTTCTGCTTAGCCAGTTGGGTTCCTGTTGGCCCTGCCAGTAGGGGGCACTAGAGGGAGACTGGAGTGCTGGAGGGGAGAAGGGACTTGCTGCCTCCTTTCTTGCTTCCTGTCTGTGCATGGCGCCTATGAGCACAGTTTCAGCCTTATTGTTTACTTCTGCTGCCACAGTGCCTTGTAGAAGCAACTGAATCCAGTTTAGCATTTTCCTCATACTTGGAGAATGAGCCTCCTTGAGCCCTTTCAGACTGGGGTCCTGGTGTGTGGGTCTCTTCCTCTGAGTTTCTACATTTTAATTATCTCTCTTCTTTTTGTCCCCCATGCCTAGAGGTGATGGCTGTTTCCCACAGTTACTACCTCAGTGGTACCCTAGAGTTCTCTTAGGTCCTTAGTTAACAACTTTGTACTTAGTTAACAGTTCTTTGTATTAAATTCTCTCTGTTGAAATAACTGGTGTGGTTTCTGTCAGCTGATGGAAACCTCGCTGATACAGGCACCAAACCACTATTCCCCAAAGTAGACCCTCAGCTCCAATGAGAAAAATCTGCTCTTTCCATGAACCCCCAGGTGAATTTTTCCCTTTCTCAAATTTGAAGCCTTGCTTATAGTCACCCCTACCTGCAAAAACTATCCAACATCTGCCAGTTAGAATCCTGTCTTCCGGAGCCCAGGGAAAATCCAGTCTTTTCTGAAGCTATCACCGACCGTCCACTTGCCTAGATGACTCATTTAACACTCAGTCCCATACTGACAGCCTTCTCCCTGACCACCCTCTTCTTCATTTACAGATATGCAGGTTGCTTGTTTAGATCTCTGAGTGCATTCTACCATAGGAATGATGTTATGCATGGTGGCTTAGGCACTGCTATAACCATATGCTGGCTGCTCCATATAAGACCACTGAACTCATAGTGGAACTGAGTTGTCAAGATTCAGGAGTGGAACTTGTTATGATTAAGATTCAGGGCTTCCCAAGTGGCGCTGATGGTAAAGAATCCACCTGCCAATGCAGGAGACTCAAGAGACGCAGGTTCTATCCCTGGGTTGGGAAGATCCCCTCAAGTAGGAAATGGCACCCTGATTCCAGTATTCTCACTTGGAAAATTCCACAGGCAGAGAAGCCTGGAAGGTTGTGGTCCATAAGGTCACAAAAAGTTGGAGACAACCGAAGTGACTTAACACACACACATGCGCACACACACTAGAATAGTCTACCTACTGAATATTCAGTCAAACCCATTTTCTCCATGGGTAGAATCACAAAATTGGGGTTTGAATGGATACTTAAGAAAAAAAACAAACAAAAATCTTCCTTAAGTGGAAGAGAGGAAGAGAGGCCCGGAGTTGCCCACAGTTGGAATGTCCTTCTGTGAACCTAATACCTATTTGTAAACTACATGATTTAGTAGAGGCATAGTGGCTTTGGGGTTCACCAGTTCTGCATTCAAAATCCAGTTCCATAACTTTGCAGTGTGAAGCATTAAGCTATTTGATTATTTGAATTTCAGTCCATGTAAGGTGTATGGTATAGAGTCTGGCATATAGTAAGTATCTAAGTATTCAATACATATTAATTCCTTTCCTCTTTATTTTCAGTTCAGTTCAATTGCTCAGTCGTGTCTGACTCTTTGCAACCCCATGAACTGCAAAATTCCAGGCTTCCCTGTCCATCACCAGCTCCTGGAACTTACTCAAATTCATGTCCATCGAGTCGGTGATGCCAGCCCATCCTCTCATCCTCTGTCATCCCCTTCTCCTCCCGCCTTCAATCTTTCCCAGCATCAGGGTCTTTTCCAATGAGTCAGTTCTTCTCATCAGGTGGCCAAAGTATTGGAATTTAAGCTTCAATACTAGTCCTTCCAATGAATATTCAGGACTGATCTTTAGGATGGGCTGTTGGATCTCCTTGCTGTCCAAGGGACTCTCAAGAGTCTTCTCCAATACCACAGTTCAAAAGCATCAATTCTTCGTTGCTCAGCTTTCTTTATAGTCCAACTCTCACATCCATACATGACTACTGGAAAAACCATAGTTTTGACAGATGGACCTTTGTTGGCAAAGTAATGTCTCTGCTTTTTAATATGCTGTCTAGGTTAGTCATAGCTTTTCTTCCAAGGAGTAAGTGTCTTTTAGTTTCTTGGTTGCAGTCACCATCTGCAGTGATTTTGGAGCCCAAGAAAATAAAGTCTGACACTGTTTCCACTGTTTCCCCATCTATTTACCATGATGTGATGGGACCGGGTGCCATGATTCGTTTTCTGAATGTTGAATTTTAAGCCACCTTTTTCACTCTCCTTTTTCACTTTCATTAAGAGGCTCTTTAGTTCTTCTTCACGTTCTGCCATAAGGGTGCTGTCATTTGTGTATCTGAGGTTATTGAGATTTCTCCCAGCAGTCTTGATTCCAGCTTGTGCTTTCTCCAGCCCAGCATTTCTCATGATGTACTCTGCATATAAGCTAAATAAGCAGGGTGACAATATACAGCCTTGATGTACTCCTTTCCCAATTTGGAACCAGTATGTTGTTCCATGTACAGTTCTAACTGTTGCTTCTTGACCTGCATACAGATATCTCAGAAGGCAGATCAGGTGGTTTGATATTCTCTTCTCTTTAAGAATTTTCCACAGTTTGTTGTGATTCACACAGTCAGGGCTTTGGCATCCCTTTATTTTAGACATAAGCTTATTTGTACGTTGAATTTAAGATGTCATATCCATTGTGAACTGTGAGCCCTGGCTGGAAAGTAGACAAAACAACACAAACACCAAGTTTTGAGGATTTGTATGCTATGCTCTTTCTATTCCTTTTTTCTCTACCCTCTTTCTTATGGATGTCATGCTGATAGCAAGCATACAAACATTTTCTGAAATGATTAGAGCATGAACACCACAATTCGTTTCTGATGGTCTCCCTGGAGTGTGTTGACCTTTCGGGAATGTGTTAATACATGTTTTTAAGTTAAAACTCCAGGAAACAGGATGAAACTTCAGAAGAAATCTTGAAATCTCTGAGATTTTAATTTTGGGGACCTAGTATTACTTCGGATACAACATTCTTAAGTGAAGTGACACTCTGAAATCTTAAACCCTCTGTCCAGGGAGTAGGCTGGGAAAACATTCAGTGATGCAATTTCAACAATGAAGTTGCTGAAATGTGGCTTGAGTTTTGGGAAATAGGTGACGTGTTAAACAGCTGGGACTCCAGGGATGGTGATACACTGGGCCAGCTGTGGACCAAGAACTTATTCAAGTCTGCTGACTCTGGAAGACTGAGTTTTTCAATATGAACAATGTGGAAGATAATTTTCTGCAGCTCCTTTTCCAACCTGCTGTGTTTTTATATACCATTTGAGACTAAGTTTTTTTTTCATTTGTTTTAGCTGTGCTCTTAATTGCTTACTGAAGCATTTTTATAATGGATGTTTTAAAATTTTTGTCAGAATTCCAACATCTCTGTCATCTTGGTGTTGAACTCCATTGGTTGTCTTTTCTCATTCAACCTGAGATTTCCCTGATTCTTGGTATGATGAAGTACTTTCATTTGTGTCTGGGACACTTTGGATATTGTGTTATGAGACTGTGGACCTTATTTAAATCTTCTGTTTGAGCAAGACTCCTCTGACTCCACAATAGGAAGGGAAGGGCATTGTACATTGATTCTGTCCAGTTGGGTGGAAGTCCAATCCCCTACTCAGCTTCTGCTGACACTTAAGAATGGGGTGGCACTCTGTTATTGCTGGAGGTAGATGGGCTCTGGCTTCCCCCAGATCTCGCTAACATCACATTGGCTGGAAAGGAGAGGGTGTCTAGTTACTGCTATATGCATTCTCTCCACTGACACATGAAGGAGAGAGAGGGCTTACTGTTCCCTGGTGATGTTGGAAGTCCTGGCTTCCCACTCAGTCACCTTTGACACCACCCTAGCAGGTGCCTGGACCATTCTGGCAGTAGGAGACTGCCATAATATAACTAGTCCTCATTTCTTTCTCCGCTTTAAAATCTTTTGACCCATCCACAAAGTAGACAGAAGAGTATTGTGCGTGTGTGCCTAGCTGCTTCAGTTGTGTCTGACTCTTTGTGATCCCATGGACTGTAGCCTGCCGGACTCCTCTGCCCATGGGATTCTCTAGGCAAGAATACTGGAGTCAGTTGCCATGACATTCTCCAGGGGATTTTCCCAGCTCAAAGATTGAACCTGTGTCTCCTACACTGCAGGCGGATTTTTTTTACTGCTGAGCCACCGGGGAAGTCCACAGAGAAGAATATAATGAACTCCATATACCCATCATCCAAATTCAGCAATTTTATTTTGCTAGTCTAGTTTTATCTATCTCCCTCAAACTTTCTTTTTCTTGCTTACATATTTTATAGCAAATCCCAGATATTATTTTATTTAGTAATATACCCTTCACATGAAATTTAAAAAAACACAATTCAATTCCATTATCACATTTAGTAAAATTAATAACAATTCTTTAGTATCATTTTATATCAATCTTCATTCAAATTTTCATGACTGTGTCAAAAAATCTTTTTTACAGTTGGTTTTTCAAATTGCAGCTTCCACCATAAAAACTAACATATGCACTTTCCTCTTATTAGTTGCTGCCCATTTTTCTACTCCCCTTTATGATCCAGTTCTGTCAATTTACAGGTACATGCATGGGTGCTCAGGCGTATCTGACTCTTTGTGACCACATGGACTGTAGCCTGCCAGCCCCCTCTGTCTATGGGATTTCCCAGGCAAGAATACTGGAGTGTGTTGCCATTTTCTTCTCCTGGGGATCTTCCTGACCCAAGGATCACATCTGGGTCTCCTGTATTAGCAGGCAGATTCTTTACCACTATGCCACCTAGCTATCTCTAATTCCTTAGCTCCCATTTTCTCTTTAACCTGTTTCGATCAGGATCCCCTATAAATCAACTGAAATCAATCAATGTCAACAGGGGTCTCCATGTTATCAAATTCAATACATTCTTTTCCAATATTTACGCAACTCCCCAGCACCTGAGACAGCTGATATTTTCCTCTTTCTGGAATGCTTTCTTCACCTGGTTTCTGGGACATCATGCTCACCGTCTTTGTCAGTCTCACTAGCTACTCTTCCGCTTCTTGAGCTCTCAGTTTTGGGATACTCTAGAAAGCACTGTGTTCTTTTAGATATATACTTGTCTTTCTTTGTTATCACAAATTCATATGTTCAGTCCCAACCTTTCCCCTGACCTCCAAGCTATATGTCTAACCAGCTCAACATGTACTTTCTCCTGGGTATTAAATAGACATCTTAAACTTAACACCTCCAAATCAGGACTCCAAATAAAACTATACTCCTCCTAAACCTTCCTCATTTAAGTAAATTGCATAGCCGTAGTAAAAGGGAAGAGAGCAAGGAGTTAACTTCGCATTTTAAGCTAAAGTTGTCACAGAAGGCCTCGCCAAAGGGGTGATATTTGAGCAGAAATTAGAATGATGAGAAGGAGGCATCAGGAGTCAGCTTGGATTAAAAACAACAAAAAACGGGAAAGAGAGGCAGACAGAGGGGTGGTTATCTGTCTATTAATTATTTTCTTAGACCCCTGCATCCATTTATCAACAAATCATTTTGACCCTGCCTTCAAAACAAATATGGAATCTGATTAGCCTTTTTTGTTTGTTTGTTTTTTGGCCATAAGATATGTGGGATCTTAGTTCCCTGACCAAGAATCAAACCTGGTCAAGCACCCCCTTCAGTAGAAGCTTGGAGTCTTAACCACTGGACTGCCAGGGAAGTCCCTGATTAGTCTTTACTTCTCCCATTACTACTGCCTTTTTCCAAGTCACTGCCATTTTCAGTAGACCAAAATATCATTTTCCAAGTGGTCTTCTCTTGGAATATAATCTCTATCAGAGGAAATTCACTGATGTACCCCCTGCACTTGCAACAAAGCCTGGTGGATATTGATGCTCAGTAAATTATTATTGAATGAATAAGTGATTGACCTAATTTCATCAGCCAGAGTGATCTTTTAGCAAAGTTCAGGGTACCTCTCTGATCAATAAATACCCTCCAGGGATTTTGGCTTTCTAGGTGGCTCTGGTGGTAAAGAACCCACCTACCAATGCAGGGGATGAAATATCAATAACCTCAAATATGCAGATGACACCACCCTTATGGCAGAAAGCAAAGAAGAACTAAAGAATCTCTTGATGAAAGTGAAAGAGGAGAGTGAAAAATTTGACTTAAAACTCAGCATTCAGAAAACTAAGATCATGGCATCTGGTCCCATCACTTCAGGGAAAATAGATGGGGAAACAGTGGAAACAGCTTTTGGGGGGCTCCAAAATCACTGCAGATGGTGACTGCAGCCACAAAATTAAAAGACGCTTGCTCTTTGGAAGAAAAACTATGACCAACCTAGACAGCATATTAAAAAGCAGAGACATTACTTTGCCAACAAAGGTCTGTCTAGTCAAAGCTATGGTTTTTCCAGTAGTCATGTATGGATGTGAAAGTTGGACTATAAAGAAAGCTGAGCTCCAAAGAATTGATGCTTTTGAACTATGGTGTTGGAGAAGACTCTTGAGAATCCCATGGATAGCAAGGAGATCTAACCAGTCCATCCTAAAGGAAGTCAGTCCTGAATATTCATTTGGAAGGACTAATACTGAAGCTGAAACTCCAATACTTTGGGCACCTGATGAGAAGAACTGACTCATTTGAAAATACCGTGATGCTGGAAAAGATTGAAGGCAAGAGGAAGGGGACGACAGAGGATGAGACGGTTGGATGGTATCACCGATCCAAAGGACACGAGTTTGAGTAAACTCTGGGAGTTGGTGATGGACAGAGAGGCCTGGTGTGCTGCAGTCCATGAGTCCAAAGTGTAGAACACGAGTGAGCAACTGAACTGAAACTGAAACCAATGCAGGAGACGTAAGAGACATGGGTTTGATTCCTGGCTCAGGAAGATCCCCTGGAGGAGGAAATGGCCACCCATTCCAAAGTTCTTGCCTGGAGAATCCCATGGACAGAGGAGCCTGTTGGGCTACGGTCCATAGCGTCACAGAGAGTCATACACAACTTAGCATGCACATGGGGATTTTTCTATCACACGTTAAACTTAAAATCAGATTCTAAAACTTATACCATCTGGCTCCTACTTATCTCCCCAAGTCTTCTGCAATTGCCTTTTCTCTTGTTCTCTCTACGCCATCCTCTTGGTCGCCTTGATGTACCTCATCTGTGCAAAGCGTGTCCTATTTTATGGCTACACATGGCTGTTCCTTCTGCCAGGGACCTTTTTCCCCCAGATCTTCACCTGACTCCTTCTCATCTTACTAGTTTCTGCTCAATCTCTCCTCTCAGAGCAGCCTTCTGATAACCTTATTTTAGTGTGCCAACTTCCTTATTGCTCTCTTTTCTTTTATGAAGATTTTTTTTTCTCCATAGTTCTTAGGCGTCTCTAGCTCAACAAATATTGTTGAATGACAAGATGCATTAATCTGGCATCTTGCCAGATTCATATAACCTTCTTGCCTTGCAGGTGAGGACACGGGTCAGAGAGGTGGGGTTATTCACCGAAGTCTCTTGTTAAGTTGGTGTCTGAGCTGGGGCTCCACTGCGCTCCCCTAGTGTCCTAGTTCAGAACAAGTTTTACTGCATGACGTTGTCACGTGGCCCTGAGAACTCTCCTGATCCCATTCTCTGCCCGTTATAAACACAGAGTCTGCTGGATGTTGTTATTTCACATCTTTAACAATACGGCAAGCTGGCTGGCAATTCCCAGGATTTCCCAGAGGGGAGAGGAGGAGCAGAACACCTCTGCTGGTTTCTCCTCTGAAATGGAGGCTTTGCAACGCCAGCCGCCGTGCCATTGTTGGACAACAATGTGTGTCTCAGAGGCAAGGGAAAGTTCCCACACTCTGTGCTCACCAGACGCCTGGCTGGTGAGCCCCGGTCTCCCCATTACTCCTGAGTTCCTTGTTTCTTTTTCCTCCCTCTTTGTTATGTCATCTATTCATGACTGGGGCAAGATGCCATGCTATTCTTTCTCAATTCTGGATCAGTCTGTTATTAGCTATTCTCCTTGGGTGCCCTATTCATAGGAACCTAACCACCCCCAATTGCAATAGGTGAATTCTGTGGAAAAGTGCAAGGCATGTTTTTCCTGCTTGGATTGTGCTTTTCCTGTGATTCAGCAATCTTCAGAGGGAGCTCCTCACCATTTTTACCATCGCGGCTTGTGTCCACGGGTCCACAGAGGCTAAGTGCCATCCAAATTTTGTGGATGTTCTCAGGGGATGCTACAGCTAAGTCACAACGTGAGATGAACCTGTGTGGGTGGGTTTGCCAGATCCATCTGTGGTTTTAAGAGACTTAAAACCAGAAAGGTTCTCATGGTAAGAGCAAATTGGTAGAGGAGTTAAACATGCAATGCTCAGGTTGCTCGAGGTTAAACTTGAATTCTTCTCCCTCACCCACCATCATTTCTAACACTCTCTTAGGATACCCTGCTTTCTGGACATCAGAAAGCAGAGCTCAGAGTAACAACGAGCCTGACAAAAATCTGGTGTTTTGTACTGTGCTTTTAGCAGTTTTCAGAAGGGAGCTGAATCCCGGCAGAGAATCCTTTCATCTGCAGAGCTTAAGAGCAGGATGTTGGGAAGTGGGGCTCCAATTCAGTTAACATGTGTTCAATCCTTTGTGTCTGTGAAGCTAGACACTCTCTTTTCCTACTTCAGGAGTTAGACCTATGTATATGCACATATATTTGGTGGGTGTACTATCTGTGTGCATGCATGCGTGAAAGAACCGAATGAAGTATCTTTGTCAAATCATCAGATAAAGTGGAGACAGGACAGTGTTATGATTAAGAGTGCTGAATCTGGGCTTGGGAGCCAGAAAGGCCTGGATTCCAACTCCTGTTGCACATCTCATGTGCTTTTTGATTTGAAAGATTTTCCTTTTCCTTTCCGAGCCTTGGTTTCTTTATATGGAAAATAAAGTTACTAATAATATCAGCCTCATGGGGTCAGCATGGGTATTAATATATATGGACATGAATAAAATGCTTAGTATCATTCTAAGTGTTTAATAAGTATTAGCTATAACTATTATTCATAATTATGGGCTTCCCAGGTTGTGCTCGTGGTAAAGAATCCACCTGCCAATGCAGGAGACGCAAGAGCTGTGGGTTCGATCCCTGGGTCGGGAAGATCTCCTGGAGAAGGACATGGCAACCCACTCCAATAGTCTTGACTGGAAAATTCCATGGACAGAGGAGCCTGGCGGGCTACAGTCCGTGGAGCAGCAAAGAGGCGGACGTGACTGAGTGCACCCACACACATGTTAATAATGATGAGTGCAATGCACAGTGCCACAGAGGCAGAGGTAAACCACTGTTCAATACTTTCTAACATATTGCCTTCTCTGTAGAATTTCCTTGCTGTTTCCTATCTCTGCATGATTTCACACCTTCCCTGAAATAATAATTTCCTCGCCAAATACATGTTCACGGTGGTCCTTAGAAGGAAGTCTCTTTGTTGCTCGGGGGTCTTTTGGGAGTCCCTCAGATTTTTTTTTTCCTAAAGGACTTTGAGTCATATTTCTGTATCTTCCTCCTTAGTTAAACCTGTTTTGTGAGCTGTAGGAATGGCACAAATCATCCTGTGGGATTTACTCTGCCCATTCACTTATCTCTGTAGATGAATAAAATTAACCTGAAATGATGGGCAGCAGGGAGACAAAAAGTAGCATCAGAGAGGGTGGAGGGGAAAGAGAAGGTGGAAAGAGCTTCCCAGTTAGGACTGAGTTTGGCTACATGTAACCAATTCCAAATAACGGCTTAAACAAGATAAAGATTTATTTATATCATTTAGAAAAAGTTCTGAGAGAGGTGGTCCGGGGTTAGTGTGGTTCTTTCTGGTCTTCTGGACTGGTTCACATTTCCTCTCTTTCATCCTTGTTGTGTGGAGAAAGGAGGAAAAAGTCCAGGGTTGTTCCTCTCAGCTGAATAACTTCCTTGTATAAACTTCCACTTTCATCTCATTGGTCACCCCTAAGAGCAAGAGATGCTGAGGCTGAAACTCCAGTACCTTGGCCACCTCATGAGAAGAGTTGACTCATTGGAAAAGACCCTGATGCTGAGAGGGATTGGGGGCAGGAGGAGAAGGGGGCGACAGAGGATGAGATGGCTTGATAGAATCACCAACTTGATGCACTTGTTTTGGGTAAACTCTGGGAGTTGGTGATGGACAGGGAGGCCTGGCGTGCTGCGATTCATGGGATCGCAAAGAGTCGGACGACTGAGCGACTGAACTGAGCTGAACTGAATGGCAAGAGAAAATGAAAGAATGCCTAAAATAAAGCTGACATTCTGTTAGAAAAAGAGAAGGGGAGAATACATTTAGAGCAGAGAACCAAAAGCTTCTGCCATTGTTGGAAATTTATTCTAGTGCTTTTGGCAGGCGTATGTTTCTAGGTATCAGAATTTCAAAGCATTTTATTAAAACAAGTTGTTTATTTATTTGGCTTCCCAGGTGTTAGCTGTGGTACGTGGGATCTAGTTCTGTGATCAGTGATCGAACCCAGGCCTCCTGTGTTGGGAGTGGGAGTCTTAGCCACAGGACCACCAGGGAAGTCCCTGAGAGCACACTTTCTTAACTGGGGACAGCTTAACATATTTCTCTTCAACTTCTCCACAAGGCTAGCATTGTTAGATGCTCCAAGAAAGAGCCTGAGGACATTGTCCATCTTTCCAGAAGGCTGCTTCTTTTTTGTATAGGAAAAGATATAAGTTAATTAAAACAAAAAACACATTAAGAATTGTCAGTGTCCATCAACAGATGAGTGGATAAGAAAGCTGTGGTACATATACACAATGGAGTATTACTCAGCCATTAAAAAGAATACATTTGAATCAGTTCTAATGAGATGGATGAAATTGGAACCAATTATACAGAGTGAAGTAAGCCAGAAAGAAAANCAAAAAAAAAAAAAAAAAAAAAAAAGAATTGTCAGGACTGTTCCTAACTTTGGGGAGTGAAAGAAAATAAAACAACCCTATTTTGAACATAGTGTTTGGAGCTCTGTACTAAGGATAGATCCATCCATTCTATATCGCTCCATCCATTTACAGCATTACCTTAGATAAAAAGTGTAAAACATAACCTTAGAATAGTTTAAACCACCAAACTTCAGTCCAATTAGAAAGAAAAATTGGACTTTCTAATCTACCATACTTTATAATCTCTTGGCTCTTGAAAGAAGTCAATTTATGCTAAAAGGTTTTTTTTTTCATAATAATTATTTGTTGTTACAAAGTAAAGGAATTTTTATATATCACACGAGGCAGATATTCAATACGGACAAAGGCAACATTTGCAGCAAATAATAAAACAAATAAGTTTTAAAACATAGTGTATTGGAGCCTCTGAAGAGCTCATGTCTACAACAACCAGATTTTAAAGAATTCTGGTATAGACATCAAGCTGATATACTCATCTGGTGGTGAGAAATCCACATTGTAGCTTTGATGCTGGATCATGCCATACATTGGCTGGGACTAGGCAGCAGTCATGGGCTTCTCTGGTGGCTCAAAGGGTAAAGAATCTGCCTGCAATGCAGGAGACCTAGGTTCAAGCCCCAGGTTGACAAGATCCTCTGGAGATGGGAATGGCTACCCATTCTGATATTTTTGCCTGGAGAATGCCATGATCAGAGGGGCCTGGTGGGCTACAGACCATGGAGTCGTAAAGAGGCGGACACGACTGAGCAACTAACACTTTAGCTTTTCAGGCAGCAGCAAAGGTAGGTAGCTCAGCAGCACCCCACCTTGATAAATGGGCTTCCCTGGTGGCTCAGACAGTAAAGACTCTGTCTACAGTGCAGGAGAACTAGATTCAATCCCTGGGTCAGGAAGATCCCTTGAAGGAGGGCAAGACAACCCACTTCAGTATTCTTGCCTGGAGAATCCATAGACAGAGAAGCCTGGTGGGCTACAGTCCACGGGGTCACAAAGAGTCAGACACGACTGAGTGACTGACACTTTCACTTTTTATTTCAGTGACGAAACTGGCCCTGATGAGGAGAGCGGAGCTAGTGGACCTGAAAAGCAATGTCTGGTGGTGAATCCCAGCAGAGGGTCCACCTGAGGCATTTCTCTAAGAGGGCCAGATAGAGAAACAAGCCCAGGTGTTTGTCAGGTACCTGAACATTCAGGTGGGAATGAAAGTGAGATATAAACTTCTAGGGGTTGACTCAAGATTCACTGTAGGTGACAAGGACTTTTCACAGCGTGGATTGTCTTTCCTGTGGGTGGAGAGATGCAGTTAAGAGCACTGTGCTGGTTTGGAGAAGGGCCAGAGAGACAGAGCAAGGTGGTCAGAAGTAGAGTGGTTCTCCTTTGCCTGGGATTCAGTCTCAGGATATGGGAATTTAAGTGTCAAACTGGGACAGTCCTGGCCACCTTATGAAGAAAGAGGGTTTTGAAGTCACAGGGGAACTTTGGGCTCAGTAGTGAGCCCCTGGATCATCCATTATCAGAGTTAAGAGAACCTCAGAGTCTGGCCAACTAGGCAAAATTTTTAACACAATTTAGATTTCTCTAGACTACTCCCAACTGGCCATCTCTTCCCAAACCCTTCTGGATGGTTTGACTTTTTAGAAATTATCATGGAACTGGAAAATTTTTTAAATGGAAGGTTACAAGAAAGCAATTTTCTTTTATTTGATCTATCCAGGAAAAAAACCACACATTTCGGTCCCAGAATAAATAAGCATCTACTCATGGTATTATAATTACTTAATTACAATGTGCAATTACTGGGCTGGGGTGCACACACAGAGTAATAATATGCACATTTTTTAGCTACAGAGATATGTCATCAAGAGATGAAAAGTGGAAGTTGCTTGGTTGTGGCCGACTCTGTGACCCCCATGGGCTATACAGTCGTGGAATTCTCTAGGCCAGAATATTGGAGTGGGTAGCCATTCCCTTCGCCAAAGGATCTTCCCAATCTAGGGATCGAACCTGGGTCTCTGGCATTGCAGGTGGATTCTTTACCAGCTAAGCCACCAGGAAAACCCTGGTCAAGAGATGGGCCTCTTTAAATTCCTTGGTGTCTGGAGAGCCCAAAGAGTCTCAGTAGGACCCCCAGATTTCTGTAATTAATGTGATAACTGTAATTTCATAATATGTAATAAATTTGATTACTATGAAAACAATTCTCACTCTGTGGGATCCTGGCATTCTGGTTTCTATTCAAGGCTGTGGTGTGGATGTCATGTGTAACTGATATGCGAGGACATCAATGTCATAACAAACAGAGATGCACTGGGAAGATGACAGGATTTATAGCCAGAAGATCTGAGCTTGAGACCCACCTCCATCCTTTGACCTTGCCGCATTAGGCGGCTCAGAGAGATTAAGCGAGCTGCTCAAGGCAGCAAAGCTTCTCAAAGGACCTGGAGTCCACGCCCCAGAAAACGGAGCCCAGACTCTGACTTCCTCAGCTCCTTTGCCTTCTAAACTGTAATTCCCTGGAGGTGTTGGCTAACATAGTGCTAATGTTAAAACAGAAACTTGGGGGTCTTACTGATACTCTTCAGGCTCTCATGACACCAAGGAATTTAAAGAGGCCCATATCTTGATGACATATCTTTTTAGCTAAAAAATGTGCATATTATTACTTTGCGTGTGCAGCTCAGCCTGTAACTTCTCAGTTCACTTTAACTGCAGTCCCATGACTGACACAGATGTTATTGCTCCCCAATTACAGTGTTTTCTGCTTGGAGGCATCTTGTCTTCTGTAATATATCATGAGCCAGAGCCCAGTGCTAAACATTAGCTAGTAATTTATGATCATACCTTCTGAGGCAGAGAGGGCAGCCATAGCTCACTTTGGACTTGGAAAAGCACTCCACGTTTTCCCTCAGCTCTTCCCCCCGCCGCCTTTTCTTTTTCTGCATTTGCTCATTACTCTATCTTTTCAATTTAGGGATGGCCTGGATCCTGCCATGTAAATCAAAGAAGAGAGGGCCTGACTCAGCCGCCTAGCCTGGGTCACCTGGAACCCATTATGATACAGGCTCATAAACACCTCCATTTTCCCTTCAGAGAGAGACCAGACCCACTGAAGTTAAGCTACCTGCATAAGAGCTGAGTGCGATCAGCTGTACTTAATCTTTAAATGTCCAACCCGCTGATAACCTTTGGTTTGCTTTGATAACTACGAAATAAATTCTCACTGCGTCGGATCCCAGCATTCTGGTTTCCATTCAAGGCTGTGGTGCAAATGTCATGGAATCTTGGACTGGACAGCAGTCCTTGGAGATCTCTGGGGCCAGTTACTGGCTTTCAGGCACTTAATTTCTAAGCTTCCCTCTGCCAACTTTAAATTTCCTCAGGGAATGACACAACGTTTCTGCATTATCAAGCTTTAGGTACTCTGTGGGGGTGAAAACCATTTGGAGGTGGGAGAAGGGAGGAAAAAGAAAGATCCATCAAGTTCAAAGCTTTATAGTCGTTATAACAGAAAGAACATTGGTCTGAGTTTCAAGAGTCTTGGGTTTGAATCCAACTCTTCTGTCCTTGTCCCTCCTCCTCTCCCCTCCCACCCTCCCAGCAGTGTGATCTTGTGAAAAGGTTGTTAACTCTTCTAGTCTTCATTTTTTTCTTCAATGAGGACAATGGTCAGGACTTCTCAAACTTTCATGAATATATAAATCACTTGGGGTCTTATAGATTTATTGTGAGGATTAAATTGGTTAATGTATATAAAACTATTAGAATGGCTGGCTCATAACACTAGATAAATATCAGTTCTACTATTATTTAACATCATGAAGATTTCCCCATGTCATTCAGAAACACTTCGGAAATATAATCTTATGGAGACTCTGAAATATCTCTAGTATGGCTATACCTATAATAATTTAATTATCCATTTTCTTATTTTTGCCTATAATATTGCTGTTCTGAAAAATCTTTGTATGTGATTCCTTGCCCATAGACATGAATTTCCTGCAAGTAATAGGAAGTAAATCTAAACCGGTTTCACTAGGATCCAAACTACGAATCATGCGATGATTCGTATGGATGAAATCAGCTTCATTTCTATTTAACGGACATGTATCATGGGTCAGGCACTGTGCTGGGTGTTGGGTACAGAGTGATTAAACAAGACAGGCGTGAACCCTGTCCTCAAGGGTCTTATAAGCTAGCAGCAAAGTCAGATTTTAAAAATGTAATTACAACAAAGCATGATGAGTCTTATGATGGGAAAGTCGAGGGAGCATATAACAAGGGGGACTAATTCAAGAGAAACTCAGAGGGGGAGGAGAAAGGGCTGTTTATGCTGAATCTAGATATACAAGGAGTTGTCCAGCGAAGGGGAGGGCAGGAGGCTGAGAGAACAGAAGGTGCAAGATTCTTCAGTTTCTATCTTCTTTATATGGTGGCTGATGTTTTTAGTTTGTTCAGTTCAGTTCAGTTCAGTCGCTCAGTCATGTCCAACTCTTTGCAATCCCATGAATCGCAACACGCCAGGCCTCCCTGTCCAACACCAACTCCCAGAGTTCACTCAGACTCACGCCCATCGAGTCAGTGATGCCATCCAGCCATCTCATCCTCTGTCATCCCCTTCTCCTCCTGCCCCCAATCCCTCCCAGCATCAGAGTCTTTTCCAATGAGTCAACTCTTCGCATGAGGTGGCCAAAGTACTGGAGCTTCAGCTTTAGCATCATTCCTTCCAAAGAAATCCCAGGGCTAATCTCCTTCAGAATGGACTGGTTGGATCTCCTTTCAGTCCAAGGGACTCTCAAGAGTCTTCTCCAACGCCACAGTTGAAAAGCATCAATTCTTTGGCGCTCAGCCTTCTTCACAGTCAAACTCTTACATCCATACGTGACCACAGGAAAAACCATAGCCTTGACTGGACGGACCTTAGTCGGCAAAGTAATGTCTCTGCTTTTTAACATGCTATCTAGGTTGGTCATAACTTTCCTCCCAAGGAGTAAGCGTCTTTTAATTTCATGGCTGCAGTCACCATCTGCAGAGATTTTGGAGCCCAGAAAATAAAGTCTGACACTGTTTCCACTGTTTCCCTGTCTATTTCCCATGAAGTGATGGGACTGGATGCCATGNCTCCTGCCCCCAATCCCTCCCAGCATCAGAGTCTTTTCCAATGAGTCAACTCTTCGCATGAGGTGGCCAAAGTACTGGAGCTTCAGCTTTAGCATCATTCCTTCCAAAGAAATCCCAGGGCTAATCTCCTTCAGAATGGACTGGTTGGATCTCCTTTCAGTCCAAGGGACTCTCAAGAGTCTTCTCCAACGCCACAGTTGAAAAGCATCAATTCTTTGGCGCTCAGCCTTCTTCACAGTCAAACTCTTACATCCATACGTGACCACAGGAAAAACCATAGCCTTGACTGGACGGACCTTAGTCGGCAAAGTAATGTCTCTGCTTTTTAACATGCTATCTAGGTTGGTCATAACTTTCCTCCCAAGGAGTAAGCGTCTTTTAATTTCATGGCTGCAGTCACCATCTGCAGAGATTTTGGAGCCCAGAAAATAAAGTCTGACACTGTTTCCACTGTTTCCCTGTCTATTTCCCATGAAGTGATGGGACTGGATGCCATGATCTTCGTTTTCTGAATGTTGAGCTTTAAGCCAAGTTTTTCACTCTCTACTTTCACTTTCATTTATTGCTTTGAGTCCATCAAAGCAATAAATTAATGCTTGTTATTTTATTCTTCCTCAAAATGATAGCTTAAATAATATTTGTAATGGACTAAAAGTCCCTAATGGGAGATTAAATAGCTCAGGCAGTTAAACAGGTTAGAACCAAGAGTTCCCTGGGTTGCTCTCTAATGGAATGATGATCATAGCACTAGGGGCAACATGTATGTGCCGTCAAAGCTATAAAATAATAACGTAATTTAATTTTAAAAGTAAGGAATAACTGATGGAAATGCCTGTAAATAATAATTTATTGGGCTTTTGCCTTAGAAAGTCAAATATCTTATCAGACTTGAGAATGTGTATCATATTTGACAACAGTACTGTCATGTCTCCACCGTGATGTAGCATCAGGACTTTGAATAGTCCTAGAAATCCAATATTCCTCATTTATTGGGACAGGGCCTAGCTGTTGATAATCTCAGTTTTATGTGATTATGCATCATAGTTATTTACTATGATCCACATGAGAGTTGACTCGAAGTAATTGATACATTTGTACTTAATATTCACCAAAATTACAGTACAGTGCAGAGTCAGGGTTCTCAATGTGTATGTATACTGCTTTGATGATATATTTCTGGAATTCAGGAATATCCAAGGCTATGATTGGTTATTGATTGCCAGTGCTGGAAATGGAAGTGGGTAGAAGAGCTTGTTTCTTTATTTTTTCTGTTACAACTTTTTTTCATTCAACATTTTGTAATGTTTTCCTATGTGAGTACATCATTCTTTTCTCAAAGCCACATAGTCCATTGTAGTTTATATAGCCAATCATTTATTGATGGATAAATATTTAGCTTTTTAATATTAGTAGTTCTTTCTCTTACAGTCTTGCTACATAGGTTGTCATTGTATACCTTCTGCGAGTCTTCCTGCAGTGTGAATTACCTAGATGTAGAATTGTTGTTTTAAAGATAGAGATTGTTTCTGTTTTCTTTTCATCCTGAGTCATTATTTATTCATTCAACAACCAAAGACTACTGTGGGTTGCAGTAAAGAGATGAAGGCACAATCTTATTTTTATCTTCAAGCTGGAGAGATAAATATTCAGAGTATAATAAAGCTGGCTGGGCTTGGGTGGGGATTATTGTTGATGAAAGGAGGATATGAGTTTAAGCTGAAGATAATGGCTGTCATTTATGTTTAGCAAAAGGTCAAAGAGTATTTGATAGATCATCGTGGTAGACATTTCCATTGTTGCCATGAGCTACTATAAGTACTTATTATTGGGCTAAAATAATATTAATTTATGCTCATTTTTATCACAATTCTTCATACAAATAGTTTTCACTTTGAATTTATATCTTTTATGGATTTTAAAGTCACATAGACCTCAAATCCTGGCTCTACCATTCATAAATCATATGATCATGAGGTAAAAAAATTCTGCTATATCAGTTTTTTCTTTTATAAAATAGATGTTTTTGTGTCTAGGCATATATACAAATGTCTGTCTACATAGATTAGGTAGATATTTTGCTAAATTAGTCATTAAGCCATGTGTAAATTAATCAAGTGATTATTAGAGCTATTTAGACTGAAATCTGGCATCTATGAGAATATACAAGCTTGAAACTAGAAGTGTTTGAAATTGGTAAGTTAAAAAGTCCGTAATGTGTTTGCTGAATTTTAGTGATTTAATAACCGAGCCCAGCTAGAAATTAACTGGTGCGGTAATGTTCTATATAGAAGAATGAGACCAAATATACCCAGCTTATTTTTATCATATTATCTCTTTCCCTTTGGAATTTAAAAGTGGAATGAAGTCGAAGTCCCCTTCTCTGGATCCATCCATCTGTATTTAAGTTCCTGTCCCCAACTCATTCAACGGACTTGCTGTTTTACCAGCACGAATACTCCCATAGTCAGGCCGGTCATCTCTGTGTTTTAAGACCTTCTTCTGCTTATTCCAACCTTTATGCGGGTCTCTGTTTTCAGGAAGCTTATAATCATAGTGGTGGAGAAAGAAATTAAAAGAAGTAATTATCAAAAAGTGAGATGAGTGCTATGTGAAATTTATGGGGTGCCATAACAACAGACAGCAGGGGAACCTAATGTGGCATTTCTGAGAAATCCCATTTATTGATTCAACAAATAAGTCTGATGAACCCTTAGTATGGGCCAGACACATAATAGGCCTAGCTGGAAATTTAAAAGGAACCATAACAGACATAGCCTGTAAGAATGATGTTTAGGCTGGAACCTGAAGGATGAGTAGGAAATAATTGTCTGACAGGAGGTAGGGGAGGAAGATGATTTTCAGGGGATAACTGGAAGGCTGAGCGATGGCTTAATGTGAGGTGAGAATAATTGTGCGGAGTCCAAGCCAGCCCTGGGTTTCTGGGTACACTGTGCAGTGGGGTAAACGGGAGTACCATTTACGTACGTGATGAGTTGCAGGTTTGGGGAGTGACGGGGTTGGCGATTCATTCATTTATTTATTCCACAGCTTTGGAAAAAAGTAGAAGAGAGTGTAGCAGTTGAAGAGAGGGATTTTGTAAGGTGGAAGAGACTCAAGTGCGATTTAAATGTTCATTAAAAAAGAAGATACCGGTGAAGACAGGGAAGTTTAAACCCCAGAGTGAGGGAGTGACAGATGACACGGGATTCTCAGGAAGGCAGGCAGAGGAGTATGAGATGGGGGCAAAGCAAGTGCAGGGACTAGACTTAGATGGAGGGAGTGGTCCTCAGAGGACTAACAGAGGATGGAAGAGCGCTGCTATTTGGTTAGAGTGGGAGGCCCTGGTAGTATTTTACCCACGCACAGAATTGTTGCCAGTTCTGGTGATGTGTCCTTAGGGGAGTCAAGCAGGTGGGAGCAGGTGGCAGGTGCTGAGGCTACTGACCTCCACGTGGCCTACAGCAAAAGCTCAACTGAGTCCCAAGAGCCCAAGAAGATGGCCCTATTCCATTTTTTTTAAAATTAATTTTCATTGGAGTATAGTTGCTTTGCAATGTTGTGTTTGTTTCTACTGTACAGCAAAATGAACCAGCCATATATATACATATATCCCCTCCTTTTTGGACTTCCTTCCCACTGAGGTCACCACAGAGCTTTGAGTAGAGTTCCCTGTGTTACACAGTAGGTTCTTATTCAGTTCAGTTCAGTCCAATTGCTCAGTCATGTCCAATTCTTTGTAACCCCATGGTCTGCAGCACACCAGGCTTCCTTGTCCATCATCAACTCCCCGAGCTTGCTCAAACTCATGTCCATTGAGTTGGTGATGCCAACTACCCATCTCATCCTCTGTTGTCCCCTTCTCCTCCTGCCTTCAATCTTTCTCAGCATCAGGGTCTTTTCAAAGGAGTCAGTTCTTCTCATCAGGTGACCAAAATATTGGAGTTTCAACTTCAGCATCAGTCCTTCCAGTGAACATTCAGGACTGATTTCCTTTAGGATAGACTGGTTTGATCTCTTTGCAGTCGAAGAGACTCTCAAGAGTCTTCTCCAACACCACAGTTCAAAAGGATCGATTCTTCAGCACTCAGCTTTCTTTATAGTCCAGCTCTCACAACCATACATGACTACTGGGAAAACTATAGCTTTGACTAGACGGACCTTTGTTGGCAAAGTAATGTCTCTGTATTTTAATATGCTGTCTAGTTTGGCCATAGCTTTTCTTCCAAGGAGCAAGTGTCTTTTAATTTCATGGCTGCAGTTCTCATCAGCCATCTATTTTATACAGAGCCTCAATAGTGCAGATGTGTCAATCCCAACCTCCCAAGAGGATGGACCTATTCTTGAGTGTGCCTTTGTTTTGCTTGTAAAATATCAGTTGATGATCCAACAGGATTTGACCTACTATTGTGGAAAAAATCACTTCCATCCCATCATCTTGTACAGATTGTTATTTCAATTCAACATATATTTTGCAAGGGTTAGTATTATATGCTTTTTAAAAACTTGTATTGAGCAAAATGTTTTTTGCAGAATTTTTACATTAACTTTTGAAACTTATGACTACTTTGTTAGCTCTATTTATGATTCGGTCAAGTAGAATTTCCCCAGTTCTCACTAAAACCCACACAAAAATCAATATAGCTTTCAGTTCAGTTCAGTTCAGTCACTCAGTCGTGTCCGACTCTTTGCGACCCCATGAATCGCAGCACGCCAGGCCTCCCTGTCCATCATCAACTCCCGGAGTTCACTCAGACTCATGTCCATCGAGTCAGTGATGCCATCCAGCCGTCTCATCCTCTGTCGTCCCCTTCTCTTCCTGCCCCCAATCCCTCCCAGAATCAGAATCTTTTTCAATGAGTCAACTCTTTGCATGAGGTGGCCAAAGTACTGGAGTTTCAGCTTTAGCATCATTCCTTCCAAAGAAATCCCAGGGCTAATATAGCTTTAGCAAAGAACAATAAATACTTTTTTTTTTTTTTTTCTGCAGAGGACTAACTTCAACAGGTATAGTAAGAAGAAATCTAAACTTAAATGCCAATGTGCCTTCAGATAATTCAGTGTTACTAAGTATTTCAATGACTTTATCTGTATTTTTTAATCTTTTTTCCATATTTTAATTTTTTACTTTATAATATTGTATTGGTTTTGCCTTTAATTTTGCCATTTTAATGAATTTACTGAAATAAAATAATACCTTGCTGCTTACTTTACATGAGAGAATTACAAAGGTTTTATATATATATATATAATGGTAAAGAATCTGCGTGCCAATGCAGGAGATATAAGAGATGCAAGTTTGATTCCTAGGTCAAGAAGATCCCCTGGAGGATGAAATGACTACCCATTTCAATATTCTTGTTAGGAGAATCCCATGGACAGAAGAGCCTGGCAGGCTACAGTCCATAGGGTCAAAAGAGTCAGACACAACTGAGCATTTGAGCAGACAACAAATATATATATACATGTTCATTTATATGTATATATTTATAAATGAGAAAAGCATAATATGAGCCATTCACTATCTGACAACTTTTGAAGATTCAACTCTAAGCATAATTTCAACCATCACTTTAGGAGTTCAAGGTAGCTGTTCGCACTGATAACCAAACCATTTCTAGCCTTGGGTTAAGGTAATCTGTTCACACAGATGGAGGGGTAAAGATGGAAATTCATATTCAGAAGTATGGTTTCTCCATATTTTTCCCTGAAGGCATGTTATTTTCTTTTTGTCATTTGGTACCAACTGTTGAACTACATCACTTTGAGATAGATGGAAACATTATTTTTTAACATGGTTGGCTTCAAGTCTCAATATATTAAATGAGAAGGGAACACAGAAAATGGTGGTCCCTTCCAAAGACCATCAAATCATTCTTTTAAGGGACTTTGTAGCTAAACCTTTCACTTTTTTTTTTTTTTTCATTTCTTTGTAAGAAACTGTCCACACACAGCTCCTTTAATCTAATGAAAGGTGATTCATCAGGGAAAAGTTCTAGGGTACTGGTGAGATACCATCTTTAAAGGATACGTTAGGACTTGCCCTCTGAGAGAAAGAACCAGAAGGAAGTTAACTGCTGAACTGCATGTCTAAGCCGGAAGACTTATTTTCAGCTCAGAGAGCTGTGTTGGTTCAACGAAAGTATTATTCACAGGGAATGAGACTGGAAGATCCAAAAATAGTTGACTTAAGTCATTGCCTTTTTAAGTCTGAAGTCACAGATACATAATTGTATTAATTAGTGTATGGGGAAACCTTTTCTTCTTAACATTTAAAAAATTGTAGTCCTTATAGTTGTTTATAAGATTTCTAGACTTCTCCAAAGGGGAAATCTGAAAAAAAAATTACATTATAAATTATTTGGAAGTTTCTCTTTGTAGAACTAAGCCACATGTCAAACATTTCATATGTCTTATAACTCAGGCACCTACTCAAAACTTTCTCCTCTTATGTTTGATTATAAAAGAGTCCTTGAATAAGAAAATGAAGACATTTGCTGGTTTTCCCTGGGACTTTAATCAGTTGATATCTGACAGGTGCTTTTATTTTCTTGGCCTTGAAATCTTTCTGGATGAGATGTGGGAGAAATATTTGTGAATGCCCTCTTGGTTAGCAAATAAATCTTTACTCTTTTCATTTTCTTTTCTGTATTCTTAGCTCATCCTCCTCCCTTCAACACACACTCACATGCATGCCTCCAAAGTTCTTATTCCTTTTCTTCCAGTCCAGAGCAGAAAAACGCTTTCAGAGTTGGCTGACTGACTTGCAGTCACTTATCCATGACATTGCTGAAGATACAACCTGAATGGCCTCAGGTTCCATAGCCTCTGAGTACAAGTGAGGTAATAGCATTAACACCTGGATTCTGCTGCTCAAAATATTTTACGCTTGACTCCTGTTAGGCCCAGCAAGGCTCCCATAGGCATTCCTGGCAGTTTCCTGGGCTGTCTTGCATTTTACTAGATTGCATCAGTGCATTTGGATATGGCACCCTCTGGGGGGTCTCTAGGTCAGGGGTCCCCAATCTCTGGGTCAAGGACCAGTACTCGGAACTGGGCTTCCCAGCGGGAGGTGAGTGGCGGACCAGCGAGTGAAGCTTCATCTGTATCTGCAGCCAATCCCCATCACTTGCATTCCGGCCTGAGCTCTGCTTCCTGTCAGATTAATGGCAGCATTAGATTCTCATAGGAGCAGGAACCCTAACCCTGAAGCCCAGGCGGAATATCCTGAGATTGCCACAAAATGGAAATAAAGTGCATAATAGACATAATGAGCTTGAATTACCCCGAAACCCCTGCCCGTTCCCTGGAAGATTTGTCTCCTGTGAAGCCCAATTCTGCTGCCGAAAAGCCCGAGTACCATTGCTCTAGGAGACTGACTTGGGCACTTCCTATGCTCAGCTGGACTGTCCTCCGCTGTTGCCTTTACTATTTCTCTCTGCCAAGCATCAATTCAGTTCAGTTCAGTCGCTCAGTCATGTCCGACTCTTTGCGACCCCATGAATCACAGCACGCCAGGCTTCCCTGTCCATTACCAACTTCCGGAATTCACTCAGACTCACGTCCATCGAGTCAGTGATGCCATCCAGCCATCTCATCCTCTGTCGTCCCCTTCTCCTCCTGCCCCCAATCCCTCCCAGCATCAGAGTCTTTTCCAATGAGTCAATTCTTCGCATGAGGTGGCCAAAGTACTGCCAGGCATAGCCCTACCCTAGTTCAGAGGCCATCTCTCAGTTTTCTTCTGGCTTTCTCCTCCAATCTCTTCTTTTCAGAGCAGATCAAAAAGCCAGGTTAACAAGGTCAGGTGGAAAGCCAGATGCAGGTCACTGGAACCTTTTCTTCCTTTTTCAGTTCAGGTCAGTTCAGTCACTCAGTCGTGTCTGACTCTTTGCAACCCCATGAATTGCAGCATGCCAGGCCTCCCTGTCCATCACCGTCTCCTGGAGTTCACTCAAACTCAGGTCCATCGAGTCCATGATGCCATCCAGCCATCTCATCCTCGGTCGTCCCCTTCTCCTTCTGCCCCCAATCCCTCCCAGCATCAGAGTCTTTTCTAATGAGTCAACTCTTCGCAAGAGGTGGCCAAAGTACTGGAGTTTCAGCTTCAGCATCTTCCTCTTTAGTCTAATGTAAAAGTCCGCAGGCAGAGTAAATTCACTCGCAAGAGCAGAATCTCAGAGGTGTAGACAGCGGCCTCTGATCCAGCAAGGTCTCAGCCTCCAATGGGGCAATGTGATTTTGAAACTAAACAAACTTTTCTTGAGCATCTATTTTGTGCTCTGCTGTGTACTAGATACTTATCTTTGCTGTTTTACTTAATTCTCATAGTCCTCTGTATAATGCTTTTTTATTGTTATTTGCATTTTAGAGATGAGAAAACTGAGGCTCAGAGAGGATAAGGAATTCTTTTACCCAAGATCATAGAACTGACAAGGGTGGAGTTAGGGTCTGGTTACAGGGTACATGCTTACTGTCTTATATGCATGCGTGTAACGTGCTAAGTTGCTTCAGTTGGGTTGGACTCTTTGCAACCTGATGGGCTGCAGCAGGCCAGGCTCCTCTGTCCATGGGGTTCTCTAGGCAAGAATGCTGGAGTGGGTTGCCATGTCCTCCTCCAGGACTGTCTTACACACATTGTCCTCACTCTGGATAAGAAGTTACTTTCATCACAGTAAAATACACCTTAGCTTCTAAGAAGAAAAACTGCTCTAAAAACATAAAAGGATGCAAACAACTCAATTTTTCTGTCACCCTAAAATCAATCAAAGTAAAGTCTATTAATTAAAAAGAAAAGATATAAATACTCCTGGCTAAAGCAGGTTAAGTGGGGTGTTTATACATCTTTATCGTTATCTATTTTCAACATTCACAAGAATAAATGACATAATTCATGTGAAAGTACTTAGAAAGCACCACATTATGTGAAGATTCCAATATGAGAATGAGTAAGAAATTACTTTTTTGCGTGGAATTTACATGAAATTTACCTTATCCTGGTCTTGTAAATTGGTGGGCTGTTTGTACAGTATTGTGGGTCGTTGCCTATTAGATGAGTAAACATAAACTCAGACTTTGTGGCTGCTGATCTGACACTTATCACCGACACAAAATTGCTTTAAAAGATTCTGTCCAAGAAACTTAATATTTTGTAGAAGATCTTTCCGTCTTGTTCCAGGAGCCCAAAGCCTTGAGTTGCTATTCTGTTGAACGAAATGTAATGCAAGAGAGTTAATCTTGCAATAGTTCCTGTAACTGCGACTCGGGAAAAGGAAGGGAGTGGAGCTTCAGAGACAGCCTCTGACCACAGAGAATGTGTGTGTGAGGGAGGGAGGCGGGGGGCTGTGCTGGAACCGAGGTCCGGGGAGGACAGTGGGGGGAGGACGACA